>CM072518.1:57159165-57414165 GCA_036898135.1 Oncomelania hupensis
TGGCGCGCCACAGGTTGCTACTCGGGCAACGTCACGGGGGCTTTCTCCAGGTACTCCGGTTTGCTGCTCCAGCACACATTTCAAAAACACGATTATTATTAGGTAGGTTGGGTTTTGGCGCGCCACAGGTTGCGTTTACGACTTCCCCAGGGGAGGCGAACTAGAATTTCCCAATTAAAAGGGACAATAAAGTGTTTAAAAAAAATTAAGTCAGGTGCATTTATTTCTGATTACATTATGTTTTTCAAAAAATATCATTTTATAACCTGCAGTGTTGTTTCTGGCTTGATTAAAGATAAAGTGCACCATTATTTTATCCCTTGTATTAATTATAATCGGTGGAGTTAGGGAAGTAGCATTGGAGCACATGATAACTAATTTTATTACATTTTGTATATTTTTTGCATCAAAAACAATACTGTTCTTCTTGTTCGCATACAATTAAGTTCGTTAGCTGCTAAATGTCAGGTTCGGAAACATGGGAGCTATATAAGTTCCTCCATCCATTCACATTTGTGTGGGGCCGGGTAGCTCAGTTGGTAAAGCGGCTTAACCGAAAGGTCCCGGATTGGCCAACGTGCGACAATAATAATTATTTTCCCCTTGCCAACAACTGGTTCGCTGGTGTCAGGATAATGTGACCAGTAGTCGCCTATACGCTCCGGTGTCCTGTGACTATAATCTACAATTAAACTTTATCACACTTGTTGCTTGCTTGTGCGCTGTGCCACTGCATGGGCCACTGAGCAATAAAATAAACGCGGTCCTCTTTATTGATTTATGTTGTTAATGAAAATATCCTCTAAACAATCTTCGTATAATTCTTACTTAAGCAGACGGCGTGAAGTGTGTAATCTCATTTTGACCTTTGTGACAAGGGAGGCTAACCTTCGCATTGCTTTAGAAGATAACATTTCCCAGTAAGTAAGCAGTTGTTTCCCTTACTTTGCTAACGCCTTCATCTCCCTGCTTGTCAAGGACATTTCACGTTCAAATCGCCAGTGTTCCACGACGTTCTATGCTTTTGATTTTGAAAGTCATACTGATATCCCTGTAATCGTTTTTATATACTTACATATAAATACATTACACAAATTGCGAGTTAAAGCAATAATTCGTTACTTATTGACTCATTAGTCATATGGAAACTAACATAAAGTTGCGTGGTTTAGCCTTAATTTAATACAATTTTCTTAACGATCTTAATGCTAGGATGTTGAAAATTCGGCCACATATGGGCAGGTGATGTGCATTGGCAGTTGGGAGACGAGAGGGCGATTTAGGACGAACAGCAATGTAGGTTACAAAACAAGGAAATTCAGCGTTTCATTATTGCTTGTGCTGAGAACCGATTTCTCCAGAGGCTGGAAGAAAGTCGGGCAGAAAAAGGGGAAGAAATGGATCTACTGTTTGAGTTTGTTTCCGAGAGTCGGGTACACATGGAAAACTAGGTTTGGCGTTTGAGATGTAGGTCTATTCAGAACAGATCGCAGAGGGCACAGTGGTAATTTGTAAAGTTCCATTGGCCTTTTGGTCCACACACACTGCCAAGTAGCCTACAAGAGTTGACGCTTGCACCTCCTGAGTATCAGTGATTGCTGATTTCAAACGCCTGTCCTATACAAATAAACCTACTGATGCAAGCATGCACGCCACTTTAACCTCCGATAGTCAGCGTGCTTTTAGTTGTATGTGCTCCCTTGACGAATAACGGAAGAAATGTGTTAGTTTTCAGAGTCGTCTTTTTTGTTGTTCGTTGCGTCTTTCTATTTTTGGACTTATTGAATATTTTGCCCTTTCCTTCCCCTAGAGGTCAACTGAGGTACAAAGCAATTTACTAGCCATCGTCGACGCTGTCATTGTATTCATCATCATCAGCAGCGGCAGCTGCAGTAGCAGCAGCAGCAGTAACAGCAGCAGCAGCAGTAGCAGCATCGTGCTAGTCGTCGCAGCTGTGGTGATGGTTGCTGTCGTCAGGAAAGTTACAACGTGAAATTCGGCGTCGTCGTCGTCGTCGTCGTCATCCGCATCATCATCATCATCATCATCATCATCATCATCATCATCATCATCATCATCATCACCACCACCTTCACCACCACCACCACCACCACCTCCATCGTCATCAGGGTCGCAGTATGGCACGATCTAGACAAGGCAACAGTAATGTTGACTTTCACGCCGCAACTACTGCTGCTACATTTTGACGACACTTTTATCGACTAATTAGTGATGGTCTCAAACTTTGCAAACTCGACGAGTGCGAGGTGAATAGGTCCACTAATGAGACTGGCGTTGCCAGTTTGGGACCCAGCTTTTAGAGGAACCTCAGAGAGGGAGGATAATGTAGAAGAAGATGACGAGGGATAGGATGGGGTGGGGTGCGGTAGGACAGAGAACAAGAAGGAGAGGGATGGAAAAAGAGAGGAGTGAGATAAAGAGTTAGTGTGTGTGTGGGGAGGTGGATGCTCGTAGGTAAAGTAGGGAAATAAAAACTGACACTTTCGGAGGGAAAGAGAGAGAGAGAGAGAGAGAGAGAGAGAGAGAGAGAGAGAGAGAGAGAGAGAGAGAGAGAGAGAGAGAGAGAGAGAGAGAGAGAGAGAGAGAGAGAGAGAGAGAGAGAGAGGGAGAGAGAGAATTATAAATGTAAAAAAAAATCTTCTAGTTAATGGGTTCAGTATTTTGGACAGTTACACAGTTATTTCATTTAATTTGATATACGGGGTATCTGAGAATGTTTAGGTCATATTATATCTGATGTTTGAATTCATTGATTTTGAGACTGTCCTTGTTATTTCCAATCTGTAAATATGCACACGGGACATAAACGTGTTAAAACCCACACAGAAATAGAGCTACAGACAGACGCGTTACTATCCTATCATATCCTATCCCGTAACTCCAAGGTCGTTGGGGCACCACAGATGATCGTTTAACCAGCGTACTCTCTCTGTCCTCAGCAACCCTCAAGGCTTCGCTCAATGTCAAGACAGTCCATTCTCGAATGTAGCCCTCCCACCTCTTTTTCTGTCTCTCCCTTCTTCTGCCTCCTTGCACCATGCCCTGCAGAATGGTCTTTGCAGGGCCTGATGCTCTGGTGACGTGGCCTTACCATCGGAGTATCCGTTTCTTCTCCACTTTGAGCATGTCATCGTGTTGTCCAATGGCTTGTATGATGGTCTTTCGGATTTCGTCGTTGGTGATGTGCTGGGTATAGTAAATGCCCAGAAGTCTTCTGTAGCACCTCATTTAAATGCTTTGTACTCTTCAGACGGGTTGGCGAGGACATAGCAAGACGGTGAAACAACCTTGGTTTATGGAGAAAGGGTGAGGAGAGGATAGAAGGCACGGAGAGAGAGAGAGTGATGGGTCTGTAAGGGTCACCCACAGAACTGACTGACTGTTGTAGTCAGCCCCAAACAGCAATCACCATCCATCCATTGCACTCCCGCATCGTTCGTTCATTCCTCCTCTTTCCCACCCACCCACCCTCTTTATTGACCTGTTGTTACCAGGCTAATGACGTCACGTGCAGGAAGAAGACGGAAAAGTTTAACATTATGCGAAATGGCCAAAAATGCCTATATAAAACTAACAATAATTAGCATTTACAATACAATACAATACAATATAACTATATTTTCCGATAATTTTCCAGAAAGGTGCCTTCAAAACGTCGCCCATTCATGCAACAACATAAATAAGCAATAATAATAATAATAATAATAATAATAATAATAATAATAATAATAATAATAATAATAATAATAATAATAATAACGGATTTGTATATAGCGGGTACTCCAGCCTATGACCAGACTCACCACGCTTTACATAGTCATTACATAGAAAATACATGCACTCGATCAAACATCACTTTTGCTACGATACACCAAAAGACGGAACAGTAAAGGTAAAAACTATTTACAACTATATGTACACAAATGACAAAAAAAGACAGAAATAGACTATTTACAACTATGTACATAGATGACAAAAAAAGACAGAAATAGAATAGCAAAAACCTATTCACAGCTATTTATATGCCCGGTTAGACCCAGGAAGAAAAACAATATAGATATTTACAGCCGCATATACACTTAAGGATCAGACAGAGACAAAAGAGGAGAGAATACAAATATAACGATACAAATGCCATGTTTGAAAGAAATCCATCCATTAGTTTCAAAGAAAAGTGCACAATTAATGTCAACGCCGGACGAATCCCGGATGCCGAACGGCGGACGGACAACGACAAAAACATTAGTTACCGAGCATTACAGCTCTGGAACTAAAAAGTTAGATCTGCTCGCACGCAACCATCACACGCATATAAAACATTGTGCTATGTGCAGACATCAAGTATACATAATAAAACGTAATTTCTCAAAACGGGAATCAAGAAATAAGTAGTCAATAGATTAAAAGGAACGCTCTCGAATTTTGCCAAAGCGCTATCTTAAAGACAAAGAGAATATTTAACCTTTGGAAGTACCTTGAGCTGCTATGGAGCTGAAATAAAAAACGCTATTGAAGAACGATTTTAACCTCATAAATTAAATAAGTGAAATTAAATTCTTCTTCTTCTTCTTCTTCTTCTTCTTCTTCTTCTTCTTCTTCTTCTTCTTCTTCTTCTTCTTCTTCTTCTTCTTCTTCTTCTTATTATTATTATTATTATTATTATTATTATTGCAACAATGGGGAACAATATTTAGGCCTGTGTGTTCCGGTTGGGAATGAATGACATTAATCCTATAAATTCCCTAACAGAAATAAGACTATTTTGAAATCAGCTGTGCGCACAACTTCAAGAAATAATAAATTGCCATCGCGGGTCTACTGTGGATTAGTAGTACAAACGCATACTGATCTCAATGTATCCCTCCGTTCCCACTTATCTCTCCTAGATTTCTTCTTGTTGCGGTCAGCTGGTCAGATAACTTTCATATATACTGCCCTGGTTAGCACAGTGACCAGTAATCATCAATAATGATGATTGCACGATCTCATGCAACCGAGAGAGAGAGAGAGAGAGAGTGGGGGGGGGGGGGACGGATGGAGGGAAGGATGGAGAGGGAGGTAGAGAGGGAGGGAAGAGAGGAGGAGTACATGTGCTAGTGTGCGCGGTCGTGTATTTTTCCTTTTACGATTTCAGAATCTTGTTATAGCAACGTTTTAGACTATTATTATTATTATTATTATTATTATTATTATTATTATTATTATTATTATTATTATTATTATTATTATTATTATAATGATGATGATGATGATGATGATGATAATGATGTTGATGATGTTGATGATGATAATGATGCAACATCATCAACAACAACATCATCATCATCTGATATCAATTTACTGTATATGGCTGTATGCAGCCTAAAAGTTAATTCACAACAGAGCAAAGACGCGCGTGCTTGTTTTTGCTATTGTTAGCATAATATCAATTTCCAAAATAATACAAAATCATGCGAGAGACATTTACCTGGCTCTTTAGGCAAGAAATATCCACCTAAATCATACATTAAAGATCCGATCATCTTCTTGGAGTTTCCGTTAAAAGCTGATATTTGCCTCCTCAAGAAAATACCCTCTACGCGCAAAATACAGCGAAAGCGCACGACATGTCAGGCATGAGAGGTTCGCACGAAATGAGTGATGATTCGCTATTTTATTCAAATTAACAACAACAAAAGAATTAAAAAAAATGTTGGCGAAATATTAATTTGTGCTTAGACTGTTGTGATAAAAACGTGCAATTTTGTTTTCTTTGGGAACATAAGCTCTTTCCGAACGTGGCTCTTCTGAGTATGGTAGAAGGTTTTTAAAAGGAGTGTGCGAGCGAGAGAACGAGAAAGGTTGCATAGATTCTTTCGGAACCTAATCTCAAAGGATTTATACACACATGTTGACAATTTATTCAGAATTTTCGACAGAGCATTATTATACAAAGCATCGTCTTGTGATTGATGTAACATTGAAACCAACAGACGCATGTAACCACGCACCCAACACACACACACACACCATTCTGTTAGGTTGAAACGCGCACGATAGATCCGATCGTTTTGTTTTGCAAAGCATGCAATAGTAGAGTGTATTTACCTTTGATTTGATTTTGCATTGTTGTTAGAAGAAGCTTGGTATAACGTCCATAATTTTAGTTGGTCCATATTATTTGAGAATTTTCTAGAGTTGGTTGTTTATTATCGATCGAAGAATCTAGATAGTTGCATGACGTAAGACAGTGATGACGAAGTTTGTTTTGATTGGTTGCGGTGCGTTGTGGCCAAGTGGGCTAAGGCGGGACTAACTTGCCTTGTCCACAAGCCAGAGACCAATGGCGCCTGACAGGTGTGGGTTCGAACCAGCATCTGGGCGTTATGTTTCTCCGAATATTATTTACTTTCGACTCAGGCAACGTCTCGGGGGTTTTCTCCGGGTACTCCGGTTTGCTCCCCCAGCAAAAATTTCAAAAATTCACAAATAATGTTAGGTAGGTAGGGTTTGGGCGCGCCACTGGCTGCGACTACGCCTTCCCCGGGGGAGGGGGCCCAGAGTTTCCCGATAGAAAAGGATAATAAACTGCAGCAAAAAAAAAAAGTCACGCTGGAGTGTTCTAATTTTTTCTGGAGTATAGAGAGACTATATATGTACCGCACTGTTTCAAAAAGAGAGAAAATTGTAGAGAGAAAAGTGGAAAAAGCGATTGTATGCAGTTGTTGATGTTCGCTGAATAAAGTTGGAAAACTTCATACGACGACTTCTGCCTTGTTGTTGAGTGGACAGGTTGCGTGGATAAACGAATCCTAGTTACACTTATCAGGATTTCAGCATTGGGGCTGAATCAACTACTGATAAAAAAAAACATCAACGAGTGTAACACATTCACACTGGCATAGTGGACACACAGTAATTTTTTTTTTTTTTGGGGGGGTGGGGGGAGGGGGGTGGAGGAGGATATGAAATATAGACAAATGGTTGATTAACTGAACTGTATTGACAGTTTTGTTGCAATTTATTCCATTACAGCACGTCAATTGCTTTTATTTCAATGAGTAAATGAATGAATTAATCTCTCTTTCTCTCTGTCTTCCTCTCTCTTTCTCTCTCTCACTCACACACACACACACGCACAGGCACACACACAAAGGCCTACGCACGCACAGGTACGTGGCATCCATACATAACACACATAAGACACGGGGATTTACAATCGTTTAGTCGGAATCTCTATAGACTTTTCACAACAGAAACATTTTTTCCAGCTGCCCGAGCATGTCTTCTCCACGTAAAATTGTTGTGGCTATACAATTAGGGATTCCATTGATTGGGGTGCTTAGGAAGATATTTTCAGTGAATGAGATGTGTTTTTTTTTTTTTTTTAAATACGAACAGTAACAGGCCTTATTTGACGTACACAGGTTTATTGGATCCCCCCCTCTCTCTCTCTCTCTCTCTCTCTCTCTCTCTCTCTCTCTCTCTCTCTCTCTCCCTCTCTCTCTCACTCTCTCTCTCACTCTCTCTCTCTCTCACTCTCTCTCTCTTTTTGTCTTTCTCTGTCTTTCTCTCACTGTCTATTTCTGTCTGTTTCTCTCTTTGTCTCTCTATCTTCCTCTCTTTTCTCTCTGTCTCTTACTGTCTATTTCTTTTTGCCTGTCTGTCTATTGCTGTCTGAATCTGTATGTTTCAGTATGTCTCTATGTCTCTGTCACTCTCTGTGTCTGTTTGTCTGTCTGTCTCTCTTTGTTATGACAATGACGTTTCGTGAAGGCATTCTTTAAAAAAAAAAGAAATTCAAAAATAAAGATGCGCCAATATTTTTCTTTAAAAAAAAATAAAACAACCACTGAATATGAATAAGACTACTATGTTTAAGGCACTTTTCGCGAGGTCACGCTCGTTTCGCGGGCACACGCTTTAAGCACTGGCATTGCGCGAAGGAAGGAGCTGATTCGGAAGAAGGGAGAGTTGAAATCTTCTGTCTAATCACTGGTTTAAGGTCTCATTTTCCTTCACGCTCCCCCCTAGGACCTGAGTAAAGGCCCTGTCATTATTTACATCGTCCTTCCCTCAAGACCGATCACTGATTTGCGTGTACACCTTAAAACTACAATCTGCAAAGACCGTCCCCACACCCCTCAACTCCTCCCCACCCACCCCCACCGCCTCCATCCCGCCCACTTCAGAGCATTGTTTGGCATTCATTCGATGGACTTGGATGAGCATTTTCTTTCAGGATCTCTTTGGTTTTCGTAGGCTTCTATGGGAAATTATTATAGCGATGTGCGTGTATTTGGGAATTTTATGGATAGACGCAGAATTGTCTTACTTGTATAAGAAAGAGTCTAAGCTATCACCGAATGCCCATTATCGTCAGTGGCTAGATAAATGTGCGTGCGCGCGTGTGTGTGTGTGTGTGTGTGTGTGTGTGTGTCTGGGTGTGGGTGTGTGTGTGTGTGTGTGTGTGTGTGACTAGGAACGGTAAAGACTAGTCGGATGTTTGCAAAATAAAGACGTTTATTTGTGTAGAACGCAATCGCTCCCTGTAGGGTAGTTTTATGCGACGTCTTGGATTTCAGCTTCCGTTGATGTCATGCACACTGAAAGTTAAGATATTTTTGTTTGTTGTAGGTGTACATTTATCCATCTATTTAGTAGTTAGGTGGTTAACCAGGCACGTAATTCAGTGAGATCAAGCTGTTTATTCTGGCAAGTTCATATTTCTTGTTTTGAGCATCCCTCTAATCAGTGCGTTGATTTATTTGCGTGTTAATACAATGGTGAAGACGTCACACATCCGTGACATCGTGTACTCAGACAGTACACTTGCTGTAATTATAGTTGTGATCCGCGATGTACTTTAAATATGATGATGATGATGTTTCAACGTTAAGAGTTGCGTTGTGTAAAATCTTTTGTAATGTTTGTGTGGGTATCTAGAATGTGAACAGACTTTCAACAAATTGATTGAATGGGATGGATTGAACACTTTCATCCTTTAAAACTAAAACGATTTCAGGCTTGTTCAAAGCTCACAGCCTATCTTTAAAATAGTACAATTTCATTGCAAAAGTGGAAAAACAGGGGAACATGGAGGCACGGGCGGGGAGAGAAGACGTAAACTGGTTGTCTTTCCGCTCAATAAAAGTAATCTCGGGGCCAAGGTTGAACTGTGTTCCCTATAGACGTCCAGTCCACTCATCTCTCTCTCTGTCTCTCTCTCTCTCTGTCTCTCTGTCTCTCTCTCTGTCTCTGTCTCTCTCTGTCTCTCTGTCTCTGTCTCTGTCTCTGTCTCTCTCTCTCTCTCTCTCTCTCTCTCTCTCTCTCTCTCTCTCTCTCTCTCTCTCTCTCTCTCTCAACATGTCTACTTAACCAACAACCTGTTCTCCGGCACCGACAAACCAGTGTTGGAGGAATCTAGACTGTACAAAAAGCCCATTTTGTAGAAAAGCCCCAAACCCATGTTGTAGGAATGTGGTTGGCCTGGTGGCACAGTGGATAGGGTGCTGCTTTCCAATGCCGAAGGTCGCGGGTACGAACCCCGCATTAGACGAACTTTCGAGATTTGGGTACGAGATGTTTCAAGACACCGAGGGTTTTCTCCGGGTACTCAGGTTTGCACGAACTTGAGTAACTTAGGTATACAAGACTTTTGAGGACACCGAGGGGTACTCCGGATTCCTCCTAATGGTATTGGATGAAGTCAATCTAAATTTCAAAAGTTAAAATCGATTTCTCTTCCGTCTTCTTTAGTAGCGATCTCTTCAAATTATTATTATTATTATTATTATTATTATTATTATTATTATTATTATTATTATTATTATTATTATTATTATTATTATTATTATTATTATCATCATCATCATCATCATCATCATCATCATCATCATCATCATCATCATCATCATCATCATCATTATCAATATTATTATTATTATTATTATTATTATTATTATTATTATTATTATTATTATTATTATTATTATTATTATTATTATTATTATTATTATTATTATTAAAAGACCATTTTGTAGAAAGCCCGTTTGTCCCAAAGCCATTATTGTAGAAATAACATCTTTAATTTTTGAAGTCTTACTGACGTCGCATCTACTCATCTCTCGCTGCCTAACGCCATCCTATTTCCCGGCGTCGACAACCCTATGGTCAGTATATAGATAGCCCATGTTGTAGAGAACCAAGTTGTAGAAACTGCATTTTATCGAAAGTACATGATGTAGAAAGCACATTATGAACTATTGTAGTGTGAAGGCCCCTATTGTAGAAAGCCCATTGTAGACATCCCATGTTGTGGAAAAACTCTTGTTGCTGAAAGGTCCGTCTTGTCGCCAGACAGCCCATGTTGAATACAACCAATGTTGTAGAAATCCCGTTTGTAGAAATCTGTGTAGTACAAACCCCATGTTGCAGAAAGTCCATGCTGTTGAAAAAACCCCATGTTGTTGAAAACCCATGTGGCCTGATGTGGCTGTCGGAGTCGGCTAGGCAATAAACAAAATGTAAAAAGAAAAAAAAACACACCTAATTTTAAAAGTTATTTTATTTCTGAATCCCAGCATGGCAGGTCTTTGTCGTCATGATCAGGCTACCTCCGGCAGTGTCTGATACTCGGATTAGGGTGTACGGCTGGTACAACGGCTAAAAAGCCCTGTCAGTTTGTTTGCCTTTAAATGAGTTTGCACCCCCAGAGACTGAAGTTTGTCTTCAACAAGCTTATCACTTCAATCGCCTAACTTGTTGTCTTCTCTATGTTGTCAAGTCTGCACTGTTTGTTCTACAATCCACTTGAGGGCCCCAGCCGACCACCGCCTCCCCCCGCTAGCCCCCACTCCCCCCAAAAACAACAACAACAACAACAACTTGGTAGAAAGAATGGCACTTCAAAGCGTTTCTGTTATCTTGGAGAACATCAGCCTCTCCTCTGTGTTTTAAAGTACGGATGATGATGACGACGACAATGATGATGATGATGATGAAGTTGAAAATGAAGATGATGATGACGATAAGGATGATGATGATTGATGATGATGATGATGAGGAGGAGGAGGAGGAGGAGAAGGAGAGGAAGAAAGATACGGGGAAGAAGGAGGGGGGTTAGGAAGAGGATGATGATGATGATGATGATGATAAAAGAGGATTATGAAAATGAAGATGACGATGATGGTGATGATGATGATGATGATGAGGAGGAGGAGGAGGAGGGGAGGAAGAGGCTGGTGGTGTTGGTGTCAATTTTCTTGTTGCCAGTGAAGTTCTCCTCTTCACCACGGTAACGTCAAGAACAACATTTCTGCTTCTTTTTTTTTGTTGAATTGCATTTTCTTAGCACTTCTTCTTCTGCTGCTGTTGTAAACGATGGTGATAACGATGTCGACAATGATGACGAAAATGGCGGTGGTGATAGTAATTATGATTTTGAGATCAGTGACTAATGTGTTTTCGATCGAGTGCGTTCAGATGAAAAATGAGAAGAAATCAGTCAGTCATGGTGCCTCCTGAACTCATAGCCTGGGTTAACAAGTGCCAACCGATCACCGGTTGTCAATTTTGTAGTTCTGGAACGAGAAAATGGTATTATTAGATGAGGGTCAGGCACAATTGATGAGGTGAATGAGATGAACGACTCCGCATTTTCTCATCACGGCCAGTACTAATTTCTCTCACTCTATCGTACTTGATGCTCCGACAGACGTGGGCATACCAAAGATTGTACTATTGCACTTGTTACTGTCTAGTCTTTCTTACAGAATAGTATTATGGCTGGTTGATGTGGAAGGTAGCATTATTGCTTTTTAATGTTGTTTTTTTAAACAATAGCTATGTAAGGAACAAATCATAGACCCTTACGTAACGGTGTGATCGCTATTAGTCATTTATCTTTATTTAATCCTTCATTCTTTCTAATTTTCTTTGTCTGTCTATCTTTCTCTCTTTATTTCTTGCAATCAGTTTTGGTTCCTTTTTTGAAATTTTAAATTTCGCGGGTTTTGTTTTCTTCAGTTCTTGGATTCTACAGTCTAAATGAGCAGGATACTTATAGAAATTAAACTAGTGCATAGGAGATGGCAATCAAGATGGATATGTTAATCGGAAACTGGTTCAGAACAACAATCGGTGTGCGTCAGGGATACCTACTCTCTCCAACACTCTTAACATCTTCCTAAAGCGCATCATGTCAGATGCCCTTGTAGACCACGAAGACACAGTAGGAGGTAGCTGGTACAGAGGCTTGACACCACCTCCAGAGCCTATGGAATGGAAATAAGTGCAGAGAAGACCAAAATGATGTCCACCAACACCAATGGCATCAACACGTACATCAAAGTCCAAGGCCAATCCCTCAACACAGTGCATAGCTTCAAATATTCAGGAGCCATTGTATCAGACAATGGGTCCCGACAGGAAGTCCTCTCCAGGATCGCACAAACAACTGCTGCCCTGGCGAGGTTGAAGCCAATTTGGAAAGACAGGACCATCAGTCTACATTCCAAGGTAAGGCTGCTGCGCTCCCTTGTCATCTCCATCTTCCTATACGCTTGCGAAACATGGACCCTCACAGAAGATCTCCAACGAAGAATACAAAGCATGGAGATGAGGTGCTACAGAAGACTTCTGGGCATTTCCTATACCCAGCACATCACCAACGACGAAGTCCGACAGACCATCACACAAGCCATTGGACAACATGATGACCTGCTCACAGTGGTGAAAAAAACGGAAACTCCGATGGTATGGCCACATCACCAGATCATCAAATCTTGCAAAGACCATCATGCAAGGCACAGTGCAAGGAGGTAGAAGAAGAGGGAGACCGAAAAAGAGGTGGGAGGACAACATTCGAGAATGGACTGGTTTGACACTGAGCGAAACAATCTGGGTTGCTGAGGACAGAGAAAGATGGAGTACGCTGGTTAAACGATCATCTGTGGTGCCCCTACGACCTCCGAGTTATGGGATAGGATAGGATAGGATAGGATAGGATAGGATAGGATAGGATAGGATAGGATACGATGTTCATATTATATTGAATGCGTAATAAAATGTTTAATACTGAAGCCATTAGAAATGGAGTTTGGCCGAACGACTACTACTTAGCAACTTATAAGCAGCCTAGTTCATTACAGAGATTTGACTTAGCAACAGATGACAACCAAGACTGACGTTCTATAATACAAACAAGTAATATACTATGCTCTATAATACAAACATTTACTAAACCTGAACATACAAAGTTGGATACTGAAATCCATTTTTTAAAAAAGTAGACAGAATGGCCACAGCTGGGTTGACCAGTTAGATTTGCTCTCTTGATTTAGCTAGAGATGGCAATTAGGGGAACGGGAACCGGACTTAGCTAGCATCCACGATTCTCCTGTACGACACTTCAGCACAGCCTCTCTTGACCTAGCTGGTCAGTACAAGCATTTCTAGATGGCAATTTACTCTTGTCCCACACCCCGCCAATGTGTGGGTGTATGAGCGGGGGTAGGGAGGGAGGGAGGGGGAGTTAGGGATAGAGATAGTGGGAAGTTAACGTGAATGGTTATATTTGTGTGTGTGTGTGTGTGTGTTTGTTTGTTTGCGGGTGTGTGTGTATGTGTGCACTAGTGAGCGAACGAGCGTACCTGTAGAAGTGTATATGATCATCCTCTCTCCTTTCTTTTCGATCTTCTTCTTCTTCTTCTTTTCGTTTCCACCCAATCATCACCTCCACTTCTCTATCCTTAGTACATGTATCTTTTCAACAGCAACTTCCCCACCTCCCCCCCACCCCCCTTTTTTCAAGTCCGAGGAGCTTACATTTCAAAGGACAAAGCTGAGAGTGTCCGAGCCTTACGTGTTTTTCTTTCACACCTTTTATATTAGAGTCTCAGCTAGGCAGTGTGATGCCAAAGAGAAGGAAAACTTGATGTCACCAAAGATATTTAGGCATGGAAAAGTGTCATGCACCAAACGTTTAAAAGATTTATTTTAAATAATAAAAAATTTCTCTCCTTTCTTCCAAAATCTTTAACATGGTTGCAGAATATCCCGCTTGATTCTCAAGAGCTGCTGAGACCCTCTCTCGTTCTTTTCTTTGCATTCCGATCTATCCTTACTGAGGCTTAATTCTTACTCTCAGCCTTACGTCTTTAAACTCCAGTCCATAGCGTTCTCGTCTATTAAAAACCCCAATATTACGCATTTCAGCGCCACAGATCCTTTTCAACTTTATTGTGAGTGTTGCCCCATCATCGGATACAAATATTATAACACCCCCCCCAAAAAAAAAATACAAATAATAATAATAATAATAACAACAACAACAATTTTAAAAGTACGGTTTTGGTATAAGTCCATACAAGCCGGGGATTGAAATTATGTGAGTGTTGATGTGCAAGGAGGTAGAAGAAGAGGGAGACCGAAAAAGAGGTGGGAGGACAACATTCGAGAATGGACTGGTTTGACACTGAGCGAAGCCATCAGGGCTGCTGAGGACAGAGAAAGATGGAGTATGCTGGTTAAACGATCATCTGTGGTGCCCCTACGACCTTCGGGTTACGGGACAGGATAGGATAGGATAGGATAGGTTGATGTAAAAAAATGCATATATATATATATATATATATAGTATCTTGTATCTTTTATCTATCTATCTATCCATCTATCTATCTATCTATCTATCTATATATATAGAGTATCTTGTATCTATCTATCTATCCATCTCTCTCTCTCTCTCTCTCTCTCTCTCTCTCTCTCTCTATTACCGCAAAAAAGCGTTCAGAGTGCATGGGTCAAGACACAACAAGGAAAGAAGCATATCATTCGAGGCTTAGGTTTGAGCAGCGAATACTGATTATATTGTCTATTAAGCTGATAGAAACGCCATTCGCCAAGTAAAATCATTGTCACCAAACAGTTTTCCTTGATACTCTGGCCCTTTAATCTTGCTTTGTGATGGTCTGTGCAGTGTTCATTCTGCATTGTCCAGATCTATTTCCCAAACCGTTTCTACCCTTTATGTTTGAACATTGCCACCCAAGTCTTCTTCGAATTTGTCATCACCTTCAACCCCCTTCTCCGCACCCTCAATTATCCGTGTCCAACAGTCTCTTCTCTCTCTAAGATACAAGATACTTGACACAAACTATTTTATTGCCAAGTGAAACGCACGCGGAATATATTTGGTCTATTGAAACAAAATCTTCTGCGTGTAATGTTCATACATGCACCCTTATAGATGTTTTAGTCATACTTCTCACTTTTAATGAGTTCAGGTTGCATGTGATATTTTAGTCTAAAATCACTTCGGCGAATAGACGTTAAATGAAATAAACAAACATGTCATAGGTTAAGGCTATGTGTGTAAATAAACATGTGATAGGTTAAGGCTATGTGGTGCATGTACATGTACATGGGTGTGTTCAATTTGATGAATGTGGATTATTCTGCATTCATGTATATATGTGTATTCTATGTATTCATTATATATTCATTATGTATATGAGTGAGTGTGAGTGTGTGTGTGTGTGTGGGGGGGGGTACGTGCAAACATAATATAAACATGATGATCACCATGATATTATTGTGTGTATGTATTATGTATTTACTTACACATTGCATTGACGGATTCATTAGTGTGTATGTTCACACATGGGTGTGCGTGGGTATGTCAGCATGGATAAAGGCGAGAGGGAGGAGGGAGGGAAGGAAAGAGAGAAAGAGAGAGAGAGAGCGGATATTAATTTTGCAGCTGAGACATATGACTGTTGTATGCATGGAAAATTTTATTTTTGTTCATTTACTATTTTATTCAAAGTGTGCGCTCAATGCCAAAGTCAATTCGGTGCATGATGAAATATATATTGACGCTCAACTAGATCATCTAAAACGAAAAAAAATGTACTTGCAGCCAATTAGAAACTAACCAAAAAGACCTTTTTGCCAAGTGTGACATTGATATATTACATTAGTTTCAGTTCCTCCATTAACACCATTGACTCCACCATGGGAGCACAGAGGTGCATATATTAATATTGACTATAGCCAAACTAAACAAGAGGATAATCTTAATTTATTAGTTACTGAAGTAAAAAAGCATATTGAAAGTAATTACCAAAACCATATGCAGATTTTTACTGATGGATCAGATTGAGATTCTTCTGATAATGGATCAGCTTATACTGTTCCTTCAATAAATATAAGAAGATCATATTATTTAGGAAAAGGGATTTCTATATTTACAGATGAGTTTTATGCAATTTTAATCACGTTAAATTTCATCAAGACTTCACCTTTAGAATTATTTGGTATACTAGGATGTGTTGATTCAAAAGTGGTTATGTTTGCGTTAAAACAATGGAAGTATAAAGATAGAAGTGAGTTTTATATATATCTATATCTATATCTATATCTATATCTCTATATCTATATCTATATATATCTCTCTCTCTCTCTCTCTCTCTCTCTCTCTCTCTCTCTCTCTCTCTCTCTCTCTCTATATATATATATATATATATATATATATATATATATATATATATATATATATATATATATATAATTAAACATAGGATACATTGTGTGATTTATAGAAGAATAAACATTGATTTCTTTTGGGTTCCATCACATTGCAAAATTCTTTGGAATGAGGTATGTGACAGACTAGCCAAGGAGGGAGCACAAAGGTAGTCAGATTCTATAACTATAACAAATTTGAATATGTATAATCATGAAACACTTTCTTGACTACAAAAGGCAGTGTATCATGATAATAGCATTAAAATGATATATGCACTAAAATTGTTCAAGGCCACTTTCTAAATTAATGTAGCAGAGCGGAGTATTTGACTCCCGTCTCTCGGCCACCACCTTGAAAACACGGCCCAACTCGAACTGTATTTTTTTTATCCCTTGTAAGAGAGGCACATAAATTGTTGCCTTAGAAGGCGGGGAAGCGTGTTGATAGTACACCGGATTGCCGGTTACTAGTGCCACGACACTCTCTGCAAGTCACTGCCACTGACCTGCATAAAATGCTTGCCGACGATGTAGTCCTGCTCACCACCAAAACCAAAAGAAGAATGGTCAGGCGGGGAGAACATATTTCGTGTCGCCTTGTCCTGCATAACCCAATGACCATACCAAAGGATTCTGCACAGCTGGAGCCAATCCAAGGCTAGACTAACCAACAAATGGAAAGGTATACAATATCTCCCAAGCGTGAACAGTTGCTTCCCATTCCGCCACAAATCCCACAGCTCAAATCGAACAATGTCCTCGTGGTTTCCAAGTTCGAAACAGGTATGTCTCGTGTCGCCACTGACTAAGCCTAGTCGGTCTCCATTCACTGACTTAACAGTGAATAACCGCCTTAAACAGTTACCACGTGGTCCAGCATCATCCTTTTTCCGGTCGTTGCACCACTTGTATCCGAGCGGAGTATTTGACTCTAGCCTCTCAGCCATGACCTTGAAAACACGGCCCAACCCGAACTGTTATTTTATTTTCATTCATCCCTCGTAAGAGAGAATATTTGCATTGCAAGGCGGTAAAGCATGTTGATGATAAACCGGTTTGCCCGCTGCTAATGCCACGACACTTTCTGCAAGTCACTGCCACTGACCTGCATAAAATGCCTGCCGACAATGTAGTCCTGCTCACCAGCAAAAGCAGAAGATGAATGGTCAGGCTGGGAGAACATATGTCGTGTCGCCTTGTCCTGCATAACCCAATGGCCATACCAAAGGATTCTGCACAGCAGGAGCCCCCACAAGGCTAGCTAACCAACAAATGGAAGGTAGACAATATCTCCCAAGCGTGAGCAGTCGCCTCCCATTCCGTCACAATAGTATATGAATTAAGAATGAACGCTTGGAATACTAAATACTCCGCAGAGGTTCAATGTGTATATAATACACTTTTATCAGTACATCATCTTCTTTTTGAACGCTCAGTTTTAAATTACGTATTTAAAGTGAATGGACATAACATAACTGAATATGTACATTCTGTAGTCATGGTCCTGTACCATCCAAATGTTACAGACGTTGTGAAAGTTATCGCTAAATTTCCTGTTGGTCGACTTTTTATAGACTGTTTGAAATTAATGTTTTTTTAAAAAATAGTTAAAGTGTTTTAAAAGTTCAATTTTCATTTCTAAATGTGTAAACAGACAATAAATTAAAGATTGTTGTTATTGTTGTTGTTTTGTTAAACGCAATTTTCCGCTTTTATGTCTAATGTGAAAGCGGGACAATAAAGATGTATTAAATGTTTTTGTATTGTATTGTACATATTGTATTGTATTGTATTGTATTGTAAATGTAGATGCTACTTCTAATATTCTGCATATTCCAGACATTATTCTTTCCCTTTTCCACTCTATTTTTCTCATGTTTTCGTCGAAACCCACCTCTACCCCTCCCTCTATTCTCGCCCAACCCCTCTCACTTTTATGTCTGAACATCTACCCCACACTTTCACCACCTCCATCTGTTCTAATTCTCTCTGCGCCTATGAATTCGTGAACTTCTTTTCCCCCCGTTTAGTTTTTATTGCTGCCGAGACTTCCCTCTGTTTTTCTTTCTCCTTATGTCCTCTTTACTACCAACACTACATTCACCGAGCTATCACGGTCTTCCTGTTTCCTTCCCGCGCTCCGAAGTTTGTTGGAGGTAGTTTTCTAGGGAGGAAAAAAAGTTTTAACGACGGATGTATGTGCCACCGATGCCTGTCAGGCTGGGTCTAGCTTGTCATTATTTTTTCATTAACCACTGTCATGCAGTAAATGCCGGTGAGACAACGTGTACGTCAGGCTGAGTCCAATGTGTACATTTTCTATTGCTTTTACTGAAGTATTTACGGGGAATAAGCCTCCATAATTATAGATGTACATGTATCCGCTTTAGTCAGTGTTCGTCGTTGATAATGGATTTGTGACACTTTATTGTCCTTTTTAAAAAAAAAAATAATAAAATTCTGTTCCGCCTTCCTTGGGGAAGACGTAGTCGCAGCCTGTGCAGCGCCCAAACCCAACCTACCAAATATTAGTTGTGTTTTTCGTTATTGAAATTTTGATAAGGGTTCTTTCTTGGGCACTATCACGGGATGTCTATCAAGTACTAGTAATGGCCTGTCTTAACCGGAAGGGACTTGGAGGTTCAAAAACTGCTTTTCGAGGTTCTCAGATACCCGAACCTATAGGTTGCTGAACCTTTTGGACCCAAAAAGGTTCAGGAACCTTGTTCGGGATTTGAAAACCTTGAAAAAAAGGTTTTGAACCTCCACGAGCCTTGCAATGAAGACAGGACATTAGCCTTTTAAATAAATAAATATGGAAATGCATAAATATTAATCGTACGATGCGAAAGCGAAAGACGAACCTTCAGTAAGCCTATAATTCGTGTATTTGGAGAACTACGTAGAAAAGGGGTCGACTTACATGTGAATTCAACTGGACTGCAGCGGTGGTGGGACGTTGGCAGGCACGATGACAGTCATGAGATATTTATTTCGCGCATCGTTTGAGTTGATGTATACTTTGATTAATTGTATATTTTGGACATTGGTTAGGGGAATGGCTTTGATCGGGAATTGTATGACAACAGTGCGCGCATCGGTGGAATTGAGAAGTTAAGTCGGCCGATGAGGAGGCGCGGGGCTGCGTACAGGCCATTGGGAAACAGTTCGTTGAGCCAGTTTGATTTATAAGTGATTCCAATCGAGTGTGAGGAGTATTGTGTTATGCAAAAATGTATCGTGTGTGTGCATGGAATTGCAAGTTCGCTATGTTGTATTTTCGTTATTCGAGTTCGGAAATGTTCGGAAGTGATCGACAGTAGCCATGGGCCGTTGGCGGTCGTCATCGATGCATAGGTGAGGTAGCCTAATTCTGACGGAAGTGACAATCGAGAAAATGGCGAATAATAATAAGAAATATAAGACGTGCTATGTAGAAGCATGCAAGGTGTGCTGGGAAGCTGTGACACCAAGAAGTGATGGATTGCGTTCCATGCCTACCCCCATCGACGTCTGTTACTTTGTTAGTGATCAATGACAACGACAGCCCAAGATAAAGATGAATTGTACGAAGATCAAGATCAGAAAGATGTTTGGGCGTTGTGTGGACTGAGGTCAGATAGAAATTCAATTTCAATTACTCAAATAGACTTTGACTGCTGGCCTATAGGATTTTCCAGAAAGGTATTTATCTTCAGCAGCAATAGAAAAGAAATGAGTTGCATAGTTATACATTGAGATGAAGTGAATTAATATACTGTATGAAACACTATTGGTACATACAACTAATATAATCATGTATAACAAGTGTATGCGTGATTAATTCATTGTCATCCACGAGCATGGGTATTATTAATTGAGTTGTAAATGTGGCTGTGCATGTGTTTTGGGAATTGTTTGTCGTACGAAAGAGAAAATAAAGACAACTAATTAATAAAATTGACGCCAGAAAATCTAACATTTCCGTGTGGTCTCGTACCGTCCACCCTCCATGGACAGACCCGATGGACAACGTCGCGTGGGGGAGGGGGAGACGGATGGGTGAGAGACAGAGAGCAGTAGAAGGTAATAGACATTGGAGAAGCGCAGAGGGGCGATACAAGAGGAATATACTGGATGTTGTTTTATGCTTCTGTTCACACAAACATCTGGTTACATTTGATGTGCCTGTTTGCTTCCGTTCTTGAAATATTAAATATTCTGCTCAAATACATGAATGATTTAATTATACAATCCGCTTAAAAATGTAAATTGTCACATCAGATCAAACATTTGACCTTGAATGAAAAATTTCCAAGGCGTGCGGGAAGCAAGACCACATAACACTTTCCGCACTCCCACGCGGGGCATTGCCAGCACTGGCGGCGGGTAAAGGGAAAGAACCGAAAGGACACTAAACGAGCGAGCAGACGAAAATTGGAGAGAGAGGGAGCGTGAGCGTAGTTTGGAAGACTAAAGTTTGGACAAGGGGGGTTATGTTTCCTCCGATGTGTTTAGATTGTGTTTGCTTATCAGTTCTTCCGATAGAGCTGTGACATTTTGCTTCGATATTTTGTTATGATTTGTGTCTCGACGTCTTTGTGCACGTTTTAAAAAAAGAAAGTAAACATCTGACTAGATTGATGGAACTGCGAAGGATTTCCGGTGGGAGACGATATTCTACTCTAGGATTGTTTTATTGGAGTTCATGGGTGTATCTCTAATACAAGGGGAAAGTTTTACGAATTTTAGCTAACAGTATTTTTGTTTTGCTGAATCGACATTTACACTTTCCAGTCAGCTTGCTGAACATGTCAAAGAACTAATATTTGCGTTTGGATTTTCCTCATGCCAAAAGACTTTAGCTTGTCCAAATCATACACATAGCTATAATAGCACTGGCATAGTACTGCCTGCTTTGTATTTCGCCTTGTGACCTTTTTTACGTTCAAACACATGAAAATATCAGTGTTATGAGTGTGTCTAGTTGACGTGCAATGCAAACAACTGTATGCATGTTTGAATGAAGATACAGTTACAGGTAGGAAGCTGCAGATGTGGCAATTTTTGTCGAACAGGTGCAGTTTGTGATCAGTTCACTTTATAAATGCACACCGCCTTCGACATGGGCAACAAAATCAGCTGCAGTATCAGCAACAACAACACCAGTACTTAGTTAGTTATTCATTGTTTATAGGGTCCAGCTGACTTCAACGAACGGAATCAGGACCATAACAACATCAGTAGCATCAAGGACAAGCCACAAGAAAGTTTTTAAGAGACCGCATGTGTAATTGTATAAGTTGTGAACTCTACGACTACCAAAAGCAAACAAATGATATTTGAAGTTCCAGGAAATCCCTTGTGTTCTTTGTTTTAACTGTTACAAGTGAGTTAATAGTTATCTACTTAACTTATTGTCGTTTTTTGAAGGTACATGTCGTTGGCTAACCTGTAACCAGAACAACAAAGAAATTGAAACTTCTGTGTATTACATGTGTATGCCTTCTCACGTGTACATGACAAACAAGTATTAGAAAGATATTCAATGACATTATTATCACAGAAAAATATTCAATTATATTATTATTACAGAAACTGTTAACTCTTTGAACAAATCTACCATTTTCAGTAACTTCTGTTGTCCACCTGTCAATGAGCTAGGTAGGGGCTAAAAACTCGAGCAGTCTAAAGCTCCATTTTCCGTTGTGGTGATGTTAGAAAAAGTTTGAAAGTGTATGTCGTTGATACTTCCAACAAGAAAGATGACAACTAATGTTCCTGTGTATCACGAGTGTTACTTTACGCCTTGTTATACATATATCAAGTGGTGAGCTGATTCTGCGGTGGTGTTGGGACGTTTGCAGTTATATGTCGTTGACGGATGTTGGCGATGTCGCTGGGATCGCGGCTGGGGTGGGCGGTGGTGTGGATACTGGTCACCTCCCTCATCCAGTCTGCGACTTCTGAAATGGAACTGGAACCAGCATCGCTTACGTACACCACATCAAGAATACCAATAGGTGAGTTAATTGATGAAAATCATTTGACTTGACAAAGAGCCGTAGAGCTCAAGCACTGTTTTATCAAGTATACAATGGACAGCGGTTGTATTTATTGCAAATCGGTTTCTAATTATTTTATTGACCGTTTCACGATGTTTTGTTTTTTCAATCCATTCACATTCTCACATATTCTCATCATGACCATCATTACCATGGTCATCATTATCATCATCACGACCACCACCACTACCTCTTCCAAAACCCTTCTTCTACAGTACCTGGATTACATTATTTTACCCCCAAAATACCATTTTAAGTTACTATATTACCCTCCTTCTTCTCCTCCATAATCTCCTTCTCATCAACTCCTCCTTCTTCAGGTAAAGTATACAAAAATACCCTCTTTAGTTACTTTGTTACGCTCCTTCTCCTCTTCTTCTTCTTCTTTTTCTTCACTCCCTCCCGACCTATAAACGGCCAGAAAGCATCATTATCTTCTACTGACCGCAATACACTGCTTCAATATTTAATGAAATGTCACGGCATTGAAGCCGAAATATTTGCGACCGGTCCTATTTGAGCTACTAACGGGCGCTTACACATAAAAATGAGATGATACTGATAGACTACAGCAAAGACAGCGTTTACGTATGTTTGTGTGTTTTATTCTTTGTTATATTTCCCTGGGAAACGTCAACTCCATTATTACAATTGGATCGTAGAAAGTTTTGTTTAGTTGCAAAAATATTGCAAAGAATCGGGATAAAATCAGGTCAGTCCTTTCTTTGGCTCAACTCCCTACATACCTGTCTGCAACCTACCACACCTTGTGTGTGTGTGTGTGCGTTTGTGTGTGTGTAAGAGAGAGAGAGAGAGAAGCAAAGAGTGGATGGATAAATGGATAGCTCCAGGGCCAGATGTGCGGATGGTAGAGAGGGGATAGAGGAGAGGTGGGAGGGAGGGAAAGCGAAAGAAGAAAGATTCTCTCTCTCTCTCTCTCTCTCTCTCTCTCTCTCTCTCTCTCTCTCTCTCTCTCTCTCTCTCTCTCTCTCTCTCTCTCTCTCTCTCTCTCTCTCTCTCTCTCTCTCTCTTTACCCCTTTTTCTCCATCTCTCCCCTGTTCCTCGACCTCTTTCCCTCTCGATCTCCCTTTCTCCCCCCTCTTCACCTCTTTCTCCTTCCTCTCTCTCCCTCTTTATCACCCCCCTCCCTATCCTGCTCCCTCCCTATCACCCTCTGTCTGCCATTCCCTCCTATAGATGCTTTCAGCAGAAGAGGAGGTAAAAATACCACGTCCCTCCTCCACAAAATAAATAAATAAATACAATTAAGAAGACGAAGAAAGAAAAAAAAAATTCGCCGAAAGGAGTGATACAAATTTAATTTTCCTCCCACCTGTTGCGATGAATTAGGCGTTCTTTAGGACACTGCTCGCCACTGCACCAAGGGAGCACAGCAGTAATTAGGACAATTTGCGTGAAATAGAATCAATTCGCCTTCACTCAAAGAAGAAGCGATGTTGACCGAGGTCGAGAAGCGATGCTGTTCTGTTTCCTTATTCGCTCCAGCATTCTTTTGTTTACATTGTTTCTATCTGACCGCTTTCTTGTTTCTTGTATCAGAGATTGTCAACGACTTTAAACCACCGCGTCCGAGTGTATCGAACTCTTTCGCTCTGAAATATTTTTCATGAAAATACGAGCTACTTTATGTTGAGCGCTTGTGTAACTTCGTAAGAATATCAAGTTCTTTATCAATGTTGACAAAGCACTGTCAAAGACAGTTTAAAAAAAAAAATACAGATCTATACCAATAGTTAGTTGTTGTTTTGAGTGTGTGTGTGTATTATGTGTGTGTATTTGTCTGTGTGTATATATGTCTGTCTGTGTGTCAGTGTGTGTGCGAGCGCGCGTGCGTGTGTGTGAGATTGTACTTAAACTTTTGTAATACTGTTTGTTGGCTGTGGGACGAGGTAAAAGATCGGGGTGGATGAGGTGCCAGTAGAAAAGCAGAGATGATTGCAAAATAACGGCTAATCACTAAATGTAAACAAAATTTTGTAATTGCTATATTGTATGTACGTGCGAAGATATCAATGTAGGCGTGTTGTATATAGTCTTGTGGTATATACAGTAGTCTTGTTATTTTGTCATCTTTTGCCATGTTCGTTACCCCCCTCCCCCAAATAATATGTCTGTTTATGGTAACATAGGAATAAAATAGAGTCAGTATGTCGGCTTCTTTTTTTTCTTTTTTTTTTCAAGACCCCCAAAAGTTAAGGATCGGGCCAAAAATTAGGGTCGGTTGGGATACAGTAAACAGAAATTTTTTTTAAATTATAATTTTTTTTTGGGGGGGGGGTGGGGGGGGGAGGGAGAAGGAGGGATCTTACTTCTTAGCAACGTGACGCACCAAAATTTCCCGTGTTTTGTGGAATAATGATTTGTTGACTTGACTTGGCATTGCTGAGGTAAATAGTGCAAGGGAATTTAAGATTCCCATTTAGCATTTTTCTTTACCACCTGTGTCAAGCCAAACCTTCTAACAACCTATGTTAATTTAGTTTTAGTACGTAACAGTATGATCATTATGATTGTGCTGGCAACATATCAGGATTTCTATCAATTATTTCTTGATTTATTGTAATTTTTTTCTGTGACAGGAGTCAAAATTGCCAATTTTGGGGAGTCCTAAAAAGTCTCACTGAATCAGAATTTTTAATCTCAGGACTGGTCACATTTTGCGTGCAGACCTTTTTTTGAATCTAGCTTGCGGTTGTCATGCTAAAATCGTCATTTTCTATCCCTCTGTTTAGCTATTTGCTGTGTTATGCTTTTCTATCTAGTCTCTACCAATTCAGAAAACTTCAAAAATAGCACAGCGTAGCCTCGGTTTTTTTTGTTTTTTTGGGGGGTGGTGGTGGGGTTGGGGTGGGGATGGAGGAATAGGGATGGTTGGGCGTGTGATGGAGGTGGTCGGGGAACAGTTTGTGCATTCTCAGGGTGTTTGCATTCAAATAAACATAATCTCAGCAATATCTATTCGCTTTTATTTGAGATCAGTCTACTCTCTTCTTTACTTGCATATTTTTTACGAATTTCTCTTGATAAAATAGTGAAAAAGTTGGAACATTTCTGGCAACCGGTTAGAGAAGGCCTGAGGGAAAAGGAAGACAGAAAATGAGGCAGCGACAAAGCCCTTGCTGGAATAAGTAGTTCCGTATTTAAATTCAGTAGGCGTTGTCTCTTGCCTCAGTCACTCACCCGGCTGAGAGCTTTGTAACTTAATTCTTATGTACAGAAACATTGGCGATGATAACAAGATGGCAAGCCATTCAAAGGTATTTTCAGACATTCACACACATAGTTGAAAAATGCTCATTTTTAAAAGTATTAATTTCCTTGTAACTGGGCTTTATTCTAACGAAGCAACAGGAAAACGCGAAATAGGACTCTTTCTGAACTATGCAAACAAGAAATTATCGAAATCGGCTGATCTCATTTTTAGATACAGCGCAAAACGTGTATAGAAAATAGCGAAGCACAATGACCTTGACCTTTGAGAAAGTACAAAATTAATAAGTATGACCTAACTTGTTTAGCAGTGGTTAAAGTATCCCCAAAGTGAATGTCAACGCACGGGAGGATATTCGTGCGGCCCTTTACCCAAACTACGTAATGATTTCAGGGGGGTGTCGCACCACCTGCCACGGTTGCTTCCCTAGATGTTAAAATAGGCAGTATGTGTCTTTGGAGATGAAATGGCAGCAACAAAGACGAGAACACGCTCGCACTTCCGCTCTATCCTATACTCGAACACGATGACGATAATGACGCGGTTCACTATTCACTCAATGATTATGAATAATAATGGGTGATGAGATAATTAAATTATCGAATTTATTGCAGCATTGTTGATCTTTGTATTGGTCCAGTATTTGTTTATGACACTGTAGGCCAAGCGAGTAAAACCGAGGTTTGTCCTTGGCGATAATAGTCTATTAAATCTTTCACTTATCTTAAATTCTCGTATCGAAACTTGGCCTCGTTTTCAACGATGACGTCACTTGCGGCTACACGTACTCGCCATTGCTGCGGACTCTGCTGTTGATCTCTCTCTCTCTCTCTCTCTCTCTCTCTCTCTCTCTCTCTCTCTCTCTCTCTCTCTCTCTCTCTCTCTCTCTCTCTCTCTCTCTCTCCCTCTCTGTCGTGCTTCTGCATCTATGTTGTTCTGTCTCTGTCGTTTACTGTGTTGGGTGACTGACGAAGTGATGTCCTCTCTGGACAAAATCTTCCTCCTTAGTGAAGATTTTCCGTTTTGCTTCCAAGGTATCTGGCTCATAGAAAACAATCATCAATTTGCTATAAGACGCAATCGGTCTGTGACGTATTAGATGATGACGTCAAAATCGCAGACTTAGAATTCTGTCGAGACTGAAGATTTAAAGGTTCCCTAACATTGTTTTTATGAACATCAAGAAACAAAAATATGACGGCATACTAGCGCCAAAACCGAGGGTTACCATTATCAAGTGATAATTGAAATTAACACATTTTCTGTGTAATTTACAGAGATACGGGTAATCCACAGTGTTAATTAATAATTATCAGAATTTGCCACACCTTCCCAGCGCCAAAACCTGATAATTACAAATATCATGAGATAATTACAAATATCATAGGAAAATTACAATTATCGAGGGATTATTACAATGATCATTGGAAAATTACAAATATCTTCGCCTGATCATGTTTAATTTTCAGTTTTGGCTTTAGCAATCCGTCTGGAAATGGACCAAAACCAAAAGTTTTAATAATTACAATTTTTACGGATTAATTAAAAAAATATGTCGTTGATATTTGTAATTATCACATGATATTTGTAATTATCAGATTTTGGCGCTAAAAGGCAGCCATAATGTGAATTACACAGAACACGTATTAATTAATATTATCTCTGATACATGTAAATGCACGGTTTGGCGCTAGTAAGCCGCCTAAGTCAGAATTACGCATGATCACGTTATGAAGTGAAAATTTTAATTATTATTTTTAAGCTACAATTGAAGGGAAATTTGCACCACTGCTCATTTTGTGAGCTGGTGATGCAGATGTTGACACCATGACCACTGCCTTCAACTCAGCTGTGACAGATGCCGCCACTGAGATCATGGCAAGCATCGCACAAAGAAGAAGACGTGGATCACACCTGAACTTTTGGATCTGTGTGATAAACGAAGAGGGATGAAAACGAAATAGAAAACCTCACAGGGAGCTGATGCCCACCTAAAAATCAAGAATGCAATCCGAAAAGGCATGCGCAAAGCAAAGGAGAACTGGATAGAAGATCAATGCCAGGAAATAGAGAATAGTCTGAACAAGAACAATAGCAAGAAGGCCTACCAGACTGCAAAGGGCCTGACAAGTGTTAAACAGCCCAAGGTCTCCGCGATCCAAAGCAAGTCTGGCATATGCCTTACAGAAGAACAGGAAGTCTTGAAAAGATGGACAGAGTACTGCTCTGACCTTTACAACCACACACCAAATGGAGACACATCAGTTCTAGCATGTCCCTAGAACAAAAGAGAAGAAGAAATCCTCCCAATTCTCCGAGAAGAAGTTGAGGCAGCAGTGCAATCGCTGAAGAAGGGGAAGTCAGCGGGAGTGGACAACATACCCGCGGAATTGCTTCAAGCAGGAGGAGAAGCGATGATTGACGCCCTCACCATTATTCGTAACAAGATCTGTCAGAGTGTGGAGTGACCTATACCATGGACCCAGTCGCTTGTCATCACTCTTCCCATAAAATGTTAACTTCAGGAGTGTTAAAATTACGCACCATCAGCCTCATCAGCCATCCCAGCAAGGTCCTCCTGAAAATAATACTCAACAGGTTGAAACCCCAAGCTGAACAAATCGTAGCTGAAGAACAAGCAAGATTCAGGGCAGAGCGATGTACCACTGCAGAATTTCAACCTCATAATAATCTGCGAGAAGTTCCTACAGCACCAACAACATCTATATCATGTGTTTGTAAACTTCAAGAAAGCGTTTGACCGAGTCTGGCATGCATCTCTGTGGGTAACCATGAGAGTACAACATCAGCCCTAACATTATTGAAGTTCAAAAGCCTACCGGCACAATTTCTCCACAACAGCGCCATCGGAAACTGGTTCAGAACAATAATCGGCATGCATCAAGGATGCCTACTCTCTCCAACACTCTTCAACATTTTTCTAGAGCGCATCATGTCAAATGTCCTTGCAGATCACAAAGGCACAGTCAGCACAGGGGATAGAGCAATCTCCAACCTCCATTTTGCGGATGACATTGATGGATTGGTTGGGAAGGAACAGCTGGTACAGAGGCTTGACACCACCTCCAGAGACTATAGAATGGAAATAAGTGCAGAGAAGACCAAAATGATGACAACAAAACCAATGACATCAACATGGACATCAAAGTCCAAGGCCAATCCCGCAACACAATGCATAGCTTCAAATATTTTGGAGTTATTATATCAGACAATGGGTCCCGACAGGAAGTTCTCTCCAGGATCGCACAAACAACTGCTGCCCTGACAAGGTTGAAGCCCGTTTGGAAAGACAGGACCATCAGTCTACATTCCAAGGTAAGGCTGCTGCGCTCCCTTTTCATCTCTATCTTCCTATACGCTTGCGAAACATGGACCCTCACAGCAGATCTACATCGAAGAATACAAAACATGGAGATGAGGTGCTACAGAAGACTTCTGGGCATTTCCTGTGCCCAGCAAGTCACCAACGGTGGGGTCAGGCAGACCATCACAAGGCCCATTGGACGGCACGATGACATGGTGGTGAAGAAACGGAAACTCCGATGGTATGGCCATGTCACCAGAGCATCAGGCCTTGCGAAGACAACGTGCAAGGAGGCAGAAGAAGAGGGAGAGAGAAAAAGAGGTGGGAGGACTACTACATTCGAGAATGGATTGGCTTGACACTGATCGAGGCCGTGGAGGTTGCTGGGGACAGAGAAAGATGTAGTACGCTGGTTAAACGATCATCTGTGGTGCCCTACGACCTTCGAGTTACGGGATAGGATAAGGATAGGATAGGATGTGATAATTACAATTTTCGGTTTTGACACATTTCCAGGCGGATTGCTAGAGCCAAAACTGAAAATTAAGCATGATCACGCGAAGATATTTGTAATTTTGCAATGATAATTGTTATTATGCCTTGAGAATTGTAATTACCCCATGATATTTGTAATTACCTCATGATATTTTTTTAATTATCAGGTTTTGGCGCTAGTAGCCCGTCATACACAAACGAAGATATACAATGTTACTGATACGAAGAGAGGCTTATTTTGGCGACAGTGAATATGAAGAATTTTGGTCCAGTTATTCTTGAGATAATGCAAAATGTGTTTTTGAACACACAAAAAAGTAAAATTCGGAGCTTGGGATCGACCTACTGACCGACAATCGAACTGCTACTGAGGGATGGCCCATGATTTTAAGTAACAGTATACCAAAACTCAACAACACCGCTTCAGCCTGGTTTGAGACAGTGAGCAAAAGGTATTTAGCAACAAATAGAATTCAGTGAACTTGACCTTTGCGGTAAGGCAAACGTGATGGCGCGGGAGACAAGCCACTGACCTAAGTAACGTTCCAATGAAGTTTGGTCACAATCCGTTCAGTATAGTTCTTGAGATATGGCTTCCAACATACCGACAGACAATCCGACTAACCGACATATGGCTCGCGTTTTGATTCCCGACTATATGAGAGTATTTCTAGATAAGTCTGGAAATGCAAGAAAACGAACAAGACTTAGCCCTATTTGCATAAATACGTTTTGGCAATCACTTCAAAGAAGACCATTGTGTGAACAGATTGTGTATGTTATAGTGCCAGTTTTTGTGGGTGGGAGAGAGGAAAGGGGAGAGGGTGAGTGCGCGCGCACATCTGTGTATGGGGTAGGTGAGAGGAGAGGTGGTGGTGGAGTGTGGGCGTGTGCCTTGTTTGGATCCGGCTGCGATTTTTTTCCCATCTCGAACTCCTGCCCTGTTGCTGCACTGGAAGCAATTTAACTGTCAGTCGCCAGCGCGGCCGTGTGACATACTGAGCTGGACATATGCGCTTTCTTTCAATTCCCTATAGAAATTAGCAACCAAAACCTGTGGGCTTAGTATAGTAGTTTCGGGAGGTTGGCAGCGCGCTTGGTGCAGCAAGTTAGTGTCTTCGGCTGTTTGGGTTTTACCCTGTATGTCGCCAGCGCCATGAGGAGGTCCATCAGCTTGTTATTTATTGCGCTGTTGAAGCAGTGTTATTTTATTTGTGGCTAGGTCTTTCTTTATATTGCCGCAATTTTTGTTATAATGTGTAGAATTTTCAAAACGGTAATTATTTGCATCTCTCTCTCTCTCTCTCTCTCTCTCTCTCTCTCTCTCTCTCTCTCTCTCTCTCTCTCTCTCTCTCTCTCTCTCTCTCTCTCTCTCTCTCTCTCTCTCTCTCTCTCTCTCTCAGTATTAGGGAATGCGGTTGCAAGTAAGAGACTGCTTAAGAAGTTCGCTCTATAGTATGATTGTAAAGTCTTCATATTTATAGCCTAATAGTGGAAAATGCGAATGGCAGGCAGAAACTGTAAATATGTTTGTTATGTTAATGGTGTGTATGACAATAATTATTATTGAATAATAGGAATTAAAACCTTTGCACAATGGGCAGAAATCACGCCATGTCACTGTGGACGCAAAGCAGCGTCTTATATAATCCAGTTTAAGTAGAACATTACTAGTAACTTAGTGCTACAGGCATGCAGAAAAAAACCAACAACCTAAGCGTTTTCAATCTTTCGTGTTTATTTAAAAATTCTTTTAAAGGTAAGACCAAAACCAAATGTCCAGTGCCTAAAATAGCTCAATAGCAGGATGAATGTCAAGCGTTCTTGACTCGAGCATTTACAACCTTTGCAAACTGGCCAGATATCACTTTGTATTATTATGGACAGATACCAGCGCTTCAAAGTTAACCTCCATTAAAATATATTATTGTTTTTATCCTTTCCAGTGACTCGCAATAACATTGTTGTTGGAAATAAACTTTCGATACGCTAAAGAGCGCACATTATTCGTATAGTAATGTTTTAGGACACAATCAAGGTAATGTAAGAAGGTTAATTTGGTGGGCTCGTGAGTTGGGAAAAAACTAGCAAATAAGGCCTCTCACGAACGGGCGATTTGTTTGCATTAAAATATATTTTTTTCCCCATCATTTCTTTATAACACGTCTGATGTTCTTAGGCTTGGAGGGAAAAATATATATGTTACACTGTTGTTGTTGTTTTTTATGAGTAGTTGATTCAGCCCCGATGCTTGAATCCTGATAAGTGTAACTCAGATTCGTTTATCCACGCAACCTATTCACTCAGCAAAAAGGCAGGAGTCGTCGTATGAAGTTTTCCAACTTTATTCAGCGTACATCAACAACTGCATAAAGTCGCTCAATCGCATTTTCCACTTTCACTTCTTTTCAGACACATTGCATCACCTATATAGTTTTTCTATAATCGAGAGAATATTCGAACATTCCAGCGTGACGCAATATCATCCAATCAGAATAAAGTCGTCACCACTGACTTACGTCATATAGCTTTATTTAGGTTAGAAGAATCTTGTAGCTACCACTATATTTATCTGCACGCTTCGATCGATAGTAAACAAGTAATTCTAGAAAATTCTCCAATAATATCGACCAACCAAAATTATCAACATTAAACAAAGATTCTTCTAACATTAACGCAAAATCAAATCAAAGGTAAATACACCCTGTTATTGCATGCTTTGCAAAACAAAACGATCGGATATATCGTGCGCGCCTCAAACGTAACAATCTATCTATCTATCTATCTATCTATCTATCTATCTATCTATCTATCTATCTATCTATCTATCTATCTATCTATCTATCTATCTATCTATCTATCTATCTATCTATCTATCTATCTATCTATCTATCTATCTATCTATCTATCTATCCATCCATCCATCCATCCATCCATCCATCCATCCATCCATCCATCCATCCATCCATCCATCCATCCATCCATCCATCCATCCATCTATCTATCTATCTATCTATCTATCTATCTATCTATCTATCTATCTAGCTAGCTAGCTATCTATCTAGCTATCTATCTATCTAATTTTAAGACGATGTTAGGGTGAGTGATCTCATCTTAAGTAGCACCTAAATAAAAGTCAATTCAAAAGTCAAAGGAAAGTAAAATTAATTTTCGATTGCTATTAGGGGTTGTAAAATATCCACGCCGTCTCCTCCAAATTCGGAGACCAGGAAATGTTTTTTTTTTGTGTGTGTGGTTTTTTTTAATGCAGGTTAACGATCATCTTATGTAGCACCCGTGTGAAAGTCAAATCAAAAGAATGTAAATCTGATTGCTTTTAAGAGTTCTGAGCTATCCTTTTCGTCGTTTCCAAACGAGGATATAGTTATTTTCACTAGGAAATCCATCAACATGTAACTATTTTTTTCTGAATAACATGCTGGCGATTTTTTTCTTGGGGTGGATGGGAAAGGAAAAGGAGGAGCGGAGCAGGGGGAAGGAGCGTTGAATTGAATGGATAGTTGAGATTATGTCTTTTAAGCGGAAGTTAACTGTGAACAAGCACACTTTAAATGGAATCGTTATAAAACATCAGATAGTTACGAATCAGGTGCACTTCGGCAGTGTGCTGAAGATGATGTGAAAGAGATCGATGCTACTCGGGTCGTCCATCGTGTAGCGACAGGCCGTACATTGCACTCCCCAACAACCTTAAGAACTTCGTTAACTTTTCTGTGCGGACGGCCTTTGCATTTCAATGCTTGTGCATTCTTAAAGCGCTTTCTCCACAATCCCAACAAGTGGCCATAAAGCAGGCAATGGGCACTTGCTTTACGTTTTGTTCCCCTGCAGGTTACTATGCTTTAACAGTCGGAAGCCCTGGGAGGAGGACAGAATATTCCAAATAAAGAGGGACTCTCACCGTGCCCCATTTTGTCGAATCATACTTTCTTTGCGAGTCTGTGGGGACCTTAAAAATAGTGAACGTGTTTTAAGTGTTTAATTTTAAATGTTTAACATCTCCTAAATGTTTGAACAGACATTAAATGAAAGAACGATTGATTGGAAACTTCCAGATTTTGAAATGGTAACATTTTTGAGGTAGTAAACTTAAGCCCCATAAAATAAAGTTTTAGCAACGGCTTTTGAGGAGCGTATAACGTATTATAGTACACTTCAACTCCTTTACTAAAAGAGTTATTGGACCTAGTTTGACTACCGGACTGATGTTACTTGCTTGGAGAGCCAGCTTCTGTTTCTGGATTGTAAGAGTTTGGTTTCAGATGTTGTTATTGTTGTTGGTGATGGCGATGGTGGTGGTAGTGGTGTAAGTGGTGTTTATAACTCGATGTCCAGTGTGCCTTTTGACTCTATTCCCTGCTCCGTACTCCTTCACCATCATAGCTTTTTAAACAGTAGGATCTCAACTTATGTTAAACATCTGCATGTACATTATGATTTTGGCATAAACGCAGTCCGCTCAGTGACAGTTATAGTTTATGTGATATCCATGTCCTAATCATGCGGACGTCTTAGTACATTATGTAATTTGCAATATTTAACGCTATATGACAGCTAGACCGGAAATAAAAGCAAGAAATATTTCTTATGTCTGTCTTAACGTTGACGTATTGTCACATTATTGAATGATCAAACTTCGAGCTAGAGCAGCTTTAAGTTGCATTGGCATGCAGAACTGGGAGCAACAGCTCTGTCAGGGCTGTCTGAACTCGTTTAATCATGTTATTGCACTTGAGCAGTCCTAGACGCCACCTTCCTTACGACGAGGTGCACACGTGATTTCCATGCTAACCGACCATGGCCGCCGATTTTACTTCAAAATAATAAGATAGCGAGAGATACGGAGTATCAAGGACCTTCGAAGGCTAGCATAAAGTTCTGGCATCCTTGATTACGCCAATAAAAGTTACCTTCGACTCCACCAGTAGTGCCAGCATCTTTGAATCCACTAATGAAGGATAGCACCATTGTTATTTTATGTTTTTGTGATCTGAATTTGCTATTCCCTGTATTTTGGCATCACAGGGTCAGGTGGTTTTACAAACCACCGTAGTTCGTTCCCCATGACCGATTTGGAAACCTTTCCGCATAGTAATAATAATAATAATAATAATAATAATAATAATAATAATAATAATAATAATAATAATAATAATAATAATAATAATAATAATAACTTATTATTATTATTATTATTATTATTATTATTATTATTATTATTATTATTATTATTATTGTTTTCATAATACCAGCATACGTACATATGGACAGAAACTGTGCATCTCCCTTGTCAGTCTTAAGTTAATTATACCATGGAATAAAAATGTAAAGATATTGGAGTGTTTACAAAAAATATTACTGTGATTTTTTTTCCTCATGGGATAATTAATGTTGGCCTCAAACATGCAACAAATTTAACGTGTAGATGAAGGCGTAAGAACAACCCTTTGTGGAAAGAAGACAGTGCTAATTGCGGGGCACGAACTCAGGTCGCCCAGTCGCCTGTGAGGGACATCTATTATTCACCCGTAACCATCCTCATCCCCTCTCATATAATTAATTCTGCATTGGTTTTCATCGCACATCAGGTCGGATCGTGCAAAATCATCCGTCTCAGTTGTGGCTTTGATTTTGTCTGATAAAGTCTCATGCTTTCCCAAGGGCAGAGGGATTTTCTTTGATTTTTTTGACATTTTCCGCTTAATGTGAGGATCGTGAAATGAACCAATGCCTCCTTGTCAGTAACGCGTCCAGATGGCAGCAGGATAACGCGCAAACGTCTAATCGAAACATCTCCATTGACATCAGAGATAAATCTGAAAGCTAGGGTTTAAGGGTGCTGCCTGCATAATGTGCTTACTTTCCTACCACCTTTCTCCAGCTCACGTTCTCCATCAGTTCCCTGTTCTTGTCTGTCTGTCTGTATATTACCCCTTGGGGTCATGAGCAATCTTGCCACTGTAGATTGTTCAAACCTATAAAGGGAAAAGTGAAAGCTCCAGTTGAAAACCTGTCTTTCCTTTGTAGGCAAGACAGATTCACTGCGGCAACAGTTGGAGTGCCGGGGGTTTTCAGTATAAATAGTATCCCCACTTTATGGAAATTTAGTGCTTTAAATTCCCACTGTCGCTGTCTTCCTCATTTACTCTTTCCCATTCCTGCTCTGTCCTATCACTCTGCTATACTATCTTCTTCTTCGCTAGATCAATGACCTACCTTTTTTCTTGAAAACTCTTCCTGGACAAGACTCCTTGTTTGTGTATGAGGTCTGTTGGATCAGCTTGGGAGAGTTGGACGCTTTCTGCCGGGTGGTCACTAGGGCTTCCTATGATTGTATTATTTAGCACTATAGGCATTTTATATGTATGTGTTTTGTTGATGATTTATAATGATGTTTGTATTCTATTTTGTTTTTGTAACCGGGGGTTCGAGTAGTTGGGGTAAAGCCTCAGCCGTCCCCTGCGTGGGATGTCTTTATTGTAAAGTGACTGGCCGGTGGAGGGCATTCAATTTTCCCACTAGGGTTGTTTCGGCAGATCTTTTATGCGGATTGGGGGTTGTCCGGTCCTGATTTGGCTCGGAAGAGTCCGCTGGACCTAAAGCAACAATCAATCAATCAATCAATCAGTCTGTATATTTTTCTGTCTGTCTTTGTGTGTGTGTCTGTTTCTGTTAATATTTATTATTTAAAAATACGAAACAATTTATATTTAATACAGCTATCCTTATTCCGAGAAGGCATGCCGTTAATCCGAAAGGCATGCGCACAGCAAAGGAGAACTGGACAGAAGATCAATGCTAGGAACTAGAGAACAGTCTGAACAAGAACAGCAAGAAGGCCTACCAGACTGTGAAGCGGCTGACAAGTGTTAAACAGCCCAAGGTCTCAACGATCCAAAGCACGTCTGGCATATGCCTTACAGAAGAACAAGAAGTCTTGTACAGATGGACAGAGAACTGCTGTGACCTTTACAACCTCACACCAAACGGAGACCCATCAGTTCTAGCCTAATCTCATAACAGAGAAGAAGAAGGAAACCGCCCAATTCTCCAAGAAGAAGTTGAGGCAGCAGTGCATTCGCTGAAGAAAGGGAAGGCAGCGGGAGTGGGCAACAAACCCGCGGAATTGCTTCAAGCAGGAGGAAAAGCGATGATTGACGCCCTCACCTTTATCTGTCACATTCATTCATGGTGTACAAAATATTTGAAAAATGTTACTTGTATATGTGCTGGAACTATTTCCTTACAACATCTATTATTTGATTGTACTGTTTTAACAGCACTGTACAAAGAAAATGGAATTATTTTATGTGCACAAGACGATATTAGAGTCATCTTATATAGTTCGATGTTACAGGACATCGCTCGTAACATTGTCGGAACAGATTTATTTAAGTTACTATGATTAACAATTTCTATTTGTTTGTTTGTTTCTTTGTTTGTTATGGTTGTCTAAAATCACATTGTTGTGAAAAGACGTTAAATTAAAATATTGAATTGAATTGAATTGAATTGAATTGATATCTGTAACAAGATCTGGCAGAGTAGGGAGTGGCCTACACCGTGGACCAGGTCGCTTGTTATTACTCTTCCCACAGAAGGTAACCTTCAGGAGTGTGAAAATTACCGCACCATCAGCCTCATCAGCCATCTCGGCAAAGTCCTCCTGAAAATAATACCCAACAGGTTGAAACTCCAAGCTGAACACATCATAGCTGAAGAACAAGCAGGATTCAGGGCAGGGCGATGTACCACTGAACAGAATTTCAACCTCAGAATACTCTGCGAGAAATCTCTACAGCACCAGCAACAGCTCTATCATGTGTTTGTAAACTTCAAGAAAGCGTTTGACCGAGTCTGGCATGCAGCTTTGTGGGCAATCATGAGAGTTTACAATATCAGCCATAAAATTATTGAAGTCATCAAAAGTATGTATGACAAGGCTACCAGTGCACTCCTCCACAACAGCGCCATCGGAAACTGGTTCAGAACAACAATCGGTTTTCGTCAAAGATGCCTACTCTCTCCAACACTCTTCAACATCTTCCTAGAGAGCATCATGTCAGATGCACTTGCAGATCATGAAGGCACAGTCAGCATAGGTGATAGAGCAATCTCCAACCTTCGTTTTGCGGATGACATTGATGGATTGGCTGGAGAGGAACAAGAACGTGAACAGGTGGTACCGAGGCTTGACACCACCTCTAGATCCTATGGAATGGAAACAAGTGCAGAGAAGACCAAACTGATGACCAACAACACCAATGGCATCAACACGGACATCAAAGTCCAAGGCCAATCCCTCAACACAGTGCATAGCTTCAAATAACTAGGAGCCATTGTATCAGACAATGGGTCCCAACAGGAAGTCCTCTCCAGGATCGGCCAAACAACTGCTGCTTTGACAAGGTTGAAGCCCATTTGGAAAGACAGGACCATCAGTCTACATTCCAAGGTAAGGCTGCTACGCTCCCTTGTCATCTCCATCTTCCTATACGCTTGCGAAACATGGACCCTCACAGCAGATCTACAACGAAGATTGCAAAGCATGGAGATGAGGTGCTACAGAAGACTTCTGGGAATTTCGTATACCCAGCACATTACCAACGACAAAGCCCGAAAGATCATAACACAAGCCATTAGACAATACGATGACATGCTCACAGTGGTGAAAAAACGGAAACTTCGATGGTATGGCCACGTCACCGGAGCATCAGGCCTTGCAAAGACCATCCTGCAATGCTCCTTGCATGGAGGCAGAAGAAGGGGGAGACAGAAAAAGAGGTGGGAGGACAACATTTGAGAATGGACTGGCTTGACACTGAGTGAAGCCATGAGGGTTGCTGAGGACCGAGAAAGATGGAGGACGCTGGTTAAGTGATCATCTGTGGTGCCCTTATGACATGACCTTCGAGTTACTGGATAGGATATGGTAGGCTAGGCTAGGCTAGGTTAGGCTAGGATAGGATCTTTATGTTCAAAATCACACACGGAGGAACACCTGCATGTCTTAATTTAATTTTTACTAAACCAGTTGATGGGCATAGAATTTATAATTATAAACTGTCCCTCACTCGCATTGATTATACAACAATAGCCTATGATTTAATGGAGCTGGTCTATGGAATTCTCTCCCTCTGGAGTGTAAACATTACGACACAATGTTTTCTTTCAAATATAACCTATGTAGGCATCTGCAAAATTAATTATTAAAGTGATGTATTTTGATATTATAACACAGATTTTCATGTACATATTTTTATTTATTATTATTATTATTATTATTATTATTATTATTATTATTATTATTATTATTATTATTATTATTATTATTATTATTATTATTATTATTATGGTTGTTGCTATCATTTTCTTTTTTCAATGCTTTTCATTGGACAACACGATGACATTGTTCATAGTAGTGTAGAAACGGAATCTGCCGTGGTATGGCCACGCCACCAGAGCATCAAGCCTTTCAAAGACCATCTTGGAAGGCACGGTGCAAGGAGGCTGAAAAAAAGAGAGACAGAAAAGAGGTTTGGTGACAACATTTGAGAATGGACTGGTTTAGAATTGAGCGAAGCCGTGATGGGGGTTGCTGAGGCCAGAGAAAGATGGAGTACGCTGGTTAAATGATCATCTGTTGTGCCTCAACGACCTTTGAGTTACGGGATAGGAAAGGATAGGTTGTAGTTATTATAATAATAATAATAATAATAATAATAATAATAATAATAATAAATATAATAATAATAATAATAATAATAATAATAATAATAATAATAATAATAATAATAATAATAATAATAATACTCGGTCCTGATTTGGCTCGGAAGAGTCCGCTGGATCTAAAGCAACAATCAATCAATAATAATAATAATAATAATAATAATAATAATAATAATAATAATAATAATAATAATTCAATTCAACACATCTTTATTACCACAGGAATGGAAATATTGTACAAGTCTCATCACATTATATTATATAATGGCTCCACACATCAAGACAGTTATAATGAACAATAATAGGACACAGACTAATATAAGAGGTTCAGAAAGCATAGAATCCGTACGCACATCATCCGTACATAATTTAACTATGCATTGATTGAGCAAACGCCTCTTGCAGGTAAAAATATTACAGGTAAGAAGTAGGACTAAAGAATAGGCACTATTATTTCAGTCATAAAAGCCTCGCGCAGTTACAACACACTCACGCACTACATTTGCCCCCTCATCACTGCAGCCGTGCACTCATCCACACAGAACACATCATAAACAACTATAACAACGAGATAAAAAATACCAAACAGTCCTTGACAAATAAGCTAATACACTCACACTTACAAACACAATAATTATCAATGGACATGTGGGTAGTAAAGTAAAACATACAAGTTTGATTGTAAGAGCAATTAATCAGATAAAAATAAATGATGGGGTTATTGATTTGAGGGTGGTGAGGTGTCCTGAGCAGAGCCATCAGCGTTTGTTGGTTGAATTGAAAAGGGTAATTGCAGTAGGGATGAAAGTGGAACTGAAGCGAACTGTTCGGCATTGCATTGTCCTGAGTCGGACCCCGGACGGAAGACACTGGAAGAGGGGGCACAGGGGGTGGGTGGGGTCTTTAATGATGCACATGGCCTTGCTCAGGGCCCTTGTTTGGAACAAATCACAGAGAGGGGGGAGATTTCTGCCTACAATCTTGCTACATGTTCTGGAGATACTGTTAAGAGAATTTTGGTTTTTGAGATTAAGAGACTGATAGAAACAGATGAATGAGAATGTTAACACAGACTCAATGAAAGCAGTATAGCACTGCTGCAAAATTCTTTGCGACACCATCAGTGAACGCAGTTTGTACAACATATACATCCTCTGTCTGCACTTCTTGAACACTGCCTCAGCGTTAGCTGTGAACTTTAACTTATCGTCAATGAGAATGCCAAGATATCTATAGGTGTCTACTCTTTCTACCTTTTCTCCCTTTAACAAGAGTGCCGGCAAATCTGTCCCATTCCGCCTAAAGTCCACAACCATTTCTTTAGTCTTTTTGACATTCAGTTCAAGATGATAATAATAATAATAATAATAATAATAATAATAATAATAATAATAATAATAATAATAATAACGATTACGATTATGATTATGATTATTATTAATATTATTGTTGTTATTAAAAGGGTGGGGGATAGGGAATGGGGCGGTTGGCTAAAATTGTTTAAAGATAATGATGAAGATGTTTGTGTGATTGTATGTAATGTATGTGAGTGCATGTGTTTGTTTGAGTTATATGATTTCCAAGTTAATTTTAATGATTCTCTACCATGTTAATTTGTTAATGGGCAGATTGGAAGATTAGACTTTATCATTAGCCTATTTTCTTCATTCTTACTTTTAAAAAGTTTCAAAGTTTCTCTTTCTTTCTTTCTTTCTTTCTTTCTTTCTTTCTTTCTTTCTTTCTTTCTTTCTTTCTTTCTTTCTTTCTTCTTCTTGTTCTTCTTCTTCTTGTTCTTCTTCTTCTTGTTCTTCTTCTTCTTGTTCTTCTTCTTGTTCTTCTTGTTCTTGTTCTTGTTCTTGTTCTTCTTCTTCTTCTTCTTCTTCTTCTTCTTCTTCTTCTTCTTCTTCTTCTTCTTCTTCTTCTTCTTCTTCTTCTTCTTCTTCTTCTTCTTCTTCTTCTTCTTCTTCTTCTTCTTCTTCTTCTTCCTTTCATTCTTCTTTCCTTTCTTTCTTTCTTTCTTTCTTTCTTTCTTTCTTTCTTTCTTTGTTCTTCTTCTTCTTCTTCTTCTTCTTCTTCTTCTTCTTCTTCTTCTTCTTCTTCTTCTTCTTCTTCTTCTTCTTCTTCTTCTTCTTCTTCTTCTTCTTCTTCTTCTTTCTGTGTCTGTCTGTCTCTCTTTGCCCTCTGTGTCTTTCATGCTTTCTCTGTCTCACTCTTCGTCACTCCCCCTTTCTAAAAACTGTTTTCTCCTTTGCTTGTTGTGTGTAGGTGATGGTAATCATATGGAAATGGAACTTTAAATCGAACTTGTGTGTATGTGTTTCGTACGTATGTAACCCTTCTCCTTTCTCCATTCTCCCTTCTCTCTCTCTCTCTCTCTCTCTCTCTCTCTCTCTCTCTCTCTCTCTCTCTCTCTCCCTCTCTCTCTCCCTCTCTCTCTCTCTCTCTCTCTCTCTCTCTCTCTCTCTCTCTCTCTCTCTCTCCCCCTTTCTCTCTGCGCCTGTGTGAATTATATTGATGTCATAGTTAATAAAGGTTTGTTAGTGATTCAGTTAAATTTCAGTCAGTCTTACCAAGCAACAGAAACAACAACGACAACAACAACAACAACACTTTTAGCATTCTGGCAGCTTTTGTAGTAGTGGCAGTAGTGCACACTTGGTCCTTTTGATATTTGGAAATCACCTTAACATAGTTTTGCATCGGTACCACAGGGATCATTTAAGAAATGCCTGAATACAATATTGAAGTTGTCACTTAACTTTACCTTATTTAATACGAGAGATCCATTTTTTCTTTTCTCTTGTTGTGGTCGGTGGATTCCGAGGGAGAAACTGCCACCCACTTACTGAATCTGCGAACTCAACTCATCGTTAAGTCTTTTGGTCCGTTAGCATGGCATAAGTCTGTCAGCGGATACCTTTTGGATCGGTGCTTCCCCTATGCTACACAATACAGTTTTAGCCCCGAATTGACAACTGTATTAAAAAAAATAAAATTCTGTAATAAGGGTTCCAACTTCATAAAACAGAAGAAAAAAAGTCAAGGTGAATAAATCGATGCATGCTCCGTGTGCAAAATAAAATGTTAACAATCATTTTTCGTGTCCCAATCGTTACTTTATTTTTCTGAACAGCGCGTTTGCTTTACCACGGGTTTAAATCACTAATTATATATGGGCGTTTATATGGAAGAAGGAGAAAAAGCGGATTGTTTGCATGGGGCGGGAGGAGGAGCATTGGGTTGGTTGCCGGTTTCCTATGCCGAAGGTCGCGGGTTCGATTACCGCGCGCGTAGGCCGAACTTATGTGGCTTAGGTACGAAACTATTGAGGTCACCGAGGGTTTTCTCCGGGTAGTCCGGTTATCTCCCTCCCTTCAATAATGGTATTAGATGCAGTCAATCTAAAATTTCAAAAATAAAAATTCGATTTCTTTCCCGTCTTCTAATCGCGATCTTCCTGACTTTACACCACATGTTTGAGTAATAGTTGTGTGTTGTGTGTGTGTGAGAGTGAGGGAAACTTCTGAGCCTGTATGTTGGTACAGATCGCCGCGCTTTGAGCCAGATTGGTGATTTAAGGAAAACGCGTATATAGCATCCATGATGATGATAATAATAATAATAATAATAATAATAATAATAATAATAATAATAATAATAATAATAATAATTAGTAGTAGTAGTAGTAGTAGTAGTAGTAGTAGTAGTAGTAGTAGTAGTAGTAGTAGTAGGAAGAAGAAGAAGAAGAAGAAGAAGAAGAAGAAGAAGAAGAAGAAGAAGAACAACAACAACAACATCAACAACAACAGCAACAGCAAACACAAACACCAAAACATCAACATCTGATGATGACGATGACGATGTTACTGATAATGACGTTCCTTAGAGAGGATGCTTGTTCATACTGGCTGACTGTGTGCTGACAATGACAATGACCCATTACCAATCCAAGGCACGATTAACGGGCGGACACTCCAGAGACGTCCTCCAAATGGGCAGCTGGATGGAGAAAATTGCCGAAATTCCTCCCTTTTGTCCTTGTTTTTACCTCTGCTTTTCTCCCCCACATCATTTCGGCCTTTGCACTCCCACTTTCCACATACACTCTAACTTAATTTTAAAACATCAAGAAACGTGATTAGTACTTTTGAGTGTTGAAGCAGAAGATTGAAGGACGACGCGCCTTGAATCGCAGTAATGTAACGAGAAGAGATGTGCGCGATATAAATCTATGTATTTATATAGGCTTATGTATGTATGCATGTATATATATGTATGTATGTATGGTTGTATATTATTATTATTATTATTATTATTATTATTATTATTATTATTATTATTATTATTATTATTACATTGTTATTGCTGTGTGCTGACAATCACAATGACCCATTACCAATCCAAGTCACGATTAACGGGCGGATACTCCAGAGACGTCCTCCGAATGGGCAGCTGGATGGAGAAAATTGCATAAATTCCCCCCTTTTGTCCTTATTTTTTACCTCTGCTTTTTCACGCTATTTAATGATATGGACCTACGTATCGAATCGTATCGTAATACGTATCGTTATCCAGTTCCTGGTAATATAATTATGTTTTGTTTTTTTCACTATTTGTCGCACAAATGTGTATATATGTATGTGTTTGTGGTGGTAGTGGTGGTGGCGTGTACGTTTCTATGTTTCTATGTGCGTGTTTGTGTGTGGGCGGATGTTGTTGTTGTTGTTTGTAGATTGTAGTCACACGACACTTTCGCATATAGGTGACTACTGGACCGATTTATACTGACACCAGCGGGCCAGTTGTTGGTAAAGGGGAAAATTATATGATCACACGTTGATTCGAACCAGCGACCTTTCGGTTACTAGCAAGACGCTCTTACCAACTGAGCTACCCGGCCCCACATGTTTCCCTGGGCACGTTTCAGTTGATTTCACTCAGTTCACGCCGAAACGTGTTCTCCATTAATTAAAACGGGGACAAACTGCAGGAGATCAATTTTTTTTAAGTTTAATTGAATGAGAACGGCAAGCCAGGTTTAACAAATAAAAGAGGTTTTAAACAATTATTATTTACTATTTATACCATGTCTCATTACTGATTTGTACAATTGTTTTTAATTGCTTATTTAAATCAACTTTTAAGGTGCGTTTGGTTTGTGTGTGCCACTCCACCGGTCCCACCCAACCACTGCTGGTGTTGCTATTTATATCGCGAGTTCTTACCCCAACCCTCCTCCATTTTACTCCAACCCTCCCCAATTTTACCCCACCAGTACCTTGCAATTTCCTGAAATGAAGGTCAGCTTGTCGTCTGCTGCTAACTCAATTCTTGGGGCATTTAGCTGCTAAAACAAAGTTCTTGTGGCAAATGAGATTCCCCCCCACCCCCTCTCACCCCGTCTTTGTTTCGTGGTTTGCGGTAACAGTTGCTATTTTCTCTAAATGTTAGAGGGCATGGGGGCAAATTCTCAACTTTTAGAGGCTCAAAATTTTTAGAAGCCTTGACAAACATCGTGGCGTACATGTAGTTAGCGACTTTATGCAGAGATTACGAATAGATCCTTTAGACTTCCCTCCAAGTCATCACGGTGATACTCTATTACTTTCAAATACAATCCAAGTTTAACATTGCAGATCCCATTTCCAGTCCCAGTCACAGGTTTGTTTCTGTGTAATAATTTTATGGTGAGAGCATGGTGGGGGATTGGGAGAGGTGAGTGGGTCGGGGTTGGTGGAGCTCAGGCAGGCAAGCGTTGTGACCGAGTGGTCTAAGGCGGAACTAACTTGCCTTGTCCATAGGCTACAAACCAATGGTGCCTGGTGTGGGATCGATTTAGCATCAGGGCGTTATGTTTCTCCGAATATTATTTACTTTCCACTCAGGCAACGTCTCGGGGGTTTTCTCCGGGTTCTCCGGTTTGCTCCCCCCAGTAAAATTTCAAGAACACGGCTAATATTAGGTAGGTTGGGCTATATTCTTCTTTATAGCGTACATTTAGATCGTTAATTAACTGGTGAGTTATCAGACTCAGTTCATTACTACACTTCTGCTATCAACAGATTCACCACTACCACCACCGCCACAAAAACCTCCATTACCATCATCATCATCATCATCATCATCATCATCATCATCATCATCATCATCATCATCATCATCATCATCATCATTGTAACGTTTGCGACGCGCACGATAGTACGTGTGAGACGCGCACGATAAATCCGATCGTTTCGTTTTGCAAAGCATTCAATAACAGAGTGTATTTACCTTTGATTTGATTTTGCGTTGTTGTTAGAAGAAGCTTGGTATAATGTTGATAATTTTCGTTGGTCGACATTATTGGAGATTTCTCTATGGTTGCTTGTTTACTATCGATCGAAGCATCTAGATAGATCCACTAGAGGCTTAGAGATTATTTTAGGATGAAGAAAGTTGTATGACGTTAGACAGTGATGACGAATTTCATTGTGATTGGTTATAATTGCGTCACCCTGGAACGTTCGAACGTTCTCTCGAGTACAGACTATATAATTGATGCACTGTGTCTGAGAAGAAAGTGGAAAAAGCGACTGTATGCAGTTGTTGATGTATGCTGAATAAAGTATGGACGACTCCTGCCTTGTTGCTGAGTGAACAGGTTGCGTGGATAAACGAATCTGGGTTATACTTATCAGGACTCAAGCATCGGAGCTAAATCAACTGCTGATAAAACCCAACAACGAGTGTAACAAACATCATCATCATCATTTCCATGGTCATCATCCGGCATCAATATTCTCTACCCACTGATTCTCCCCCTCCCCCTCCTCTTCCTTCTCCTCATCTTTACCATTATCATCATCAGCATCGGCGTCCTCCTCATCCGATCCTCCTCTATCTATCTATCTATCTACCTACCTACCTACCTACCTACCTACCTACCTACCTACCTATCTATCTATCTATCTATCTATCTATCTATCTATCTATCTATCTATCTATCTATCTATCTATCTATCTATCTATCTATCTATCTATCTATCTATCTATCTATCTATCTATCTATCTATCTATCTATCTATCTATCTATCTATCTATCTATCTATCCATCGATACACCCACCCACCTACCTACCAACCTACCTACCTACCTCCCTACCTCCCCACCCACCTATCTATCTATCTATCTATCTATCTATCTATCTATCTATCTATCTATCTATCTATCTATCTATCTATCTATCTATCTATCTATCTATCTATCTATCTATCTATCTATCTATCTATCTATCTATCTATCTACCTACCTACCTACCTACCTACCTACCTACCTACCTACCTACCTACCTACCTACCTACCTACCTACCTACCTACCTACCTACCTACCTACCTACCTACCTACCTACCTACCTACCTACCTACCTACCTACCTACCTACCTACCTACCTACCTACCTACCTATCTATCTATCTATCTATCTATCTATCTATCTATCTATCTATCTATCTATCTATCTATCTATCTATCTATCTATCTATCTATCTATCTATCTATCTATCTATCTATATATCTATCTATCTTTCCTACCCATCCCTCACCTCTTAACACATCCCTTAATAAAGTGCTAATTGCATGTACACGTATCGTATTCCTTTACCCACTTCCCTTCGTACTTCGAACTGCCTTATTAACAGATTCCATTCGCAGCTGCCGAGCGTCGGTTTTAGTGTTTGTGAGAGGACAAATGTTGAAGAAGGTTGGGAAGAGAAGGAAGAGTGAGGAAGAAGGGGAGAGGGGTGGGGTGGGACATAGCAGAAGTGAGTTATTTTTGTGGCAGACTCACAAAAAAAGAGAACGGTAAACATCTCATCGTGAGTCCAATTTGTTTTTTCTGATTGTGCCGTTTGCAGCTGCTTCCTGCCACAAATAAAACATGCCTTTACTTCTTTGTTTGCAAAACATACCTCCAAGGAATTTATATTTTTGTATTTTGTGTATGTGTGTAGATTCATTTCGTGATCGGTTTTGTTTGTCATCCATCCATCTTGTCTTAGTCCTTCTAATTGGTTGTAGTATTTTGTCAAGCAGAGCTGCGAGTTATCGCATATACACAATTCTAATGTGATGGCCGGGATGGAGAAAGAAAGGAATCTCTAAAGAATTAACAAAGGTCATTTCTTCAAATTAAACAGACTACTGTCTAGTGAAAAATAGCTTTTTACGTCACTCCATAACCTTCGCCGATGTGGTTATTATTGTTGTTGTTGTTGTTGTTGTTGTGGAGATGGTGGTGGTGGTGGTGGATGATGTTGATGATGATGATTCTTGAGTCTTGAATTTTATCAGAGTAACAAGAGTAGTACTTTTTGCTGCAATTGTAGTATATATAAACACTTTAAAATCGCTAAAGTTAGTTTTCCATCTTTATCGCAGGTGCTTTATTTAACTCACAGAGCGACCTCATAGCAAAGACAGGATTGATATACGCCATCTCTACACACAATGCAGATGCTAAGAGGAGGAGAGGGGAAATCGAATTTCAGACTGAGCTGGATGACATCGACATTGATGACAGCTTCAAGTTTGCCTCCACAAGTAAGACATTTATTTTGTTTTAAATTATCTGTTGGTTTGTTGATTGAGTTTTGTTTGTTAGTTTGTTTGCTTTCGGTTCTTTATTTGTTTTGTCGGTTGTTTGTTGCTCACTGTATATATTTATTTATTTAAATCAAGACAGACGCCATGTATGTTTGTGTGTGTGTGTGTATTTGGGTGTGTGTGTGTGCGGGCGTTTGTGTGTGTTTGTACTTGTTTACACGGCGTTTTTTGGACAAACTAGTGAACATCTACATACCTTGTTTTGACAGCCCTCGTTGTTTTGACGTCAAACCGATGATCCGTGAGGTTTAGGGCTGTGTTAAGGTTAGGGTTTGGGTTAGCGTTAGAATACTTAAAAGTACTTAAAAAGGGATCAAAATATGACCCATTGTCAACACAACGTATGTGGCGTTTCATGAAAGTCATCATAAAACCCGTGAAAATAAGTGTGTGTATGTGGGTGTGTGTGTGTAGTGGTGTGTGGGTGTGCGTGCGGGTGTGGGTGTGTATGTGTGTGTGTGTGTTGTGGATAAAGATTTCTTGACGTCAGTTGACTTTGAAGTTATGTCTAGAAGCAAGTAATAAGCAGAATGGATATTATAATTATGGCTATAACTTTTGTTTCTTTACGTCTTTGTTGGTCGTTTGTTGCTGTCAGGGAATAACTTTTATTGGGCAAAACTGCGACGGTTCGATATGGTGATGTAAATATCCACCAACCTCCATAGTTTATTCCTTGTATTCAGAACGCGTGCGAACATCTCTATTCTTTTGAGGCAAGTTGCAGTTAAAGTGATAAACACGTTGTATTTATGTTCGGGCCTTTTACTATGACAGAACATAGTTGTTGGTTTTCACTCTTCTTCATCAAAGATAAAATGTAATCTGGAATTGGGTTATTATTCAGTGGACATTTGTTTATTAAAGTTGTTATATTTTAGTTTAAGTCCAATACCGCTATGATGTGAGAAGACTTTAAAATAAAAGCTTAATTCCCACATTCTTTTTTCCCTCTATTATTCAACCGCCTATGATCACGTCATGTTGTTTTAACATTTCATTTTGTAGAGTCCATCTCTGTAAGTTTACGAAAGATTGACATCACAAGCTGTTTTCTACTTTCACTCCACTGCCCACACTCTCCTCATTCCATCAGTTGTCCTTTCTCAATAGATAAGCGGAAATTGAAGGATCAGCTATTCGAATGGCCACTTTTGCACGCCTTCTCGTCCTCTTTTGCTTGCATACACCGGCGCGCGTGCCAGCGCGCATGTGTGTGTGTGTGTGTGTATGGGTAGATAAATTTAGAATTGATTTGCCGATGTTTGATGTCAAAGAAAATGTGTTTAGGGTGTAAGTTCACGATAGGCCTATTGGGGTGGGTGTTGTGTGCATTGCGAGTTCGTTTTTTCATGCGCCTGCGGGTTTCAATGTTTACATCGCATAATGATCAGAAGGCAAAGTGTTGTTTAATAATGCTTTGTCGAAACTTCTGAATAAATTGAATAAATTGTCAACATGTGTGTGTAGTATGTTTGTAAGCGCGGGCAACCGTATGCATTTGGAACGGGAAAAGCGTCAAATGCGCGTGCAACTGCAAGCCCATCTAGTAGCTGATTGGTCGAAAACTTACACGCCAAAGTGCGCAAACGCACATGCACTCGCAATTGCACGCGCATTTAGTGGCTAAATGGTCAAAACTTACACGCCAAACTGCGCAAGCGCCATTGCACGCCAAACTGCACGCCGTATGTTAATGAAAAGGATTTACAAAAAATGGAACGGAAAAGGTATCGGAAAACGCACGCATGTAGCTATCATAAGCTTTGCAATGCGGCCATATTGAAGACCGTCGTGCGCGTGATGGGAGATAGTTCTGAAATTATTTACAGGCAAACCAAAGTAAATCATTACAACATTTTAAAATAAATTGGGTGGGTGGGTGGGTGGGTTGGAGGCAGGGGAGGTCGTGGTTGGCGATAGATACATTGTAAATTAGTTGTCATTTTACATTATTTTGGTACATATAACATATTTCGAGATATTTTCCATTCCTAGTTTTACTGTGACTCGTAGGTACTTGCGTGTTCAATTGCGTGTGCATTTGCGCTTGCGTAGTTTGGCGTGACAGTTCTCGACCAATCAGCTACTACTACATGGGCGTGCAAATGCACGCGCATTTGACGCTTTCCGCGTTCCATATATGCATGCGCGGGTGTGTGTATGTGTGTGTGTGTGTGTGCGTGTGTGGGTGTGTGTGTGTTTGTATCCATCACAATGATTATTTAAGCGTAACTCATACTTCCCGTGTTTGTGTATTTGAGAAAGAGAGAGACACACACACACACACACACACACACACACACCCACACACACACACACACACACAGAGACACGCACACACCGAGTTAGTTGTTTCGTGTGTGTTTGTGTGTGTGGGTGTGTGTGTGGGTGTGTATGTGTGGGTGTGTCTTCTTCCTGTTAATCCAAAGGAACCACTTTAGACTAATAATATCTGTTCTGTACTTTACAAGCACGCAAAATAGGGTTTGCTAACTTAAGTAAAGCATTGGAGAAGATAGTGATTCTAAGATGTCGAGAAGGCCAAAGAGAGAGATAGAGTGAGAGATAGGGGAGGGGAAGGGGAAGGAGGTAAGAAAGGGGAGGAGGCTGCGTAGGGGTTGGGGAGAAATATCGCGGGAACTAAATTCAAGCAGACAAGAAAGAGTTACAGCTGGTTAACTAAGTGACGCATGTAAGGACTTCGCTAGATCGAGATGTGAACGCCAATATTTAGGCTGTAATGCCCTTTTGAATCCATAATCTTTCACACACTCACTCAAAAAATTTACTGATGGCCCTTGTTTTCGCCTTTTCTTTCAGAATGTAATAATACGCACAGCAATTGTTTTTTGCAAAATACATTGGAGATGAAACTATGCATGATATGCACGATGCAACGTAGTTTTTCTTCGGCTTATTAGATCAAATATTTTCCATGAAATGGAAATGACAAAATGTTGTTGTTGTTGTTGTTGTTGTTGTTGTTGTTGTTGCTGTTCTTCTTCTTCTTCTTCTTCTTCTTCTTCTTCTTCTTCTTCTTCTTCTTCTTCTTCTTCTTCTTCTTCTTCTTCTTCTTCTTCTTCTTCAATAATAGTTTATGACAAAAAGTCCCAATTGTTTCCATCATTCATGCTGACTCGAGAGGAAGAAGGTCCACACAACCCGTAATATTGCACAACAAAAGCTGTCTCTTGTATGGAATGTGTGTGTGTGTGTGTGTGTGTGTACGTGCATGTTTATTTTGTGTATGTGTGTGTTTGTTTTGTGTGTGTTGTATATCTACGAGTATGTGTGCGTGCGTGCGTTGATATGTGTGTAGGTGGATGGATGCAGGCGCCTAAGACAATAATAACCTTACCAGAAACAGTCTAACTTTTCTTAAATGCAAAAATGTTTGCCGTGCATTACAAATTGAGTTAATCGAGCTCCTCTTGGCCTTTAAAGACATGCTGCTTGTTGACATTTCTGAAATAAAAGGCAATATATTTACTCTACGGCTGTATAACATGGTTACGCTGCGATTAACGCTGTAAAGTGGAAAATAATGCAGATAACGTAGAATGTTACTCTTATTTTGAGGTTTTGCCATTTGCTAGCCATGGAATACAATAAATACAATACGATACAATACAATACAAATTTAGTAATCTCAACCCGAGCAATTACAGTGACAGCATTAGCAAATAAAAAATCACAATATGAAGTATTTGCATCCCAGAAGGTTGTGGCTTGCTTAAAAAATCTTGTTCTGTTTTATGTAGATGATCGTTGAGATGACAAGTTTCGTTTAAGATTGGTGTCTTTTGTCTTTTAATATTTACGGTAGCGTAGTCTGTCCAGTGCAATAACCACTTTTTTCTTAACAAGAAGAATGAACGATAAACACTTTATTTTTAAAGCAACTGTTCATATAGGCCTTTTCATTTGTTAACAATGACCGTTTGCTTACCTTGGAGGTCATAAAACTAAGAAAAAATGTATAAGAATAATGTGTGAGTTTGAAAATAGTCTCTCCAAAATGTAGATTCATGGTCTGGACTTTGAAATAATAACTTTATTATTATTATATTAACAATTGTTAATTGTAATGATTGCATAGATAAAAGACCTCGAAATGCAGGTTAATTGTCTTGAGGAAGGATCCTGAAATGATCACTCCATCCGTGATTATCTTGTTAATTATGTATGGAGAGAAGCAAAAGGTCATCCGATGTAATGAATTCGAATTGCGCTTGCCTCGCCGACATTTTTGGTAGGGGTTCGTCTCGTCGTGTCTGGTCATTATAGACCTTTAGAGGGGAGATTAGCTTCCTTGCATGATTTATGTGCTGTTGCGATCGCCTTGAAATGAGAATAGAGGTGCTCTACCCAAGACTGTTTTTGCTTTTGTTCCTGGAACCCCACATCGATAGCAATCCGTATTTCTTTCTTCTTCTTCTTCTTCTTCTTCTTCTTTTTAACGTTTTCTCTACAATTTTGATTTTGGATTTATGGATTGTTTTGTGTTTTAGCATTCGATACGCATGAGGATGAAATTCGGATGACTCATTTACTCCTTTATTGCCCATTATTCACCAGAGTGATATAGAAAATTCGGATTATCTTATCAGCGAGAGCGCGGCAGCAGCAAAAGCAGCCCCACCCAGGACAAGGGGATTGGAATAATTAGACCTATCATGCATGCTGGGTTGTGTGTGTGTGTGTGTGTGTGTTGTTTAAAAAAAATAGCACTCACCCGTCTACAGCATGAGGATCTTTAAAGTCCGTGGGATGGAGTACTTTCATGCGCAGTAAAGACCTCGGTTTATACTCTTATCCCAAGGTTGATTATGCCGAGGTTTCAGGGCTGTTTTGGGTTAGTTATTAGAAATCTAAATCGCTGATAACCCGTGCTTATTTTTTCTTATTTAAAAAAAATGTGTTGGAATGGATTTTCCTTCCGAACTCTTCACTCTCGTCGAGTCACTTGATAATTCTCTCTGCGTTTCATCCTCCCTATCAATTATGATTCATTTTTCTTTGTATGTAAGTGTTTTCTCGGAGATTCCTTAATACTCCTTCGACGCACTTAAGCTGTATGCGTTTTACTGCTCCCATCCATAGACAGGCCATCTTTTCCTCTCTGTCACCCCCCTCTTCCCCTCCTTTTTTTCCCCCTCCGTGCTGTTTTATATTTCTGTCTGTCTTACTCAGCTTTATTGTCTGTGCCTTTCTCATCAGTGTGTATTTCTACCATGCTTGTCCCTAGTATGGAAATCACAACTTCGGCCATTGGCTTTTGCGCACTCTTTCTTGTTGAGCGGCTAGCTCGGTCACTTTGAAGAGAAAGTTTAGAAACTAATATACATTTTTAGCTGGAAACATTCATATATGCAGATAGGAGACGAATTTACTGACCGTATAACGTTTTTCGGTCCAGGCGTTTATATTACAATTCTTTTTCGACGAATAAGTGTGTATTACGACATATCCCTGAGCTCATTCTTTCCAGCCCAGTTTAGCAAGGCAGCCACTTTACCTCTTACCAAGCTATGCAGAGGCCTTCCCTAGTATTCTGGGGTGTTGCACAAACACACACACACACACATACACACACACACGTATATAAACCGATCAATCAGGAATGTTACCAAAACATGGTACAATTGTGGAATGGTCCTTTTCTCATTAATATTTACAAGTCAAATGTTGCATTTGATATAATTAAGTAGACTTATGAATAACATAAAGATTGATGGGTAATCTGCCCTGCACGCTTGATTTTGTTCGTAGCGCAGTTTACTACACAGGTGTGTATAATTTACACACATGTCTACTCAGTTTTGGGGAAGATGCGATTTCTCGATTTTTAGGGTTGTGCCATACTGTTGTCGAGTGGAAAATATGGTTTTAAAAAATGGGGAAGATTTTTGCTTCCTCACGTTTTTCAACTACCCCATTTGTTACCAAGTTTAGTTGTGCTGTCAATCACACGCACACACACAAACACACCCACACACGCGCGCGTACACGCACACACACACACACAATCACCACCTCTATGACTCCTGAACTACTAAAACGTTTTCAGTAAAAATTTTGACATGCTTTTTTCTGGAATGATTCGTAGGGTCATCAGAATCATTAGTATGGTAGTTCATAAGCAGCTGTGCAACTTGTATGGCAGAATACAACCGTTTCTGTCTCGCCGTGGTCGAAGAAATTTGCGAAAAATCGATCTAGCAGGATCGGTGAACCACCTGTGTTTGTTGTTCGCCGGAAATTGAAAAATGGGTTCAGCACTTCGAAGTTCACAGTATGCGGATTGATTGATTGATTGATTGTTGCTTTAGGTCCAGCGGACTCTTCCGAGCCAAATCAGGACCGGACAACCCCCGATCCGCATAAAAGATCTGCCGAAACAACCCTAGTGGGAAAATTGAATGCCCTCCACCGGCCAGTCACTTTACAATAAAGACATCCCACGCAGGGGACGGCTTAGGCTTTACCCCAACTACTCGAACCCCCGGTTACAGAAACAAAATAGAATACAAACATCATTATAAATCATCAACAAAACACATACATATAAAATGCCCATAGGGCTAAATAATAACATCATAGGAAGCCCTAGTGACCACCCGGCAGAAAGCGTCCAACACTCCCAAGCTGATCCAACAGACCTCATACACTAACAAGGAGTCTTGTCCAGGAAGAGTTTTCAAGAAAAAAGGTAGGTCATTGATCTAGCGAAGAAGAAGATAGTATAGCAGAGTGATAGGACAGATCAGGAATGGGAAAGAGCAAATGAGGAAGACAGCGACAGTGGGAATTTAAAGCACTAAATTTCCAGAAAGTGGGGATACTATTTATACTGAAACCCCCGGCACTGCGGATGAGGACCGCATAAGGACGCGTTCAGTAGCACAAACCTGATAAACGCTTGGGCATTTATCACTAGGCTGGGTTGTACGGATGTATACGTGCTTGAATAATAAAGAGCCGAGGTCACGCGTTTCAGTGTCACAGATCATTTTGAAATTTATAGTGAGAGTTGGGCCACAGGAGATAAAAAAAAAAGATTAAGCAAAAAATTAACCTGTTTCAAAAGTACGGTTTCGATAATCGATACATTTGTTTACGTGCGAATTATTAGCATCAAGGTTGATTCTATAAATAGCACCGCTACAAAAATGTCTATAGTAGGCATAGTTGTTTCCTTACAGGTAGGTAGGTAGATTACCGTCCCCGGACACAATAGCGTATAGGGGACTTGTCCTTACACAACCAGAAGGCACGCCTTAAAGGCAAAGCTTAGCGGTCGGTTTGAGCAACAACTACCCATTATATAATCTTATAATATGATAACAATGCAATTAACCTAATTTTCAATCGACGAATATCCTTGATGCCCTGGCTATTTTGATACACAAAGCTCCGAGAAAGAAAGCTTCGTAAGCGTTCATGCATGCTAAATATAACATTGTGTAAACATTTCTTCTCCTCCTCCTTATCATTATTGAGGGGAGTTAGGAAACCGGAGTACCCGTTGACGTGAAAAGTATCGTAATTAAGTCACACAAGTTCGTCCCCTGCGGGAATCCAACCATCGACCTTCGACATAGGAAACCGGCGACTAAAACTGCTTCTACTTGGTTGTTTTTTCTCAATGTTCCTGTGATTTTATTCCTCTCTCAGTTATATTTTAGATCGAGGTCAGCTCGGTGGTGACCTAAACTAGTCAACGTGGCCGCTGCACATGACGTGGTAGGCTACTATTAATAAATATCCCCCATCCATCCCTAGCCAATGTTTTGGCGAGGGCAGAACTCATAAAGGCCTGTTGCATTGACAGGATTATGACCGCCCTTCGCCTCCACTTTTCTTGCCTCACTTCAAACCCACCCAAAAGTACACACAAGTGCGCACTCATGCGCGCCCTCACACACCCACACCCACACACACACACACCACTCTCTCCCTGCCTCATTCTCTCTCTCCCTGCCTCTCTCTCTCTGTCTCTCTCTCTCGCCTGTATTGAGATGCTAGAACTTCATATTTGATAGTGAATTTATTTCCAGGTTTATTCACCGTGTTGTGGGTATACGTGGGATTTGTTGTGTTTGTCTATCTGTGTCTCTGTCTGTCTGTCTTAAACCCAAAAGACAAGGATTTAATTGTACAATAGTGTTACACGTTTGTTATTTATCAATGGCCGATTCAGCTTCGATGCTTGAATCTTGATAAGTGTAACTCAGATTCGTTTATCCACGCAGCCTGTTCACTCAGCAAGAAGGCAGGATCTAGGAGTCCTATAAAGGTTTCCAACTTTATTCTGCAAACATCAACAACTGCATACAAGATCGGTTTCCGATAATCACTTCAAAGATCATCACCAAACATCATCAAAAATCTCGATCAATCACTTCTCTCTTACAAGTTGTTGTTGTTGTTGTTGTTGTTTGTAGATTATAGTCACACGACACTTTCGCATATAGGTGACTACTGGACCGATTTATACTGACACCAGCGGGCCAGTTGTTGGTAAAGGGGAAAATAATATGATCACACGTTGACCAATCCGGGATTCGAACCAGCGACCTTTCGGTTACTAGCAAGACGCTCTTACCAACTGAGCTACCCGGCCCCACTACTAAGCAGACAGCGCGTTACTTATATAGTCTCTCTGCAATCGAGAAAAAGTTCGAACATTCCAGCTTGACGCAATAACACCCAATCAAAATAAAACTCGTCACCGGAACTATGCACTTTCTTACGTCTTATAACTTTATTTAGGATAGAAGTATCACTTAGCTATTACTAGATTTATCGCGAAGCTTCGGTCGATAGTAAACAAGTAATTCTATAAAATGTTCAACAATACCCACCGACGAAGATTATCAATATTATACAAAACTTCTTATAACAACGACGCAAAATCAAATCAAAGGTAAAAAATATACTCTGTCACTGCATGCTTTGCAAAACAGCACGATCGGATCTATCGTGCGCGTCTCAAACGTAACAAATAGCATACCCTTAATATTGTTATCTATCTTATCTCAACTTATTTTACATACGTCACTGGCTGTCTTTCTGCCTGTCTGTCTCTATTTTTTCTCTCTCTCTCTATTCCAACTCTGTCATTGTGACTTTTGTCTCTCTCTCTCTCCCCCCTCTCTCTCTTGTGCTCTCTCTCTCCCCCCCCTCTCTTTTTCTCTCTGAGAAAGACAGAGAGACAGTCTCTACAGTCATTGTTTATTGATACTGCCTCTCTCTTAAGTACTATCGGTTAATAGCCCATATCTTTTGTAGTACCCCCAGTCGGTGCCTTATTGACAGTTACATCAATAGTAGGAGCTTGCTTTATGGGCAGAACTTTCTCGAAGCTAACCAGGAATGACAATAGTGATAAAATTATTTAGTCTGTAAGTTTCCACGTATATATTTAAAAAAAATAATTTGAAACTTCACTTGTGTGTGTGTGTGTGTGTGTGTGATTGTGGGGGAGGGGGATTAGTTTATTTGAGTATATTACATTGTATATTTTAAAACATATTTCCCGATTTCTTGGCCTAGTATGGTGCGACCAATAAACAAGAGGAATGTTATTTTTCTCCGGAGGGTTTTCTCCGGGCACCCCGTTTTCCTCCCTCCCTTCAATAATGGTACTGGACGCAGTCAATATAAAAATTTAAAAAAAAATAAAAATTCGATTTTCTTTCCGTCTTCCAATAGCGATAATCCTGCCTTTACACCACCTGCTAGAGTGATGGATGTGTATTTGTTGTGTTTGTGTGGATGAGACAGGTGAGCGTGTGTGTTGTGAAGCTGATGGGATCTGTCTCTTACCGGCTTTGGTAGGTGCTTATTTTTAGCTCCAGAATGTTGGTTGGCTAGTCAACGGCTGTTGCTATTATTAAAAAGCCACAATCAACGACGGAATTTATTCATTTTAAAAATAACTATTCTTTGTAAAGAGTTAATATTTGTATGGGAAGCTTATTGTTCAGTGGGGAAACACTCGCTGTGGATGTCCAAAGGGTCCGTGGATGGAGAGAGAGTGAGGGAGGTGGAGGAGGGAAGGCGTGGTGAACGTGGGTCCCTTTAAGTTAACCAACCTTTGCAATGGGAAAACCAATAAATAATTAGTAGAAATTGGACACCTCCAGTCCATTCCCCCCGAACTCAATTGGGTAACTTGCTGGAGCGGGTTTTGGGAGAGGTTAATTTAAAAGTTAAAATAAATCAGTCCAGTTATGTGTGTGTTTGAGTGTGTGTGTGAGAGAGAGGGACGGAGAGAGAGAGAGAGAGAGAGAGAGAGAGAGAGAGAGAGAGAGAGAGAGAGAGACACAGAGAGAGAGATAGAGACAAGCGTATTGGGTGAGGGGTTAGGGGGAGAGAAGAGAAGAAAAGTTGGGAGGAGAGAGAGAGAGAGAGAGAGAGAGAGAGAGAGAGAGAGAGAGAGAGAGAGAGAGAGAGAGAGAGAGAGAGAGAGAGAGAGAGAAAAGAAAAAAAGAAAGAGATTTCTCTTATATAGCGCACTAACAAGCTCAGAGAGCTTCTCAGGGCGCTGGCCCGTAATATCCAGCAATCACAAAATAGTTTGCTGAAATCAGGATTCGAACCCACGTCGCCCAAGACGCACTCACACAAGTCGTGCGCTCTTACCACTATCTATCCCTAAGAGAGAGTGAGACAGAGAGAAAGAGAGAGAGAGAGACAGACAGACAGATAGACAGACAGATACACAGATCGCGCAGCCAAACAGAAACAGAGAACCAGTACAAACAAACATGACGATATTTGAATAGAGAGTTTTATGCTTTTATTCCAAGACAAAGGTCATAGGGAATGGGAGGTGTCGGGGCAGGATGAGAGAACAGCGGCTGTTTGCCAAGTGTGCCTAAGAAAGTTCTCCTTGATCATGGAAAAAGGGTATTTGCAAACCCAGCTATCCTGCATCCCCGCCTTTGAAGCTAAGAACACCGTTTCCGTCATGCAACGGGTTCAGAGGTTCTTTGCCCCTGAAATTGCTGCCAATGTCCTCAATCTTTGCATTTTGTTTGTTTATTATACTCCTGTTTTGCAAGTGAGCGAGCTAAAAAATGAACGCTTCGTTCTGTATTCTGATCTTTTGAAAAGAAAGCCAAATTGCTTATATATTATATATTCGGAATATATATTTTTGAAAAAATCTATGTTTGATGGCTTCTCTCTCTCTCTCTCTCTCTCTCTCTCTCTCTCTCTCTCTCTCTCTCTCCCCCTCTCTCTCTCTCTCTCTCTTTCTCTCTCTCTCTCTCTCTCTGCCTGTCTGTCTCTCCTCCTCTACCTTTTTATTCTTTCTCTCTTCTCTCTCTGTTTATCTCCCTTCCTCCATCTCTCTCGCCCCCTCTCTATATCTCTCTCCTTCCCCCCACCCTCCCTCTCTCTCTCTCTCTCTCTCTCTCTCTCTCTCTCTTTCTCTCTCAGAGAATTAGAATTATAAAATGTATACATTCCCAACCCCACCCCCCAACCAACAACAGGAACAACGACAACGCATAGAGCTGTTTGATAATATACCTGTTTGATATAGGCCTATGCGTTGTGTTAAATTGATTGCAGTAAATACATTAAAAAATAATATGCAGCGTATTCCTCAAAACATTGTTAGGAAAATATAAACAGAGGTCATCTCTCTCATTTTCGCTTTCTCTGTCTGCCTGTCTTTGCTTGCCTGTCTGTCTGTCTGTCTGTCTCTCTCCCTCCCTCCTTTCTCCCCCTTTTCCTCCTCCTCTTTCACCATCTCCTATTCCTGTCTCCTCTACAACTTAAAAAAAAGGCGAAAGGCTAATTGTGGAGGGAATGATTCAATTTTTATTGGACGTTTCTGCATGGCAATCTAGGTCAGTAATTGCAGCTGCCTCTGCATTTGCAATCGAACAGGTTTTTTTCCCCCGCCTTGTCCACTTTGACGGTATTATTTCCTCCTTTTCTTAAATTTTCACCGACATGTCACCCACATTGAGTATCAGCGGCAGCGGAGTCCTACCCCTTATCGACTAACTTTGATACTAAGTTCAAACATAATTGGGTCTATTAACATAGATCCTTTCATATAGGAACTATCCTCATGTACTCCCTCCTGAAACAAAGGCGCCTGCGGTTATTCGGTCGCGTTGTCCGGATGAGGATGGCCGCATCCCCAAGGACCTACTCTACTGAGAGCTAGTTCATGGATGCAAAACAGATGTGAAGGCTCTGTTGGTCGACCTTAAGACTTGGGAAGCTGTTGCGTCAGGCAGATCGGCGTGGAAAACGGGCCTTTCCCACTTAGAGTAGGCACTCGCTCAGCAGTCGGAGGCAAAGAAGCTGCAGAGAAAGACTCGCAGCCAGACAGTCAGACCAGTGTCAACCTCCGCCTGCTCGAAGTGCAGAAGAGACTGCCACTCCCGCATCGGCCTTTCCAATCATGCTAGACGTTGTACCACGACCAACACATAGATGCGCAGCTCTATGGTCTTCCGAAGCCGCCAGGTGCCTACTACTATGCACTGACGAAGGCTCGGAGATCCTGCTGAAAGCCACCGCTTTCGTTAATTTTATGATTCTATGTTTCTGAGTACGCTATTACTCTCAAACACGAGCTGATAGACATATGCGCTATATTAAATTGTCTGTAATAAATTAATAAATAAAATATCCAAAGAGATATTTGTCGACCTTTGGTGTTGACAATCTTTAGAATTTAGGATCTTTGTGATAAGGTATACATTTCTGTCTAGGTTAAGATAATCTCTGTTGGGGTCCTTTAAAATTATCTTTTGAATACACTATATACAATAATGTTTAAAAAAATCATTTTCCACTTACGTCTTCTGGGGTGACAGCCTAAGGATGTAAAATCTTTTGAATGTGATCTATGTTTCTCGCTCTCTCGTATTTTTAAAATTCATCTCCGTTACCATTACCAATAGTTAATTTTGAATAGTGATGATTGTTATTCGGGTTCGAAGAATCCTTTTTCCGTGCCTCTGGAACCGCAGTGTGGAGCAGCGGGGGGCAATGGAAGTAGATCGCTGTGATCACTGCTGGTGCTGCGCTGTGGTTATTCTCTTGCTGTGATGTTCTGTGCTGACGCCGGAACTCCTCTAAGGTGGCAGAGCCTTGATGGGCTATGGCGCGCCAGCGTGATAAGTCTCTATCGTGCACACCTAACTCCTTTGGTTTAAATACACTGGAAGTATTTAGTTCTAAGTTTCAGTTCACCGTTTAAAAAAAAAGCTGAAATAATGTATTGTGCTTGCTCTAAAGTTTAATGATCTTGCGTACGTAGACCGCAAACAGTAATATCTCCGTCGTGCAAAATAGAGGGAGAGCTCGTAGAAGATTGAGGCCCCTCCCGCCTCCACCTCCCCTAGCTAACCTTGCCCCATAATATAATGTGAACAATTTTCGCCACTTTAGAGTGTGGAACCACAGGACTAGACCACTGGAGGGAGGCAACGCCGTTAACGTATTGAGAAACAGAAAGTTCCCGGAAGTAGTACCATTATTATAAGAAGAGGAGTAGATTGCCAATTCTCTCAACAAATGGCATAGCTACTACTTACGGGTTTTGTTGTTGCTGTTGTTGTTTGCGAGTCATCCAACTTTCTTCTTCAACGCTTTTTACGTCGACAGACCTGAACTGGAGCTCAGTGTCCCTGTTGTAGCCTACCATTCTGTCACTGTCAGCTCTACACGTCTTAGATTGTTGATAGTGTTATTTTCCTGACATTCACTCTTCCCCACTCAGCAGCTGAATGTTTCGCGCTTTTCCCTTCCATGGACCTGCTTCTAAATTCTAATCCGCGTTTGACTGTCAGAATTTAATGAGGAGAAAGAATAGAGAAAAAAAAAGCAATCCGACCATGATTGCATTACTGCGTAATTCAGCAATTCTTGTTTGTTTTGCTAAAATGGTTAGATTTGATTTGCATGCAAACATAGTTTCATTTTGCATTTACACTTGTTTATGTACCTAAAAATAAATTCATGGTAGAATTTTACAAGAAAGGTTTTTGTGTATGTCTAAGCATTACGTGATGATTGCATTTTATAAGTGAAAAAATGGGTCGAATTTTGAATTTTGCAAAGACGCATGTGTGTGTGTGTGTGGAAAAATCACTCGATATTAAAATTTTTGTAATGCCGCCTGGTTGTGTTTTAAAATGGGTATAATTTCCTTAGATTTTTTCTGTGATTTTGAATTTGCAACTGTTGATTTCTTTTCATGAAAGAAACCCTGCAAGAATTCCAAGTGCATGATTTTACTATTGATATTTTTCTGCACAGATATTAACATTGCTGACGTCTTCAAGAGAAGAAAAGAAAAAATGACTTAATATGCAATATGCAAGTTATGCAATATAATAATTCTTCGTCTCTTTCTACATGTTGTTGTTGTTGTTGTTGTTGTTGTTCTTGTTGCTGTTGTTGTTGTTGTTGTTGTTGTTCTTCTTCTTCTTCTTCTTCTTCTTCTTCTTCTTCTTCTTCTTCTTCTTCTTCTTCTTCTTCTTCTTCTTCTTCTTCTTCTTCTTCTTCTTCTTCTTCTTCTTCTTCTTCTTCATCGTTTAACAATTGTCTTCTTATTCTAGATGATTGTGATTTTCACGTGTAGTTTGGTAGAGGATGCACCTTTTAGCAAATTAAGATACGTGCCATTACACAGCTTTAAACATGCTCTCTCTCTCTTTTTTTTCCCTAATTTGTGTGGCAGCATCGCTATATTGGAGAAAACAATGTTGTGATGACTTTCGGAAGTAAAAAAAAAATCAGCACTGTGTTTCAGAAGAAACTAGTCACGCACAAGAATAAAACTAACTCATATAGATATTAATTTCTCCAGTTGAGATGTATACAGGAAAGGCGCACTGCGATTCACCAGAAAAAGTCACGTACTGGGGTACACCCTATAAGAAAATAAACCCGTATAGATATTTTCTCCAGTTTGGGTTTAGTGGAAAATTGGGGAAGTGCTAGAAAGTAAGACGGGGAAGAATTAAGACAGAAAAGAAAAAGCAAAAGAGAAGAAAAGCACTTTCACGATATCATCCGTCTTCAGTTATTGCGTTGCACAGGCTGGCTAGTCTGCAAGGCAAAGAGAAAGAAAGGAGGGGTACGGAAAATCCTAAATTCCGAAAAGAGAGAGAGAGAGAGAGAGAGAGAGAGAGAGAGAGAGAGAGAGAGAGAGGGGAGAGAGAGAGAAAGAGAGAGAGAGAGACTTTAGACTTTAAACGTTTATTGCAATTACAACATGTTACAAGGATAATAATTTTAAGCTTACAGCTTATTCTTACAAAGAGAGAGAGAGAGAGAGAGAGAGAGAGAGAGAGAGAGAGAGAGAGAGAGAGAGAGAGAGAGAGAGAGAGAGAGAGAGAGAGAGAGAGAGAGAGAGAGAGAGAGAGAGAGAGAGAGAGAGAGAGAGAGAGAAAGAGAGAGAGAGAGAGCTGCGCCTGATACAGCAATTATCATCATCATCATCATCATCATCATCATCATCATCATCATCATCATCATCATCATCATCATCATCATCATTTACTCATGCAAGGAACAGAAAAAGGAAAGGGGGGTATGATACCTCTCAAATAGCGTAGCTGAGATTAGACGAGGCCTACTGTCTCTTTACTGCATGGAAGGAATATGCCTTTTCAAGTGGAATGTGCCTTTATCAAGTCTTCAGCTACGCTGCGTTCAAAGTCCCTAACTCTAACGTTTTCAATCAATGCGGGGAATCGTGTCTGGGAACGTGTACAAACAATGAGAAATCTCCACTTTCCCCATGTCCCAGTCGCTGATGATATTTTTAAAGGCTTCTGATGTGATCAAACTTCGTCTCGGAGAGGGAGGAAAAGTCATGAGGCGAGTCACAGAAGCCGTTCGCAGTCGCCCCTCCCCGTGGTGAGGAAAGCGAACGAGAGATTAAGTGAATAAACGTTGTGAAATTGGATCCTCCACCAAAAAACTAGCTCGGGTGGGGTGGGTCCGGAATTGGGTGGATAGTGTAGGTATGGATGAGTGGGTGTGTATTTGTGTTTCTGTGGATTGGTGGAGTGAAAGGAATCGGGTGCGCGCGGGTGTGCGTACATTGTAAAACTAACAAACTAGTCAGTGTCCTTTGTGTGTGTGTGTGTTTATGTGTGTGTTGGTGTGCGCGCAACCGTGTGTGTGTTTGCACGTGTATGTGCGCGTGCGCAAGGACTCTCTCGGGCGTGCGGGGAGGTCTAAAGAAACTACGACCTTTTCCTGAGAAACCGGAAATGAAGAATAAAAATTACAGAATTGTTCCGCTGTTTTTATTTTCGTGACAGTATAATATTTCTTGAATTTTTTTTAACAATATGTATAAATTATATGTTAGGTTAGAAGTGGAATTCAAAAAAATAATAAAACTTGTCGAGGCGTATGATGCTATTTACTTTGGGTTAGGATTACCAGCCCCATCTTCTTCCCCAACCCTTCTTTTCATTTTTTTGTCCCGAAATATCTCATCATCATCATCATCACCATCACCATCATCATCATCATCATCATCATCATCATCATCATCATCATCATCATCATCATCACCATCATCATCATCATCATCATCATCATCATCATCATCACCATCATCATCATCATCATCATCATCATCATCATCATCATCATCATCATCATCATTGCTGGGATACCGCATTTTAAAGGCAGAGCAGAGGCTTTGCCTCGCTAGCATGGTTGCACGGTCATAATTTAGATTTACGACAATGTAAGACTTCGTGTTTCCATTCAGTCCCTCACTCCACATAGCCAGCGACACAATACAGACTTGGCGGCTTCCTCTTCGACAGGCAAACGAGTCTAAAGGGACTGGGCAAAGTCTCAGCAACTTTCCCTACGATATACAGACTCTCTAGAACTGCTCCGTACTGAAACATCATCAAGAAGGTTCTGGTGTGGAGCTTTGCGAGCGGTGATTATGATGGTTGATGATAACGACGACGACAATGATGATGATGATAACGGTGGTGATCATCTTGATGATGATGATGATGATGATGATGACGATGACGAGGACGATGATAGTGATGATGATGATGATGATGATGATGATGACGAGGACGATGATAGTGATGATGGTGGTAGTGGTATTGATGATGATGATGATGATGATGATGATGATGATGATGATGGTGATGATGATGATGATGATGATGATGATGATGATGCACATTTCCATATGCACAAGCCATATGATGATGATGATGATGATGATGATGATGATGATGATGATGATGATGATGATGATGATGATAATGTTGAGATGATGCACTATTCTACACTAATACTATGGCCAGGATGCATGGACAGATTTAAAAAAAAAGGGTTGGAGTTAGATTTTTTTTTACCCCTTTTCAAGTGTATGCCAAGAAATCTCGGACAACCTGCGATGCTCCTCCAATGTAGCCTTTTTTTTCTTCTTCTTTCTTTTTCTTCTGTTTTTGTTGGACCGGGTCGTTCGGAGAACTCCCGAGAGACGCCGAGCGACAAATCGAGTCCTCCCGGTGACGTATGGGAACCGGCGTCCCTTCGGCCGACAAGCAGAATATTATGATCGAAGTGGAGCATCTATTGCAATTTGTTGGCCATTTTCTTTGTTCAGATCGGGTCCAGCATTTGGTAAGGAATAGAAGAGACGTTGGATGTGGGTTCTCGTGGTGTATATATGGTCAGGCAATTCCCAGAGTTAATAGCTTTATAATGAAGCAAGAAGTTGGGGGCAATTCGTCTTCGCATTTCCTTCACTGACCCAGCTAGAGAGGAAGGAAAGGGGGCCTGATCACCCACTGCTTGCTTCAAAACACCATTACATTGCATGCGTCCAAGCATTCGTCCACTTCATCATTCGGTTATGCTGTTCTCCAAACGACATTTAAACAATGAGTATTTTGAAGTTTCAAACTCTCCTTCTTCTTTTCCTGTATCATCGTCATCACCATCATCATCATGACCATCATCATCATCATCATCATCATCATCATCATCATCATCATCATCATCATCATCATCATCATCATCTTCTTCTTCTTCTTCTTCTTCTTCTTCTTCTTCTTCTCCACCTCATCATCCATCATCATCATCATCATCATCATCATCATCATCATCATCATCATCATCATCATCATCATCATCATCTTCTTCTTCTTCTTCTTCTTCTTCTTCTTCTTCTTCTTCTTCTTCTTCTTCTTCTTCTCCCTCTCCCTCTCATTCTTCTTTTCATTCTTCCAGCGTTTCATGCTTGTTCTTATCTGAACACACAATTAAGTTAGAAGAACTTGTTATTACTTTAATCTTATGTAACTACATATTTACTCCTGCCTATGGCTGAAACGTCGGAGAACATACTTTTTAAAATCAATGATCTTCTTTAGCATTACACAGGTTTTCTAAACATTTTACTTGTCATTTTATATACGCATATTTTAATGTATATTTTCTCACTGGTGTAGTACTATCTTAGTCTGGTTTTCTAGAAATGTATTTTAAAGTTTGCATTACCACACAAGTATTTTGAGTTGTATTTCTTTTGTCACTATTTGTAGTACCAATAATAGTCTCGTCTTCCATCTTTCTCCTCCTCAACTTCTCGTATTCTTCTAAATTAACAGCTAATTATTCTTCGTACATCTTATATAATCTTGCATTAGTCAGTGGATTTAGGGGAAGCATAGTTTCGTAATATTTAGGTGACGGCGTCTGTTAGATAACAGATCTTGCCTGATTAATTAAATTAGAAGCTCAGCAAATGCAGACTAGAACTAGGTTATTACAAGTCCTCCTCTCCTCCCCAAATAAATTCAATTAATTTAAAAAATATATATATTTCACTCTCTCTTTCTCTCTCTCTCTCTCTCTCTCTCTTTCTCTCTCTCTCTCTCTCTCTCTCTCTCTCTCTCTCTCTCTCTCTCTCTCTCTCTCTCTCTCTCTCTCTCTCTCTCTTTTTCGCTCTCTGTATGTGCACGCGCGTGTGTTTGTATAGTCCCTTTTTATAAAGTGTATTTTTTTCCTACCCCGACTCAAGGAAGCTGTAGAAAAGGGTATATTACCTTTTCCACAGTGAGGGTAATTCTTGAGAAGATGCTCTTACTAATATTCGATATTGTGGTATTTCCAACCGACGAGTAGAAGCACACTGATGGTTTTTAGGAAAGAAAAGGAACTATTGGAAGAACAGAGGAGGATTAAAATATAAAGAAGAATAAGAAAACCGACCCCATTAAAGCTGATGATGATGATTTTGAGAAGGACATCGACGTTGATGATGATGAGGAGGAGGAAGAAGACGATGACGACAACGACGACGTTGATGATGATGACGACGAGGGTTTGTAGTGGATCATTCTGACGCATAGATTTCAGTGTGCATTTGAAGGGTATGTGTAATACGACGGAGTTGCAACGCATATATAAGAGAGTAATGAGTTCAGTAATGACCTTATGACTTGACTGTCTCAAGGGTCTGTGTGTGGAGACAAGGCAATATCTTCATTAGCGTGACCATTAGACAAAGCCGTAAACGAGTCTACCAAAGACAGCTGTAGAGTGAAGACTATTAGTCTGTAAATAAGATGTAGAAAAGTTTGGATAAGTAGAAGTTGGAACTTGTTACACTCAGTTCGATGATGGTATTTTCTATCAGTATCTGATTCAGCCCCGATGCTTGAATTCCTGATAGTTGTGTAACTCAGATTCGTTTATTCACGCAGCCCGTCCAAACAGCATACAAGTCACAAAGTCCACGTATGAAGTTTTCCGCTTTTATTCAGCACACATCAACAACTGCATACAATTCTCAATTCAACTCAACAACTTTCACAGCAACTCTCAGTTTCACTATCAACAACTTCACTATCTCAACAGCAACTCGGCACACGATTTAATAACCTCTCTCTCTTCCGGAAGAATTTCGAACAATGTAGAAATGACGCACTGCCACCAATCGAATAAAAGATCGTCATCACTGACTTACGTCATACATTATTATTTCTCCTTCTGGAACGACTTCTTGCTTCGACATGTATCGGGAAATTTCTATAGAAAGTAAACACTCAGATCCAGAAACTTCTACAGTAATATCGACCAAAGCAAATTATCAACGTTATACAAAGCCTCTCCTAACAACAATGCAAACTCAAATCAAAGGTAAATAAACTCCATTATTGAATACTTTGCAAAACGAAACGATTAGATCTATCGTACACGCTTCAGCCATACTATCATTCGCGTTTCAACGTAACATAACCCCCCACTCAAGAAGAAATTTACCCAATTTCTTTCAACAACGTTGAAACGTAATGCACAAACAAAGTCCTCAATTGAAACTAATTTAAGACTTTCTGAATACTGTAATTGCGCTCAGCTTATCTACACAGAGTCAATGGTTTTCATCTTCAAATCTGCCTGGATAATGTCAATGTTCACAGTTCATTCACACAGTCAATGTCTTTCATTTTCAAGTCTGTCATTACCAATATTCTTAGTTCGTCCACACAGTCAATGTTCTTTCGTTCGCAAGGAAACGACGCCCTCGTCAGTTGCGGTCGTCATCGGCCCAGGGTCAAAGACGATGATCACGTGGGCTTCCCTGGAATCAGTGCGTCCTCCGTTGTCTCCTTCTTCCATCGGATGTCCGACGCAGTCGACGTTGTCAGCTCCCAGAATGCATTCGCTGGGTCTCACGGTCAGGTTGGCTTCTGCGGGACGGTGGAACAGCTCCCTCATGGCCTGCAGATGCTCCTTCCAGGTCTGGGTGTGGACTTCATGTTCGACCAAAGTCGTAGAGCCTGGGACATCATTGAAGTTATGGGGAAACTCGCCCATAAGGTCCTCGAGCTCCAACGTTTGACCTTCCGTCAAGCTCGGTCCTAGCTTAACATCATCGATGCCTTCTTTGCTGTGGAAGTCTCCCAGTTCCAACAGTTCTTCGCTGTCAAAGCTGTTGTCGGTCACAGCTGCCGTGGCTGCGTGCACAGTCTCTGATGGCCTTTCCACGTACAGCTTAAGGAGGTTGGCGTGGTATATCTTGGAATGCTGACCGACATTCACCTTGTAGTCGTTGATCCCCACCACGGTCTCCACTTCGTACGGGCCTTTCCACTGCATCAGCAACTTATTATGATCGGTAGGTAGCAGCACCAGCACTTTGTTGCCAGGTTTGAACTTCCTGCTCACAGCCCTACGATCATAGTAGTGCTTTCCACAGTCTTGGGACTTCTTCAGGTTTTCTCTGGCTATCTCGAGAGTCTGCTCCAGCTTCTCTCGTAGCTCAAACACGTACTGGTAACCGTTCTTCACCTCTGGGGTGTCCACTTCCTTCGTCCACAGTTCTTTCAGGATGTGCATCGGCCCTCGGATGGTTCTTCCGTACAGCAGCTCGAACGGAGAAAAGCCGGTGGACTCCTGCGGCACTTCTCTGTAGGCGAACAGTAAGGCGTTGATATAGCGATGCCATTGTCTGGGCTGCTCGCTGCACAGTTTCTTCAGGGTGGACTTCAGCGTAGCATTGAATTTTTCGACAAGCCCGTTGCACATTGGATGGTAGGGTGTCGTAGTTAAATGCCGGATGCTCAGCAGTCTGTTGACCTCCTTCATACAGTCAGAGACGAACTGCGTCCCGAGGTCTGTCAGAATTTCTTCAGGCACTCCAAGTCTACTGAACATGTCCACCAGTGCTTCTGCTACAGTTTCAGTGTCAATCTTCTTCAGTGGCACTGCTTCTGGGTACCGAGTTGCATAGTCCACTAAGGTCAGTACCCATCGATGACCTTCTTCACTCGGAGGTCTTATTTCACCGATTAAGTCTAAGGCCACCCTCTTGAACGGTCGGTCGATCAGAGGCATTCTCTGCATAGGCACTTTCGGGACCCTTCCTCGAGGTATGGTCTTCTGGCAAATGTCACATGATCGGCAGAAACGGCTGACGTCCGCATGAAGTCCTGGCCAGTAGAACACCGCCTGGATTCTATCCGACGTCTTCTTGATACCCAGGTGACCTCCCATGATTGAGTCATGCGCTACTTCCATCACTTGGCGCCTTAGGGGTAACGGTACCAAGACTTGACGTAGTGGTTTACCTCCGTTGACCCTCGGGTGCTGGAAGATTCGGTACAGGATCTTGGCCTTCACCTCAAAATAGACCGTACCACTGCCTTTGGTCACGTGGTCTTGGCGGTTCCTGTACTTGTTTAAAGTGCTATCAGCTTCCTGGAGCTGGATCAGCTTATCTCTGTCCACGATGGCAGCTTTAGAGTTGTCGGCGACCTTCAGTGGCGTAGACGTCTTGTCTCTCTTGGCCTGGGCCCTGGTTGTAACAGCACCGACGATCTCTGGTCGGCAGGGCTGAGCCGGAGTAGCCACATTATCCCGTAGCAGCTCTATAAGGTCTCCATCGGGAAACGGCAATGGATCCTCCTCTTACAACTTCGACACGTTGGGTTGAGGCAGGACTCCACTCTGGATCGGGGTCGTCGGGTCGTCTCGCGCCGTCGATGTTCCCGATCATCAAATCGTATAGCGGCTTCTTCAGGCAAACCGCTTCTACTTCGCCTATGTAGAAAGGAGTGCTGACTTGAATCTTCGCAACTGGCGCTCTCACACATTTGCTGTCGGCCATGAGTGTCCATTTAAAATCGCCAGTGAACTGTTCTTTAGCGATTAGGTCTTCTTTGACGATGACCCCACTGCAGCCAGAGTCTCTTAAGACAGTCATTTCATGATTTCCGACGCGTCCCTTTGAAACAGGCATGTTCTGGACGGTCACAGCTGCGCTGGCGACGACGGGGATGGATTTTCCGTTGGCAAGGAGAAGTTGGCCATCGGTTATGCACTCTTGCACGTCCGCAGGAGTAGCTGCGCGCTCGGTCTCACTCGGAAGAATGACGCTCCCGCCGCACACTTGATGGTCAGATCTACTGGTTTGCCGTTGATTGGAGAACCGCCTCTGCCGGTTGCACGCCGCTGCATTGTCCGTACTGCTCCGCTGTCCGCTATTTCTGCTTTGAGTGCAGCTGGCAGCTCTGTGGTCTGTAGCGTTGCAGATGAAACATCCTCTTGACTGCCCTTCCCTGGTAGGTGGCGTGGAGTCCGTGTGTCTCTGACTCGTCTGACTCCCCTGGATCTGGTTCCCATGGTTTCCAGTCTTCTGAAATGGTTTCATCGCCTTGGGTGGCCCCAGCGTTTTTCCGTGAGCGAGGAGATATCTTTCGGCAACCTCGGTCACATCATTAAGCGTCTGCAGCTTCTGTAGTTCTAAGTGGGTCGCCAGGTCCTTGTGACAGGCATTGAGGAATTGCTCCTTCACGATCAGGTCATGGAGACTATCGTAAGACTTCCCTTTGCCTGATAGTTCCACCCACTTGTGTAAGTATGACGACAGGCGCTCCACAAATTGCTTTGGTGTCTCGTCTGACAAAGGCCGGCATTCACGGAAGCGTTTACGGTAGCCCTTCTCTGTGAAGCTGTAGCAATGCAGTAGGGCCTCTTTCAAGACGTCATAGTTTTTGGCGTCATCGTTCGACAGTCTGGTGTAAACTTCGAGCGCTTGCCCTGTCAGCAGTGCACTTAGTCGAATCGCCCAGTCTCGAGGTTGCCAGTTGGAGCTTTCGGCGAACCTTTCGAATCTCGCCAGATAGCTGTCGATCTGGTCCTTCCCGTCGACGAAGGCTGGCAATTTTGGAGCCATGTGGTCGCTGACGACTTGTGGCGCATGCTGATTGTTTTGGATACGCGCCAACTCTAGCTGGTGCTGAAGTCGTCTCTCTTCCATTTCTCTTTCTTCTCGGCGTCGCTGCGCTTCGAACTCTCTTTCTTCACGCCTGCGTTGTTCTTCTTTTTCTTCTCGGCGACGCTGTTCTTCCTTTTCTTCTCGGCGTCGCTGCTCTTCTAATTCTAGACGCTTCTGTTCTAATTCTATTTCTCTTTCTTCACGCCATATTCTCTCTTGAGACTTGACGTACTCCGTCAGCTGTTTGCCTTTTAGATTCAGTTCAACCCCTTTCTGCCAGAAGTCAGCCATCTTGATGCTTCTGGAAAGTTCTTTTCAAGAAAGTTCTTTTCTGGAAAGTTCTTGACTGTGCTGCACTCTTCTAGACTGTTCTAGAACAGCACGCTTTCTGCAGTAGCGCTGATGCTTGTCACTAGTCGCCTTCGCTGACGCAGGCCCCGTTGTCCTCGTCGTATGCGACGCTGCACCACGCTGGTGTTGATGTACACGCTCCTGTGCTGAAGTAGACGCGACGTCCGCTCGCCGCTCTCTGTAACACTGGCGATGTAGCTCCGAGACTGTCCCTCGACGTAGTCTTGCGGCAGCCACGTAGTCCCGCTCTGTTGTTCGCTCACGAAGCAACTCTTCGGCGACTACACGCCCTTGCAGTCAACCCGAACCTATCGGTGATGTAGTCCCAGTATGTTGGCCCCTCTCGACGCAACTCGTTGGCGGCTACCCTCGATGACTGCCTCTCGTAACGTTGACTCGCTTGTTGTAGCAGTTGAACCCTTGGCTATGGCGTGAATCGCGGCTTGACCCCCAAAATGTTACACTCAGTTCGATGATGGTGTTTTCTATCAGTATCTGATTCAGCCCCGATGCTTGAATTCCTGATAGTTGTGTAACTCAGATTCGTTTATTCACGCAGCCCGTCCAAACAGCATACAAGTCACAAAGTCCACGTATGAAGTTTTCCGCTTTTATTCAGCACACATCAACAACTGCATACAATTCTCAATTCAACTCAACAACTTTCACAGCAACTCTCAGTTTCACTATCAACAACTTCACTATCTCAACAGCAACTCGGCACACGATTTAATAACCTCTCTCTCTTCCGGAAGAATTTCGAACAATGTAGAAATGACGCACTGCCACCAATCGAATAAAAGATCGTCATCACTGACTTACGTCATACATTATTATTTCTCCTTCTGGAACGACCTCTTGCTTCGACATGTATCGGGAAATTTCTATAGAAAGTAAACACTCAGATCCAGAAACTTCTACAGTAATATCGACCAAAGCAAATTATCAACGTTATACAAAGCCTCTCCTAACAACAATGCAAACTCAAATCAAAGGTAAATAAACTCCATTATTGAATACTTTGCAAAACGAAACGATTAGATCTATCGTACACGCTTCAGCCATACTATCATTCGCGTTTCAACGTAACAGAACTCCTGATGGAGTAGTGAAAAATTTGTGTTTTTTATAATGAAGATGGTAATGTGGCTATTTACCTCGACTATGATGATGATGGTGGTGATGACGGTGATGATAATAAAGTATCAATTTGTTTTAATCCACACTCTCTTAAATTGAATTAATGATGATGATGATGATGATGATGATGATGATGATGATGCCTACAACAACAAAAAAGTCTTACACAGCTCAAAACCACAATATACTTGGCCCCGCAATTCAAATTGTATATTCCGGTTTTATTTTGGTGTTGTTGTTGTTGTTGTTGTTGTTGTTGCTGTGTGTGTTACATGGTTATTGCTTTAGGTCCAGCGGACTCTTCCGAGCCAAATCAGGACCAGCGCTGTGTGTGTGGCCACACTATGTTGCCGATAAACTCTGACCTTGCTGAATTGATAGAGCGCAACATTTATCACGTTGACTTTGTGTCCATCTACAACGAGTGCAGACATTACAAGCATCGATTGCATATCCTAGGGAAAATATTACTGAGTCTGATTACTTCGCCCTCCGCTTAGCGGGATCAGTAGGGCAAAACCATAGGCGTCCGATCTGGATACTCGAGGGTCTATATAGTATCATAACAAAACAGTTTAAAAAAAACACAACAACAGTACAACAATATATGAGAGGTGCAGAGTGTGTATGCAAGGGACAATTGCACATAGTTTCTTTTATCATACTCATTTGGATAGATGAAAGTATAAAGGTCTAGTCTGCACGCACGCATTCCATCGCATGGACATTACAGATCCTGACGCTCATATTCTAAACGGGTGAGTGCCGCCTCCACAAATACATCTGCAGCACGCACTAGGTTTATTCTCCCCAAACCCCGGTGTAACGTGCTAAAAGCGTCCCTGGCCCTAGTTTAACTCCCGGGAGTAAAACCAGGCCGTCCCAGATGAACAGTTACACCGGTCGCCCAGGATTGTGTTCAGTCGTTTTGGGCGTCAGACAGTGCGCCCAAAGAAGGTTGTATGTGGGCCCCTCGGGTGACTTGAGTTAAATCCTGTATCGGCCAGCGCCTTGAGCAGCTCTCCAGCTGGAAAAGCGCTATATAAGAACTATTAAATACAAATCTGGGAAATGTGGGACAAGCAACCCCAGACTCTTGTTTGTGCTGGGTTTAAAATTCGTGTACAAGAGTTCGTTCACATTTATACATAGACTCGCTGCGTTGTAATGACGACCCATTTCTCCATCTACCACCTGTCATTCCCACACGACGCAGTTCCTTTGGATCCACCCTTTTCATTCAAGACTGAGTAAAACATAGTCATATTGTTCAGTTCAATACAGTTCAACAAATCTTTATTACCATCAAAGGAATTATGTTTAACCATCTGTGTCGCATTTGAATAGTGATAACGGTAAAGGTAAAGGTGGCTGTAGGGGAGCGTGATGTCGGAGATCACACTTATCTTGGGCCAGCGTAATGAGGGTGATGCCCATCTCTCTCCCTCGCTGCTTTACCTTCCCCACCCTTAAGAGAGTAGGTACTCAGTCACAGTTGAGTCAACTGGGGGCGTTGTTGTTTGTCGCTTCACGTTTTGCGGTCACCCATCCAAGTGCTAACCGCGCTGGACGGTGCTTAACTTGCGACACAGTAGCGAGTGCTCCAACCACTGCGCTATCCGACACCCCTAGTGATATTGCATACAATAAGAGTTATTCGAAAGAATGATGATGAAGGTGATGATGACGACGGTTATAAGGATGATGATGACGACAACGACGATGTTTTGCGTTATTATTATTATTATTATTATTAATATTATTATTATTATTATTATTATTATTATTATTATTATTATTATTATTATTATTATTATTATTATTATTATTATTCAGTATGTTACATCCTATGTCGAAGAAGTACTGTACAATCGTACAGAATGTGGTGATTTTGCTTTGTTTTGTAGAACTGATTCTTGTTCCTGTGTCTAGACGATACCTCGTAGTACATTAATTTGTTTTTATTTGTTAGCGGACATCCATGAAGTTGTTGCTGGATTTATTTCTCAAGAGTCAATGCACCCAGCTTCTTGTTGTCACCCAGGGGTCGGGCGTGGGTGTCTAGACAAAAGGCAATTCATGGATTTGTTTCCATTTATTACCGACATCCTCCATGTTATTGCTAGATTCTGGATCTCATCCAAGAACTTTAAATATACGCGGATCGACTGATTCTCGTAGATATATCAAATGAGACGCGATTATCCAGGCATAAGGTCGTAGATTGATTTAGTTCATTCGTTAACTAAAATGCTATTCTTATACATGTAGTTCAGTGGATATATTTGTCTTATACAAATAGTTCAGATGTATGCAGCAACACCGATTTTCGTATTAAAGCCAGTCGTGGATGTCCAGACACTAGGAAATTAATTGATTTGTTTTCATTTGTCAACCTAACATCCACGAGTAGGTTGCTGGATTGTGGGCCTTGCTTTATAAATGAATGAATTCGGCTCAGTGGCTAGATTCTAAGACTTAAGGAAGGAGTGTAGATGTTGGCTGCTTCGCATTGCCTATTCTCGTAGAATTATCACCTTTATGGTGTGTCGAGACACTAGGAAATTAATTGATTTGTTTTCATTTGTTTATATCAAATACACGCGAAAGTGCGCCACTCCTCTGACGATGACCTCCGCTCCAGCAATTATTGAACGCTGTCGCTGTCTGCAGCGGATGTGTCCTGTACTGGTCAGTAGTCCCTTGTCGGTCTGAGTGGTCACTGTATAGATGTACGGCTGGCAATGATTAATTTTATGCGCGAGTTGTATCAGGCTTTTATATCCTTTGGAGTATGTCATGCGATATTGATAACACCTATACACGCAAGAACAATATTGTGCAGTCTGCAAATAACTGTGTCCAGTAGTGGTCCGTCATGGGCAAGCTGAGTAGCCAGCATATGGATGAGAGCGATTATGCTCGATTCGGCAAAATGCTTATTTTTTCGATGGCGTATTATTATCTATATATATAAATTGCTTAGCCGGAAGTCCTTCTTCGCCTCTACTGTAAAGTTTGTCCGGTATGGACGCTGATCTGGGCAGGTGCTGGGCGCTGCGGATCGGCCTGCTGTGCGCTCAAAACCCGCGAAATCGTTATAGCCGACATTTCCTTACCGAACGTTTAACCGTTTCTAAGATAAATAAATAAACAAAATGTCCACAAACTGCAATAGCCTCATTCCGCGCGCGGTTTTGATTCAACCCGTGTCAAGAACGTGCCGTTCCGTAATACCGCAAATTTTGTTTTATTTCCATTCAAAACACTTTTGCACTCATGTCACCAATCTTACAAAATTTTGTGTTTAACTAATTACCTTTGATTAATTAAAAATCGAATCGAGGTTTCAGCATGTTTTCCCATATAGACCAAAAAATTTATGGCCTTTATACGAAGCCTTGGTAGCTCACTTAGTAAGACATTCACCTACCATGCAGACGACCCAAGTTCAATTCTCCCGTGGGCAATATTTTTTTAATGTTATTTTTTTACACTACAATATGAATATTTTTCTTTTTAATTTAGGCTTTTTACTTTTAACTTTATTATTATTATTATTATTATTATTATTATTATTATTATTATTATTATTATTATTATTATTATTATTATTATTATTATTATTATTGTTGTTGTTGTTGTTTCAGATTACTGATACCTAGCCTCAATAGTACAAGAGAGTCTTTAAAACACTTTTGATTAGTACAGTCCCAAGTATATTCCTTATTCAAATCCGCATGTACTGACTAAATTTATTACTATCATTTAAGGTTGCGTTCCAATCTTGTTCGTTGATGTCCATAATTCTCTGTTTAAATTGATAAATAATCTTCTTCTCATGACCTACACTCTGGGACAGCCACACGAAGGCACGGACAGTTTTTGTCCAAAAGAGATCTCATTTCAGACACCCAGTCATGTTTTCAATTACTGTCCATGGCACACGGCATGCGATACGCTTGGTTTGGGAGCCGAGTGTCATCCATCCTCAACAGTCTGAACCAGTATTTGAAGGTTTTGATTGAACTATTTAATCTTAATGGGTGTCTTCCCAAGTCACCATAGAGTAACACCATTTTGTTTTGGGATTCTTCGTGCAACATTTAGGAACCTTTTACATGCAGATAAATGTAAATTTTCTGTTGGATCGTTTTTGACTAACAAGCTCCATACCTCTGATGCATACAATAGTATAGGTTGAATCATCAAGAATGTTTGTCTGGTTAAAGCATTAAATTTATCTGTTGTAGTTGAGTCTAGTCCTTTTAATGTTTTGATTCATGTGTTTTCATTGTATTTTACGGTTTTAAGAAATGTTTACAATGTTATATTTTTGTTTAATACGTGTGTAATATTTTTTTAGTTGCATTGCTTAATGTAATGATGTGATAATGAATCTTTCTTTCATTGTGGACATGTACTTAGGCCAGGCGCTCGTGCGTCTGTGTGTGTGTGTGTGTGTGTGTGTGTGTGAATTAAAATACATATTTCTGGTTTAGCATTTGTTACCTAGGCATGTTTTTACTTTATTTTGTTTTAATACTATTGCTTTTTAGTGCATTGTAAAGCGCGGCGAGCCCATGCTTGTTTGGGTACCACGCTATATAAGTCTATCGTATTATTATTATTATTATTATTATTATTATTATTATTATTATTATTATTATTATTATTATTATTATTATTAAGACTACTATGGGCACTGAGCACTCCAAGGCCTTTTCCCCTTTTATGGCCAGCTGATAAGTGCTTCCACTGAGTGGTTGTAAAGGTAAAGCCTAAGTACACGTACACGTGTGCTCTAGTTCATTTCCCTGGATAAATCATTTTTCACTCTTCCCAAGAAATCTCGCATGTCTAAAAATCATGACTTTACTCTTATTGGTGTTAATAGTCAGCCTTAATTCCTGGCACATTTGATTGGCTATGTCTAGTTGAGTTTGCAATCCTGCTGGTGAACAAGACAGCAGAGCCAAGTCATCAGCGAAGAGCAATATACACAGCTCAACAAGACAAGGCACGAATTGCACTCCGTGCCTGCCATGGTCAGCAGCTCTCGATGCTATCTCGTTAATTATCACCGAGAACGTTGTCGGGCTTAACATACAGCCTTGCCTGAACCCCTAATAGCATAACTGCCTCTGTAAGTTCATTATTCACGCAAAAACAATCGAGAACTGATTGGTACATTGATCGGATTGCCTTTACAAACTTAAAGGAAGCACCACTTCTACATAACGTTGCAATAAGAGTGTCTTTGGTAATTGTGTCAAATGCCTTCCTCAAATCAATAAAAGCTACATACAGTTTGCCTCCCTTTTTGGTCAGATACCTCTGAGTAGTAGCATACAGTGTAAATACATGGTATATGGTGGAGTACCCTCTTCGAAACCCTGCTTGAGCTTCGTTGATTTTATTATTTTCTTTGAGCCATGTATAAAGTTTGTGATTTAGGATTGATGTATACCATTTCCCTAATAAACTCAGCAGTGATATACCCGTGTAATTATCTGGTACTTCTGGGTCACCTTTCTTATGAATAAGTACTATGATACCTTAGTCCATACCTAGTGAATATGCCATTGAAACGTTCGAACCAAAAAGTGAATCACAGCGTCTCCATTACACTTTATTTCAGATAGAATGCGGTCGAGACCGCAAGCTTTGCCTGGTTTTAATTTAGCGATGTCTTTCTTTACTTCACCTGCAGTAATACTATGATCTAAATTAATGTTCTACTCTGGGCAGCGTTTCGGAATCAGCTACAACGCCCCAATAGTTATCATTTTGCTCATCAGAGTTTAAAACATTTTTAAAATGATTTCTAAAATCCTCGTTGCCAATATTATTTTTAATTATCTGTTTCCTTATGAGACCACAATATGATCTAAGTTCTTTCTAGAAAACCGCAGGGTTATTCAAATTATGTGTTATATTCAACTTTCCCTCGTTTATATTCACGATTTTTCTTCTTCCACAACTGCTAGTATTTTCCTCTTTTCTCTATGTAAAACTGCTTGTCTACTTGGTTTCTAGTATGCCTATATCGCCGTAATTTGGCCCTAATAAGTTTTCTTTGCTTAAAACAATCTGAGTCAAACCATGTTTCATTTGTTTTTTGCCTTCCAGTCCTTATATTTTAATTCATACATTTGGAAGATTTTATCTCAAGCATTTAACTAAGAGAGAGAGAGAGAGAGAGAGAGAGAGAGAGAGAGAGAGAGAGAGAGAGAGAGAGAGAGAGAGAGAGAGAGAGACAGACAGAGAGTTGTGTGACGTGGGATAGAGTTAAGGTTTGTGGCTAGGGTAGTAAGCCTACTGAGTGAAAAGCGGTACACTTTGGCGATAGCGGGATTACTGTTTATAGCTGCGTTCTCCCTATTGGTCAGTGTATAAGCCTTAGTGAACAAAAACGTTTTTGTTGTTGTTGGTGGTGTGTGTGTGTGAGCGCGCGCGCGTGTGTGTGTGTATGTGTGTTTGTTGGCTTGGCTTGGCTTCATATCAAGGGCAACAAACTGAGACGATTTTTCATTGTCTTGTGCTTTATTCTTTTTGTTTTCCTTAATGAATTCCCTCAAGCTGTTGTGGGTCAAAACAAACAGACCTTAGCCGTGGCTGAGGGACACAAAAGGTAAAGGTAAAGGTAGTCCCATAGCCTTGTGGCCGTAGGGGAGCGTGATGTTGGAGATCACACTTATCTTGGGCCAGCGTAATGAGGGTGATGCCCAACTCTCTCCCTCGCTGCTTTACCTTCCCCACCCTCAAGAGAGTAGGTACTCAATCACAGTTGAGTCAACTGGGGGCGTTGTTGTTTGTCGCTTCACTAGCGGTCACCCATCCAAGTGCTAACCGCACCGGACGGTGCTTCACTTTCGACACAGTAGCGAGTGCTCCAACCACTGCACTATCCGACACCCCTGAGGGACACAAACTGGCTCTAAATCATTTAGGCGAATTATTATAACGTCTACATTAAAAACAAATCAACAACAACAACTCAGGAACTCCGAAGTTGAGGCCAAAATTAGCGGCACCTGGGATTTCAAAACTTTTACACGCTACAACTATTAAAAAAGTTGAATGTCTTTATAAAAAAACAACAAAAAAACCCCACACAAAACAACACATCAGATGAACTTGATTTTAAGAAAGAAAGAAATATGCGGCACAATTCCACAAACCCACACCCCTGGCAGCAGAGAAGAGGAGATAGATATTTCCTATCACTCCGGAAAACAGCAACTAATAGGGATTATAGCCCAGATGCTGTCATTAAGCTACAGTCTAACTCGCCTCCATAGGCGAGACAGCTGCTACCTTATTTTACACAAACGTTTTTGGCTCTCAAAGAAAGAAGTGTTGTTACTTTACTGCCCATTGTGTTTCCTTCATCCCCCCCCCTCCTCTCTCTCCCCATACTGTTTATTCATGCACACTTTGTGAGTTTCTCCTCTTTAATGTTTTACAAACTCCGAACATGATTAATTTTTATTTTCGCTCCGCCTTCACTCAACTCCCACCTCCCTCCCACAGTTCCTCCTCCATTTCACGCCGTACCCCTCCTTCATGTTTGTTCACTTTTTTCGTAATTTTCAGTAAGTAAGCTCTCTCCTCCCCTCCGAAGCCGCAAGTTGTTGAGAATCTAGGTTATTCATCCGAAGGCAACTTTGGAACTCGGCATCCTTGGCGCAGTATTGTGGAGCAGGAGGTTCTTACAATCAGTGGCTTGTCGTTCAAGTGTCTAGTCCTCCTCTTGATGTATCCGTTTGTCGGAAGCGAGCGTGTCCCTACGTCTTCTACGTCTTGCTTAAAATACAGATCTGGAAATCATTAGACGTGAAGAGAAACTTACAGAGCATCTGAGGACCACGAGGCTGGTCCCCTTTCTATTTGCATAATAATAATAATAATAATAATAATAATAATAATAATAATAATAATAATAATAATAATAATAATAATAAAAAGTGAGCAGTTTTGGGCGACACAAATACTATCGGAGAGTAACAGATCTATTGTTCTCTATTTGCGTCTGCTACAACAATCAACCCATTCGCAAGGGAGGTAAGTCATAAAAGTGGCTTGTAAGCGTTATATAGGAGTTTTCCGTCTGAGTCTAGTCTGTGGTGCAAGTCATACTTGGAGAATAACAAGCACCATGAAGGTCAATACATAACAAAGTGTATACAATGTACACTAGAATACCTCAAATAGTTACGAACAACATTCTGAAGTCTTCAACAAGAAAAAAAAGGCAACACTACTTTTATTCACGCGAGATTAGCATTGCAAATATAGACTATATTATGTAGGCCTATTCTATCCTATCCCGTAACTCGAAGGTCGTTGGGACTCTACAGATGATCTTTTAACCAGCGTACTCCATCTTTCTGTCCTCAGCAATCCTAATGGCTTCGCTCAGTGTCAAAGCAGTCCATTCTCGAATGTTGTCATCTCACCTCTTTTTCTGTTTCCCTCTTCTTCTGACTTCTTGCACCCTGCCTTGCAGTATGTTCTTTCCAAGGCCTGAGTCTCTGGTGATGTGGCCATACCATCGGAGTTTCCGTTTCTTCAGCACTGTGAGCATGTCATCGTGTTTTCCAATGGCTTGTGTGATGGGCTGTTGATAGAAGTCTTCTGTAGAACCTCATCTCCATGCTCTGTATTTTTCGTTGTAGATTTGCTGTGAGGGTCCATGTTTTGCAAGCGTATAGGAAGATGGAGATGACAAGTGAGCGCAGCAGCCTTACCTTGGAATGTAGACTGATGGTCCCGTCTTTCAATCTTGTCAGGGCCGCGGTTGTTTGTGCGATCCCGGAGAGGACTTCCTGTCGGGACCCATGGTCTGATACAATGGCTCCTAAATATTTGAAGCTATGCACGGTGTTATGGGATTGGCCTTGGACATGTTGCTGCACTTATTTCCATTCCATAGGCTCTGGAGGTGGTGTCAAACCTCTGTACCAGCTGTTTAAGTTCTTGTTCCTCTCAAACCAATCCATCAATGTCATCCGCAAAACGAAGGTTAGAGATTGCTCTTCTACCTATGCTGACTGTGCCTTCGTGTTCTGCAAGGGCATTTGACATGATGCGCTCGAAAAAGATGTTGAAGAGTGTTGGAGAGGATAGGCATCCTAGTGTATTATTTCCGATGGCGCTGTTGTGGAGGACTGCACTGGTAGTCTTGTCATACAGGCTTTTGATGACTTCAATAATATTAGGGCTGACGTTGTACACTCTCATGGTTGCCAAAAGAGCTGCATGCCAGGCTCGGTCAAAAGCTTTCTTGAAGTCTACAAACATATGATATAGATGTTGTTGGTGCTAGTAAACCGCTAAACAGTCTTCATAAAAGAGCAATCAAGATACTCTATAAGTCTTATAATATAAATACAGATATTCCAACTACTGAGAAATACAAGGAACTCCGAATACTACCACTTCAAAAATAATTTGTATTTAATACAGCTATGCTTAGGTTCAAAATCACACATGGAAAGACACATGCATATCTTGATATATATTTTTTATTAAGCCAGATGTTAGGCATAGACTTTATAATTATAAACTACCCCTCCCTCGCATTGATTTATACAAAAATAGCCTATCATTTAATGGAGGTGGCTCCTAAATATTTGAAGCTATGCACTGTGTTGAGGGATTGGCCTTGGACTTTGATGTCCAAGTTGATGCCATTGGTGTTGTTGGTCATCATTTTGGTCTTCTCTGCACTTATTTCCATTCCATGGGCTCTAGAGGTGGTGTCAAGCCTCTGTACCAGAGGTGGGAGGACAACATTCGAGAATGGACAGGTTTGACACTGAGCGAAACAATCAGGGTTGCTGAGGACAGGGAAAGATGGAGTACGCTGGTTAAACGATCATCTGTGGTGCCTCTACGACCTCCGAGTTATAGGATAGGATAGGATAGGATTTATTATTATTATTATTATTATTATTATTATTATTATTATTATTATTATTATTATTATTATTATTACTATGACATTCTTATAATAATAATAATAGTCATGATAATGGTGGTGTTAGTAATCCATAATAGTCATGATAATGGTGGTGTTAGTAATAGTAATAATAATGATAATGGTGGTAGTTATGATAATAGTGATGATGGTGGTAGTATTGGGAATAATGGGAAAAATAATAATAATAATAATAATAATAATAATAATAATAATAATAATAATAATAATAATAATAATAATAATAATAATTATTATTATTATTATTATTATTACTATTATTATTATTATTATATTATTATTATTGTTGTTGTTGTTATTAATATTATTGTTATTGTTATTAGCATTATTGTTATGATTATTGTTATTCTTCTTATTATTATGAGGGTGAGGAATAGGAAGGGGGGTGGTTGCCTAACATTGTTTAAAGATAATGAGGAAGATAGTGGTGTGATTGTGTGTGCATGTTTGTGAATACATGTGTGTATGATTTCTATAATTTCCAAGTTAATGTTAAAGGTTATTTACTATGTTAATTTGTTAAGGGACAGATTGGAAGATTAGACTTCTTATTAGTCTAAAATCTTTATCCCTAATAAAAAAAAGTTTCAAAAGTTTCAAAGTTTCTCTCTCTCTCTCTCTCTCTCTCTCTCTCTCTCTCTCTCTCTCTCTCTCTCTCTCTCTCTCTCTCTCCCCCTCTCTCTCTCTCTCTCTCTCTCTCTCTCTCTCTCTCTCTCTCTCGTCTCAGCAGTGGTGGAGCAGGACTACCCACTGTAGAAAACAGGATTTGCTTGAAGTATTCCGAAAATTCCTTCGATATCACAGAGGGTGTTTGCCAAGGCCTGTTGTTTTCAGCCTATTCCTTGAAAACAGTTTAGGAGAAAGCCCCCATGACGTCAAGACTACTATCTCCATTGGAGGACGACCATTGTGCAACCTGCGCTTTCCTGATGACATTGACCTAATTAAAGGCAGCGAATAGGAATTCCAAGACCTGACAGACAGGCTTGTTGATCGGGCAAGTGCTTCTGGCATGGAGGTCAGTTCAGAAAAGAGCAAGTTGCTGGTAAGTTAGTTAGTTAATCATTGTTTATAGGGTCCAGTGGGCTGCAAAGAACCGACTCAGGACCAAAACTTGGTTGAAAGAGGATTCCATATAAAAGATCTGCCCCCGATCCATATAAAAGATCTGCTGAAACAACCCTAATGGTAACACTGAAGGCACCCCACCTGCCAGTCATTTTACAATAAAGGCATCCCATGCACGGATGTTGAGGTTTACTCTAATTTATTGAACCATTTTTACAAATACAAAATCGAATATATAGATGATAAAATATTAACAAACCACACACATTTAAATTGCCTAGAAAGCGTCCATTATCCCCAAGCTGGCCCAACAGACCCCATACACAAACGAATTTTTGGAGAGATTTAAAGAAAAACGTTAGGTGACTGGTCTAGCAAAGAAGATAGTGGATTGATAGAACAGAGTAGGAACGAGAAAGAATAAATGAGAATGACAGAAACGGTGGTAATTTAAAGCACAAAATTTTCTCAAAGTGGGGATACTATTTATAGAGAGAACCCTGGCACCTTAACGGCGAGGGGCCGGGTAGCTCAGTTGGTAAGAGCGTCTTGCTAGTAACCGAAAGGTCGCTGGTTCGAATCCCGGATTGGTCAACGTGTGATCATATTATTTTCCCCTTTACCAACAACTGGCCCGCTGGTGTCAGTATAAATCGGTCCAGTAGTCACCTATATGCGAAAGTGTCGTGTGACTATAATCTACAAACAACAACAACAACCTTAACGGGATTGCTGGGTGCTGGTGACCAGTCACATCAACATCTGCAACAACATCATGAATGGGGCGAAGATGGAAGAGGTGGAATCATGTAAATATCTTGGCTATATCATAACAAAAAGATGGCAGATCCTCAACAGAGGTAAAGACCAGACTGGCAGGGGCTGTGTCAACTATGGTAGGCCTGAACCAGATCTGGAAGAGTACAGATATTTATTTCTGCATCAAGGTGAAACTCTTCAGGTCTCTGGTCCTGGCCGTTCTGCTATACCTATAGCTCGACATTGACAGCCAAATGGGAAAAACACATTCAGGCATTTTAAATGAAATGCTATCGCAGACTGCCGCAAATCGCCTTGCATGAACGCAAGACGAATGTCCACTTAAAAACCGGGTCACGTCACTTGCAGCCCTCAAGGACCACTCCTTGCCATTCTAACGAGGAAGAAGTTGATGTAGTTTGGCCATGTCACGAGGCACGATACCCTTGCAAAACCTATCCTGCAAGGAACAGTGGAAGGAGGCAGGCGCAGAAGACGACAAAGAAAGAGCTGGATGGATCATGTAAAAATATGGACGGCGCTGGTCGTGCCATGCCTCCTGACGAAAGCTGCAGACAGATCGAAGTGACGAAAATTCTCTGTTTCCCCAACGGCCTGACCGGTAGCGGGACTGATGACGATGACGACGACGACGATGATGATGATGATGATGATGATGATGATGATGATGATGATGATGATGATGATGATGATGATGATCGAATCGACATCGCATTCTCGACCCGCTCTGGAAAAGAAAGAGGGAACATATAGGTCTCACTCCTCGTTGGGTAGCAAGTTGGCCTTGCCTCTAAGACTGGAGAGAGGGAGAAGGTCTCGTCTAGCCTCAAAGACCAAGCTGTGTGGTCTTTCCTGCGTCACCCAGTGCTTTGTTGGCGTTTTAAAGGAAAGCTGTCCAACCGTCCCCTTCTAACGTTGTAAATAGCTTAGTCCAGTCCTTTGGTGTTTAATGAAGCGTGGCCAGACACTATCCTGTCCTATCTCTATTCTATCCCATAACTCGAAGGTCGTTGGGGCACCACAGATAATAGTTTAAAGAGCGTACTCCATCTTTCTCTGTCCTCTACAATCCTCATGGCTTCGCTCAGTGTCAAGCCAGTCCATTCTCGAATGTTGTCCTCCCACCTCTTTTTCTGTCGCCCTCTTCGTCTGCATCCTTGCACCGTGCAGATTGTCTTTGCAAGGCATGATGCTCTGCCATGAAAACGGAGTTTCAGTTTCGTCACCACGTACTGTGTGCATGTCATCGTGTTGTTCAATGGGTTGTGTGATAATCTGTCCGACTTGTGCTGGATATAGGCAAATAATAATAATAATAATAATAATAATAATAATAATAATAATAATAATAATAATAATAATAATAATAATAATAATAATAATACAGGATGCTATGTACGCGCCTTTCCCCAAGGTTCAAAGCGCGGCGATCTATACCAACATACACGCTCACCTGTCTCATTTACCCTCACACACACCAAATACACATACATCACTCAAACAGGTGGTGCTTGCCAAGAATATCAGTGGCGGCATCTGTCACAGCTGAGTTGAAGATGATGGTCATGGTGTTGACATCTACTTCAATAGCTCCCAAAATGAGCAGTGTTGAAAGTTTCCCTCCAATTGTTGCTTGGGATATTTCTGCCACCTCCGGGTCATGCAGTTTATCCAGGTCAAACTTCAGTCTGGTGCATTTTGCTGTGTTACTGTCTTCAAGTGGAGCCAAAAAGACATCATAATCACGAGATCGTGGTTATTTCCGATGTCTGCTCCTGGAAAAGTGCGTGTCCTGCCAATGTTGACGCTTGATCTGAAGCGTTTCATGACCGTGATGTAGTCAATCTGGTTGTGATGCTCCCCACTGGGACTATGCTAGGTCCATGTTACGTTGAAACACGAATGGTAGTATGTCTGAAACGCACACGATAGATCTAATCGTTTCGTTTTGCAAAGTATTCAATAATGGAATTTATTTACCTTTGATTTGAGTTTGCATTGTTGTTAGGAGAGGCTTTGTATAACGTTGATAATTTTCGTTAGTCGATATTGTTGGAGAATTCTCTGGATCCGTTTGTTTACTATCGATCGAAGTTTCTTGATGGACGTAGATAATGGAGAACATTCTTTTGACAGGAAGAGAGATGTATGACGTAAGTCAGTGATGACGATCTTTAATTCTGATTGGTTGGTTGTAATGCGTCATTTCTAGAACGTCCGGTCGTCATCTCGAATGAGAGAAAAAATTATAAAATGGATGCCCTGTGTGTTGTTGTAGAGAGAGTTGTTGATAGTGAGTCGGAAAGTAAAACTTGAGAGTGGAAAGGCGATTGAGCGATTGTATGCAGTTGTTGATGTGTGCTGAATAAAAGTGGAAAACTTCATACGTCGACTTTGTGACTTGTATGCTGATTGAGCGGGTTGCGTGAATAAACGAATCTGAGCTACACTCATCAGTACTTCAGCATTGGGGCTGAATCCACTACTGATAGAAAACACCAACATCGAATCGAGTGTAACAGTCCATCGTCTGGATTTTTTTTATTGAGACCATGCGTGTTTGCCATTATTAGATTGTTGTTTCTGGCAAAGTCCTAGAGTCTCAGACTTCTGTCATTTGTCTCTTTGTTGAAGTGGGGTCCACATGTGTCTCCCCAGTTGTAGTACGCATATTGGCCAACCTTGGCATTCTAGTCTCCTTGCACAATCACTATGTCGCTCTTCGGCACTTGGTCAAGGACAACCTGAGATGTTCATAGAATTCCTCGACTTCGCTGTCGTCATAGTCTGATGTTGGGGCATAGGCCTGGATGATGGTGATGTTGAAAGGGGCTGCTCTCAGACGGATGATAACGGATTAAGGTGGGTGCTATTGACGCTGCAGCATTAGGCCCATTCCTGAAATAGACCCAGATGAAAACAGACGAGAATTTTCCGGAAGCTAAACAGTTTTCCTTTGTTATATTAACCTCAAAATAATTCTTAGAATGAAATTTGGAGTCAGACCTCAGCCAAAGGGAAACGTTCAAAACTCAGACGTATCTGGTCATGATCGACAGTCCGTTAGCTGAACTGGAAAAGCGGATGAAGGCGTATGACGATATTTGTAAAACATTCGGATTTCTCTCGGAGCTAACGTCATTGAGCAGATCGAGGACAAAGCTAAGAATATCGTTTCCTCGTATCCAGATGACTTGGAAGACACACTGGTGGCTGAGCTGATACAGTTTGCTGCATTTATGCGCACTCAGAAACCGGTGACTGTGAACGAATCAGCAGAGCTTACCATGTACAGGCTTTTGTCATCGTTGAATCTTTCTCAGACATTTCCAAATGTCGAGATTGGGTTGCGCATCTATCTGTGCATGATGGTGTCCAATGCCTACGGCGAGCGGAACTTCTCAAAGTTGGGAATAGTCAAAGGAGAGCTGCGGTCCTCACTGGGGCAGGAAAGGCTAAGCATGCTGGCGCTTATGAGCATTGAGCATGAGCTGCTGCGCAGCCTTGACTTCACTGACACAATCAAAGAATTCGCGCTTGCTAAGGCTCGAAAAACAGCAATATAAGTAAGCAGCACTAGCGCAATAGTTAGAGTGACAATATGCCTAGGTTAAGTTGATCTGGTTTAGCCTTTTCTGCATTAAGTGCACTTTTCAGACAATTGCTATTGAATGTTGATGTTACATCGTTTGATGTTAATCTCGACTTGTTACGATTATACGTCTTTATTATCATTCATGTTTAATAAAGGCTGGCTGGTTGCGTCGCAAGCAATTGAGGCTCCTTGGTCGGTCTTAGTGCGCATGTACGGTGATTGTCGAATGCACATGCACCAATGCCGAGGAAAAGTAGGCCTTTTTTGAGCTGCAGCATCAGGCCCAATTTCATCTTAATCCGGCCACAATATCTTTATGGACCAAGAATCCAACGCCGAGTTTGTGCTTGTCATCTTTCCCGCTGAAATCAAGCTTGTGGCCTTTGTCGGTCGTAGTTTCACCTAGGCTTTCCAGCGCAGTTTGCTTATACCTAAAATAGTGGTATTAGTAACACACTTCTAACCTCCGTTCTAATGGTCAACGGAAGGCGCGGTCCTTGGTGACTGGAGCGACGACCGATCCGGTATGGAGTGAGTGGTTCTTTTCATCATACGGTGTGTCTTGGGCAAGAAAGACCTGACAGTGCCCAATCCTCTCGAGGCTGTTGGCTACAGCCGAAATCCACGACACTAAGACATTATAAACACGACATCTACATAATGGGATAGTAACGACTTCGTAAAGGTTTAAGTCTTCGAGAAATGCACTTGCAGATTTTCTCTCTCAAAGGACCTCAATCAATTTTGTTTTTTACCAGATGAGTAACAAGAAGGAGGCGATGGTTGGGGGTGGGGAAAGAGAAAATGAAATAATGCTAAATTTTAAGAAGATGGAGGAGGAAGAAAAGAAAGGAGGCCGATAAGGAGGAAGCCGACGACTAAGAAGAGGAAGAAGCAGGATGACGATGAAATGGGAAAAAAGAAAAGAAAAAAGGAAAGAAGGAAGATTGTAAAGTACAATTAATCAAAGATACATTCATAAAGAAAGTAAAATAAAATAAAATAAATAAGATAAAATAGGCATAGATCAAGCAAGAAACAGGCAGGCGTTCTAGAAAAGTGTCACGAATGGGGGATAGCGCCTTTCTCCAACCCACTGACCCAATGCTTCAGCGTGTTACCGTTATTCTGGCTTCCTGGGTTGCAAATGGAAGGGGTTGGCCTTTTAGGATATAAGAGGTTGTGTGTGCGTCGGGAGAGAGAGTCAGGGGTTGGGTATGTGTGTGGGCAGAAGATGCATCGTCTAATGATGCGAGTGTGAACTTTTGAAAAAGCGTTTTTCTGCACTCGTTACACCATCAGCATCATTCAGTTTTATTGTGTCACAGATTCTTGTCCCTAAAACGTGCCTTAGGTTCTTTGAATACATTTGTAACATGTCTGCTGGGCTTTGTTTTAACTGAAAACAAATCTTTGGAGGTTTCCTCGTAGTCCCTCTTCCCAACCATCCCCAACCCTCTTTCTCCTTACCCTTTTGAACTCGCTTTGACGGCCATGCGCCAGTATGCTACAATGGGGTAAAAACAAAACCCCTCGTTCAGTTCTTCTTTTCAAATTGTTGGCACTTATTTCTGCTAAACATGTTATTTCATTAGTATTTGTACCTTTTCAAAAGTAAAGGTCTTTGAGCTTCACCATTTTCATTTTTCTAAACGCGTTTTGCACTGAATCTAATACACGCAATTAATATATTAATATATGTGTATACCTCAGAAAAAGAGGCGGGAGGACAACATTCGAGAATGGACTGGCTTGACAATGTGCGAAGCCATGAGGGTTGCTGAAGACAGAGAAAGATGGAGTTCGCTGGTTAAACTATCATCTGTGATGCCCCAACGACTTTTGAGTCTCTATCTATCTATCTATCTATCTATCTATCTATCTATCTATCTATCTATCTATCTATCTATCTATCTATCTATCTATCTATCTCTCTCTCTCTCTCTCTCTCTCTCTCTCTCTCTCTCTCTCTCTCTCTATCTATCTATCTATCTATCTATCTATCTATCTATCTATCTATCTATCTATCTATCTATCTGTCTGTCTGTCGGTCACAACACCACTAAGAAATTTAACACTCAGTGTGTTAGTGTCTGAAATACATTTGATTGGCTTACTATTGTGTGTGTGTGTGTATGTGTGTGGTTGTTGTTTATGGCTTTATACGGACGCGTCTTGAAAGAACTTGTTCTCCCACCCACTCACCCTATTCCCCCTCCCCCACCCGCTAGTACCACGATTTCACCATCTCTGCTTTCGTCCTAGGTCTTTGTGACATTTTTTTTCCAAATTCATTTGGCACTTAATGAGCTTTAAGCTGTGATAAACTGCATTTACAAGTAGAACATCTTTCAGAATCGAACTCTGATAGAGACCACATTATACAAGGTTTGGCCTATTTTCTAGTATTCTAGACGGGTTTCTAGGATTCTAGACAATACTAGTCTTTGTGGTGGGACTGTATGGCTGGGGGAAACTGATGGAGACCCCCAAGGGGCCTGCACCTTCCAATTAAGCCTGAACCCGAGCCATTAACCCCAAAGCGGCTGGAACAGGGGGACGCAGAGGACTCTTGATCGTGGCAAGCTGGTAGTAATTAGCTATTTGGCCACTTTGGTTTGGGATTGGGACGGTCAGGGTCACTACTGCCATGACCTGTCAACTGTAACACATGATGATGGCGAAGACGTGTTAGCATGAGGTAGAAGAGAGAGGGAAGGAAGGTAAGAGAAAAGGATTATGGAAATGTGAGGAGAGAGTGAGAGAGAGAGAGGGAGAGAGGGAGGGAGAGAGAGAGAGAGAGAGGTAGGTGCTAATAGACCGACAGGCCGACCGACAGAAAAAGCTAATTTGGTTAGTAGTAACTATTACATACCTCTGTAAGATAATTATTTAATAAAAGTGTTATTTGTATTTATTTTTAAATTTAAACATTCTTGCGTTCTAGCGCTTTTTCAGTTTATCAGAAATGTTAGTGCTGAACGCTGTGTCCATTATAGTATTGTGTTAAGAAAAGTATATAAACTAGGACATAGTTGAAAGACAGAAGAAGAATGAACAGACCAAGCCATAGGCAGCTGGCTAGAGAAGTCAAAGTGAAAGCCTAAGAGGTATAGATGTGTTACTTATTGTTTTAGAGACTCTCAGCCTATAGGCCGCCATTTTAGACGACCCAGCCGGACATGCTGATGCATAAGTAATGCCAGTGCAATGCAGCTGTATTAAGTCTCTTAATAGTAGTCGTATAGTAGATCTACACTAAAAGTACTCTACTGTCTCAGAAGACTCCTTACTATGCAAAGTCACACTGGGTATCTGAGACTGCTGAGGGGCATGCTAAGATTGCATCCAACCTACAGTGATCGCTTACTGTCTGCGTTACGGTAGTTTCATCCGATGCCAGCTGCCAACTAGAGATTTGTGTGTGAGAGGGGGAAGGAGAGAGAGAAATCTCACAAAGTAAAATTAGCATTTTGGAATAACATAATCCTTTAATTTGGTGATGGATTTTGTTTCTAGCACTCCACTTCAGCTGTTTCTTCTCGTCGTCTTGGAGATAACGTAATTAATTTTGAGGATAACAAAAATAAAAAGAAAATGTTCCATCGGCTAAATTTTGTGCCAGTCCATTTTCCGTTTAGATTTTAGCAGCAACGACGTTCTCTATATTTGTCAACTTTACTTTCACATAGCCAAACTGATTATTATTATTATTATTATTATTATTATTATTATTATTATTATTATTATTATTATTATTATTATTATTATTATTATTATTATTATTATTATTATTATGTGAAAAGGTCAGCCCGTGGATTATCACTCCTCCTCTTCCCCACCACCTATTTATCAGCCTGTCTCGTACCCCACATGCTGGCTGGCCTCTTTGCTTTAGAATTTGACATGGACGGCGTGACTTGATTTAATAATACAGTTAGTATCAACGAATGAATGGGTGTTCATCGTAATAACATTTGGTCCACAAAAACATATCTTCATTGCACTGGTGAATAAAGGGCATATGTAGAACTATAACCCAATAAACAATCAAGTCTGTTATAACGTTATACATTAAATATAAGATATTTACCACATCAAGACAAGTGAGTCACAGTATGTTGAAATGAAAATGATAATATTTTAAATAAAAAAAGAAAAAGTATATACATGTACAGCTGCCTTGAGCCTTAAAGGAAACTATGGCATATTGAGTGGCGTCATCGTGTTACGTCATCATGGTGACGTCATTTGTTTGTTTTTTTTGTTTTTTGTTGTTGTTTTGTTTGTTTGTTCTAACCCTATTTTCTCCCAAACTACTGGAGGGATTTGGTTCAAGTTTAGTATATACTAAAACTTTCCCTATGCACTCCAACGTAAAATCAAACTTATGGAAATCGAGTGACGTAATCATGTTGAGTCAACTTTAAAATGTTTAAATAATTAGTGTAACATTTTCTTTAAACTTTCTATGTAAAGAGAGTGTATAGATCCTATCCTATCCTATAATAATACCGTAACTCGAAGGTCGTAGGGGCACCACAGATGATCGTTTAACCAGCGTACTCCATCTTTCTCTGTCCTCAGCAACCCTCATGGCTTCGCTCAGTGTCAAGCTAGTCCATTCTCGAATATTGTCCTCCCACCTATTTTTTTGTCTCCCTTTTCTTCTGCCTCCTTGCACCGTGCCTTGCAGGATGATCTTTGCAAGGCCTGATGCTCTGGTGACGTGGCCATACCATCGGAGTTTCCGTTTTTTTACTACTTTGAGTATGTCATCGTGTTGTCCAATGGCTTGTGTAATGGTCAGTCGGATTTTTCGTTGTTGGTGATGTGCTGGGTATAGAAAATGCCCAGAAGTCTTCTGTAGCACCTCATCTCCATGCTTTCTATTCTTCGTTGTAGATCTGCCCTGAGGGTCCATGTTTCACAAGCGTATAGCAAGATGGACAAGGAAGCGCAGCAGCCTTACCTTGGAATGTAGACTGATGGTCCTGTCTTTCGAAATGGGCTTCAACCTTGTCGGGGCAGCAGTTTTTTGTGCGATCCTGGAGAGGACTTCTGGTCGGGACCTATTGTCTGATACAATGGCTCCTGAATATTTGAAGCTATGCACTGTTTTGAGGGATTGGTCTTGGACTTTGATGTCCATGGTGATGCCATTGGTGTTGTTGGTCATCATTTTGGTCTTCTCTGCGCTTATTTCCATTCGATAGGCTCTGGGAGTGGTATCTGCCCTCTGTACCAGCTGTTCAAGTTCTTGTTCCTGTAAAGCCAACCCATAAATGTTATCCGCAAAACGAAGGTTGGAGATTGCTGTACCCGCTATGCTGACTGTGATTTCGTTATCTGCAAGGGAATCTGACACGATGCGCTCCAGGAAGATGTTAAAGAGTGTTGGAGAGAGTAGGCATCCTTGATGCACAGCAATTGTTGTTCTGAACCAGTTCCCGATGGCGCTGTTGTGGAGGACTGCACTGTTAACCTTGTCATACAGGCTTTTGATGATTTCAATAATTTTAGGGCTGATGTTGTACACTCATGGTTGCCCACAGGACTGCGTGCCAGACTCGGTCAAAGGCTTTCTTGAAGTCTACAAACACATGATAAAGATGTTGCTGATCCCGTAGGTATTTCTCGTAGATTATTCTGAGGTTGAAAATCTGTTCAGTGGTATTTCGCCCTGCCCTGAATCCTGCTTGTTCTTCAGCTATGATTTGCTCAGCTTTGGGTTTCAACCTTTTGAATATATTTTTCATGAGGATCTTGCTGGGATGGCTGATGAGGCTGATGGTGCGATAATTGTGACACTCCTGAAGGTTACCTTGTTTGGAAGAGTGGTTACTAGCGACTGGGTCCATGATGTAAGCCACTCCCCACTCTGCCAGATCTTGTTACAAATAATGATGAGGGCATCAATCATCGATTCTCCTCCTGCTTGAAGCTATTCTGCGGGTATGTTGTCCACTCTCGCTGGCTTTTCTTTCTTCAGCGATTGCACTGCTACCTCAACTTCTTATCGGAGAATTGATCTTCTATCTCTCCTTTGTGCGCATGCCTTTTCGGATGTCATTGTTGATTTTTTGGTAGGCAGCAGATCAGCTCCCTTCCTCCCAAAATGAGCAGTGGTGCAAATTTCCCTTCAATAGTTTCTTGAAATATTTGTGTACAGATGCGTTGAGCCTTAGTCAAAACATATTCATATGGAGTGTCGTATTGACCCGTCCGGTGATATTTGCGGACTTTCTTCTGAAACTAATGGACGAATATCTTTGAAACTTGATATTTATTTATAAAATAGTGAACCTACCAGATCACCAAAAAGTATGCATATCGAGTGAGTCATTGTGGTGACGCCATAGTTTGTTTTAATCCTATTTTCTCCCAAATCTTTGGAGGGCTTTCGTTCATGTTTGGTATGTACTTAGACTTTACCTGTGCCCCCAAGTTAATCCCAAACTTATGCAAATCGAGTGACGTAATTAAAAACATTTACATAGGAGGTGTTTCGTGTGTGTGTATGTGTGTGTGTGGGTGTGTTTATGTCTGTGTGCGTGTCTGTGTCTGTGTGTGAGTTTGAGAGACTGCACGCGGGGGAACTCTGCACCCGTTAGGGCCCAGCACTTGTTATAATAATAATAATAATAATAATAATAATAATAATAATAATAATAATAATAATAATAATAATAATAAGAAGAAGAAGAAGAAGAAGAAGAAGAAGAATAAGAATAAGAATAAGAATAATAATTACAATAATAATAATAATAATAATAATAATAATAATAATAATAATTATTATTATTATTATTATTATTAGTAGTAGTAGTAGTAGTAGTAGTAGAAGAAGTAGGAGTAGTAGTAGTAGCAGTAGTAGTAGTAGTAGTAGTAGTAGTAGTATCAAATTGTGACATAACGAAATAAAAAACACCAATGTCACGCATCGATCATTCTAATCCATTACACACGGATCTTGCCTTGGTATTGTATTGAGAGAACGGGCTGCGTGGATACGAATTCGAGTTACACAGATTCAAGCATTACATTACATTACATGATTATTGCTTTAGGTCCAGCGGACTCTTCCGAGCCAAATCAGGACCGGACAACCCCCGATCCGCATAAAAGATCTGCTGAAACAACCCTAGTGGTAAAACTGAAGGCTCTCCACCAGCCAGTCACTTTACAATAAAGACATCCCACGCAGGGGACGCTGAGGCTATACTCTAATTTATCGAACCCCCGTTTACAAAAACAAAATAGAATACAAACATCATTATAAGTTATGAACAAAACACATACATATAAAATGCCTACATTGCTAAATAATAACATCATAGGAAGCCCTAGTGATCACCTGGCAGAAAGCGTCCAATATTCCCAAGCTGATCCAGCAGACCTCACACACAAATAAGGAGTCTTGTCCCGGAAGAGTTTTCAAGAAAAAAGGTAGGTGACTGGTCTAGCGAAGAAGAAGATAGTATAGCAGATTGATAGAACAGATCAGGAATGAGAAAGAACAAATGAGAAAGACAGCGACAGTGGGAATTTAAAGCACTACATTTCCAGAAAGTGGGGATACTATTTATACTGAAACCCCCGGCACCCCAACGGGGGAACACCCAGATTCAAGCATCGGGGCTGAATCCTTTGCCGTGTAATAGGAAAAAAAACACCGAAGTACCCTGAGAAAACCCTTGGTGAACTTCATAGTCTCATAGGCTAGCTGTCATAGCCAACAGTAAGAGCTTATGGAAAATGAACCCGACTGGAAACTGTGAAGCCCACGCGCTATTTGTAAAACGGTACGTACGCGTAACGTTGAATACAAGGAACAAGGAAACCTTTGTTTCGGAAGCTGTTGAATGAATGAGTAAGAGAGCCCTTTGAACAGGTTAATGGCATGTCCTAATTGGAAGATTCGTGGACAATTTGTGGAGGTTCAGAAACTTATTTTCGAGGTTCTTGAATCCCGAACCTAGTTTGGTGAACCTTTTGGACAAAAAAAGGTTGAGGAACCTAAGTTCGGGATCTGAGAACCTCATAAAAGGTGTTTGAACCTCCATAAACCTTCCACGAACCTTCCAATTAAGACAGGCCATGTAGCAAGATGACGTTGCCTTTATTTTATTTATTTATTTAATCGTTCTTATATAGCGCTTTTCCAGCTCAAGAGCTGCTCAAGGCGCTGGCCGATACAGGATCTAACTCAAGCCGCCCGAGAAGCCCACCCGCAGCCTTTGGGCGCATGGTCTGACGCCCGGACAACTGAGCACAATCCTGGGCTGCCAGGGATGGGGGAGAAGGACCTAGGTGCATGCTGGGTGTTTTCTTGTCACCGGCACTCACCCGTCTAGGACATGAGCGTCAGGATCTTTAAAGTCCGTTATGATGGAATGTATGCGACACAGACTAGACCTCAGTTTATACTCTCATCCGAAGGAGTAGGAAAACAGGAGTAAAGTGTCTTTCCCAGGGACACAACACAATGGCCCGGCCAGGGCTCGAACCCGGGACCTTCCGATCCCCAAGCCGAAGCACTACCATTAGGCCACAGTGCCTCCTTGCCTTGGGTGATAACCCTCCTCATCCTTACACAGGAACGATTTATTCCCATATTTTTAATACATTGCACTCTTTAGTCCCGTCCAACCCCACTTCTGCCCATGCTATAATGCCATTCCACTTGGTACTAGTAACCACTACTTCTTCCTCTCATTCCTCACTCACCCCATAAATACATGCATTACCCTAGTGTTGTTTTTTAAAAATTACATAAGCTTTTTTTATATTCTTCCCACACCCCTCTTTTCGTTTTTGGCTCTCCTCTTGTTTAGCTCCAAACTATGCCTTTCATCTTAATATTGATTTAAAATGGGGTTTGGCTAACTATCTGGTTGGTTTTACTGGGTTCGTTATTCTTATCATCATATTTACGTGTTCATTGTTCTTGAAAAAAACAACAACAACAAAGTTGAATGTTTTTAGTGTTTTGTTTCTACGAATTTCTGTTTTGTGCAAAGTACGTGGTTGGTTATGACTCTTATAATATGATTTTGATGATGTTTGTTAGTTGCCTAATGAACATTGTAATACGTGCGTGCGTTATGGTGTGAGTCGACTTTATTTTTATGTAACGCGCTTGGAGCATTTTTGCGAGGACAAAGCGTGAATTTTTTAATGAATTAAACTTATTAAATTATTATTATTATTATTATTATTATTATTATTATTATTATTATTATTATTATTATTATTATTATTATTATTATTAGGTGTTCCGAGAGAAGTGACTTTGCAGCTTTATCTATCCATATTATTACAACTTTCTCCACTTCATAGTTCGGCTCTTAAATTGGGTTTGAGGTAGAACTACAAATTGCGCACTAAGATATAGGCATATATTTCTGTTACTGCTGGGCACTCATGGGAATGTTGTCTTTGATTGTCCTTAAACAAAATGTCAGAGCCTGCTGCGGTGTACGTTTATAATTAAATTTTAAGTACATAATTTTTTGTAATTTTATTTTGTAACGTTTTCTTAAGCATGACCTTTTCAGAGATTGAGATGTGGCCCTTGAACTTCTTTATTGGGAATCACGCTAAATAAGAGTGTTGTATTCCCTCTCTTTGGTCTGTCCTTTCTATAACCTCCGATCCATCTCTCTCTCTCTCTTTCTCCCCCTCCCCCTCTCTCACTATCTTATCATAGTTATCAATTATTCAAACAGAATCCTCATCATCATTGATATTACACATCGTAGTCCTCACCATCACCTCATCCTATCTAAATTTCTTGTCTTCTTCTTCTTCAAACAACTGACTGGCAATTTGAAATGAAAGAGATGTGTATATGTGTGTGTGTGTGTGTTTGCGCGTGTGTGTTTTGTTTGTGTGGGGTGTGTGCGTGTGCTTGTGATTATTGTTGTATATTATAAGCGCCATTCCACATTTTCACAATATTTGTGTGTGCATATAGGTTTCTTGACTTGACGTATCCAACACAACTATTGCTACTTCCAGATTGAGAATGCAATCTTATTGCCCAACGACAATACACCAACACGTCAGCTTGAATAATTAGACGTGGACGTACTTTGGAGATTTCATACAAGAAGAAGGAAAAGTACGCGAGTCCTATCATCAGGAGGGCAAAGGTCAAAAATAGGGCGCATCATGGCCAGGCGAAGGGAAATCATTCTGGTGACAAGTTAATCTAAGAAATGGGAAGGGCTATTTTCTGGCATCTAAAAGAGAACCTCCAGAAAGCGACGGTTGCACCAGGAGGGCCGTTTTGACGAGTATCAGAGACTTGCCCCACGCTGAAGTCAGCGTAGGAGTCACACAGCACATCTGAAACTCGCCGAGTACCTCTTGACAGGGAGCCGTGATTAGTCTCAGTTGCGCAGTGTGCCTTGGTGTGGTAACGTTCTGACACTTAGTGTTCCTTTCCATACAGAACCCATGAGCTTGCTCAAACATAAGCCAGCTTTATAGAGATATTTAGAACACAGGAGCTTTCTCAAACATTAGCCAGCTTAATTTAGAGCGAATGCTTAAGCAGGCTAAGATTGTCAGTACGCCATCAGTGTGCTGGACCAGTTTCTGCGCGTCAGTTCATTCTTCCATGTGTCAAAACGTCACAGCTCTTCCGTCAATAACTACAAGCAGCTGTGGAGCCCTTGACGAGGTAGAGTGGACAGTGGAGAGGATTCAACAACGTAACAAGTGTAGTGACAATAACCAGCAATCCAGACTACACCTAACCAGCTACAGATTACGAAGAATGCGAAGACGATTGAGGAGATTAGACAAAGGAAAAGAAGGAGGATAGGAAGAAAGAAGAGTAGGGGAAAGAAGGAGAAGAAAAAGTAGAAGAAGACGAAGGAAAAGAAGGCGAAGAAAATGAAAAGCTAGAAGAAGAAAAGGATGAAGAAAGAGGAGGAGAAGCAGAAGAAGATGAGGAGGAGGAGGAGGAGGAGAAAAATCAAAAGGAGGAGAAGATAAAGATAAGGAAAAGGCGAATATAAAGTTGGGAAGAAGAAGGAAAGTTAACAAAAAATATAGGATGAGGCAAAGAAGAAGGAAACGGATCAAGAGAAAAGAGTTTTCATGCGTTTTGATTCTTTTCTAGTTGGAAGACGCAACATTGAATACCAACTAGTAAAGAATTAAGGAGAGGAAGTGGGAGGAAAAAAATAATGAAGTTAGTAATATACAGAGATAAATCTCGCGAGGACCTTTAAAAATGATTAGGCGTGACATCTTACTACAACGCAAATTAGGACACGAGGGAGTCTACTAGGATATACCAACTCAGCAATCCCTAAGAAGAAGAAAAATAAAATGATGATGATGACGACGACAGCAACAACAACTACACACACATGCATACCTCACACACACACATGAAACACACACAAATATATAGATAGAAAAGACGCATAAAATATCCCAGTCCTCCGGCGTTTTATGCTGCCTGGAGTTCCTCGCGGCAATATACTTGTGGCGAGATGTAATGCTTTTATGCTAAAACATATAAAACCATGAACAGTGTTGATTGAAACCACAGGGGCGTTAACCAAGAAGAGATCCGTGATAGCAAAATAACAAAAAGAAAGTGGATCCTCGATCGCGCAGCGGTACAGCCATTTGTATTATAAATAAGAAGGGTGAGATCAGACTGCTTTTTGTTTGTGGCGGAACGAATAGGCCACTCAAACAGTTTATTCTCAAACCGCGTAAGAACAAACATGTGACCTTCCCTTAAATCGAAACCATGTAGGCCTATGATATGTGAAAATGTCGCATATAAAAAAAAAAATAGGCCTATATCAATGTTTCCTCAGTGTTGGATGTAAGTGAAGATACGCGCTTTGGGAATAAAACCGTTTGAGCGGCTGATTCCTTTGGCGACAGACGCAGTGTGATCCCACCCTTCTACCTATGATACATGGGCTGTACGCTACCACTACTACCGCTAGGATATCGAGCGAGAATCCACTTTCTTTTTGCGATCTCGGATCCATTCTACTTGGTTCCCTTAAATCGAAACCGTGTAGGCGTATGGTATGTGAAAATGTCGCATATAAAAAAATAGGCCTATATCAATGTTTCCTCAGTGTTGGATATAAGTGAAGATATTGTCGGTAACGGTTTTATTCCCAAAGCGCCCCTGTGATGGAAACAAAAACAGCATGGACAAGCCGTTGCTTACTACTGGCGAGACTGTCTCGATTTTGCGTTATGACTGTGTCAGGTAAACGCGCTATAGAATCCATATTCATTTCCTTCTACATCCTGGGCCATCCTAGTATCTTCCGAATTACAACTACATTTTTTATTGTATATCTTTGTTATATAGCGCGTAACCAGCACGAGAGCTGCCCAAGGCGCTGGCCTATACAAGATCTAATTTCAAGCCGGCGGAAGCGCCCACTTCCACACTCATCTTTATAATCATCAGTGTTTGAATCATTGAGGCTTAAATTTAGTGTCAAAACTGTGAGGGGATCGAAGAACACAATCACAGCTGCTTGGTTAGTGTAGTGGTCTTATTACGCTGCTGCATCCCCAAAGTACTTAATAATGCGAAAGACGCGAGCAAGGTGCTTAACAACATTGTAATCCGTTACACGATTTATCAATTGTCGACTCGGCCCCGATGCTTGAATCTTGATATGTGGAACTCAGATTCGTTTATCCACGCAGCCTGTTCACTCAGCAACAAAGCAGGAGTCGTCGTATAAAGTTTTCCAACTTTATTCAGCAAACACCAACAACTGCATAAAAGATCGCTTTCCAAAAACCACTACAAAAATCACTGCTAGCAAAAAAGTAGAGGAGGAATAACGAAGCTTAACGTCCTATTGCGTTAGCGTTAAGGGCGAATCACCACGCCGCCATCTTGACAGCATTGATCATTACTGCTTGCAAGCAGAAAGTGCATTACATATATAGCCTCTCTGCTAGCCATTAAAGCTTAGAACATTCCGGAAGAGCGCAATAACACCCAATTAAAATAAAACCCGTCACCGGAACTACGCACTTTCTTACGCCATAGACAGTTCTTCAGTTTACAAGCTGTCTCCAGGTAGATCTGGAAACTTCGATCAATAATAAACAAGTAATTCCAGAAAATTCACAACGATACTACAACAATATCGATCGATAGATATGATCAAATTTATACAAAGAAATTTCTAGCAACAGCGCAGTATCAAATCAAAGGTAAATGCACGCTATTATTGCATGTTTTGCAACAGAGAACGTTCGAAACTATCGTGCGCATCTTAATGGTAACACAATCTTTGAGGGAGTTAAAGTGATCATGATCTAAAGCATTCTTTTATACCATAACAGGCATATATATATATATATATATATATATATATATATATATATATATATATATATATATATATATATATATATATATATATATATATATATATATATATATATATATATATATATATATATATATAGATATATATAGATATATATATATAGATATATATATATATATAGATCTATATATACACTTATAAGTCCTTGTTTCTGAGAACCTACTAAAAAATGACGGAAAGAGCGGAAAGATAGTAAAAGTGTTAGGGCAAGGGCTAGTTGCAGCGCTGCAACTAACCCTTGCCCTAACCCTTTTCTCTACTGACATGTGCTTTTTTCGACCAAAAAACCCATTTGCCTTCTTGGATTCTTAAATTGTATGAAACCAAGTGAGGACGCTATCCGGCGTCAATAAACGATTCGAAAACATTCTCAAACTGTGCGTAAAAGACAGTTGACCTAGTAAGAAATACAGCTTGACCTAATTCGTCGCCTAGAGGAGACGAAAGTTACTTTTTCTCGCGTTTTTGAAAGTTACCATGGATTTGGGTACATTCTCAAGTTCCCGGATCCAAAGCTGGGTTCCTAGATGACCGGTGGAAGACTATTAAACCTTGTTTGTGGGTACATTTATATATATATATATAGCCACGTCACTTGAATGGGATCAGTGACTTCAGCTCAACAGTGGGTGCAGGGATACAAACTCAACTAAAAAACTAACACAAATGCCAGATGAACATTTACACTCTTTAATCAACGCACAAACATACAGGAGATTGGGAATCTAACCCTACCCCAACCCTTAATCGGTCCCAAAACCCAACAATTAACAATCAGTTATCCCCTTTGTCTAATCCGTAACACCCAAAATTGGTAGAAATGTATTTAATTAATATCAACCTCTTTATACACAGTATAGCAGAATGTTATTCAATACAAGCTTAACTAAATCGTCTGGAATGAGCACCATACGCTGTAACACAGAAAAGAGATTCTCTTATATAGCGCACTTACAAGCTCAGAGAGCTTCTCAAGGCGCTGGCCCGTAATATCCAGCAATCACAAAATAGTTTGCTGAAGTCAGGATTCGAACCCACGTCGCCCAAGACGCACTCACACAAAGTCGTGCGTTCTGACCACTGAGCTATCCCTGCCGCCAGGGATATTTCCACACAGACTGTAAATAGTCACTGTAATAAATGTTCACTGTTCAATATATATGTTTATGTGCGTGTAAGGTTGTATGTATGATTGGGAGTGTGCGTGGTCATGAGCATGGAAAACCCAGGCGGCTGCCTCTCAGGCGTAAGGGTCTTGTAACACCCAGGTGGCAATGGTCGCGCAACGTCTTAGCCCGGCCCCATACGACACCAGCGTGGGAGCGACAGCATCCCTTCTTCTTCTCTTCTTCTTGATGTTGAGGGCCCACGATCAAGGCGTCGATCATTCTGGCTCCTATGGGTTGATGAGGGGGTTTGCGGTTTCACTATATTTTGTGCAGGTGCAGGTCTACCACAGCCTATAACAATATTTATCTACTGTACAACTATTTTCAAAAAAGTATTTGCATTGTTCAATGCCATAGTTTGTAGCCACGTTGGTGTTTTCTGGCTGGTTGTATGGGGAGTGGTGGGGATGAGGGAAGGTGTGAGTGTCTTGGAGAGTATCAGGAGCTGGAAGTTGGATGGGAGCAGGCTCTTGGCACAAACGTGCCAAGTGTATTAGCCTCTGCTACATCCTTTGGCAGATTGTTCCAGTCTCTGATGGTCCTTGGCAGGAAAGAACAGCCTCTATATTGTGTTCTTGTTGTGATGAGCCTAAACTGCTTGTCGTGACCTCGTCGCTGTCGAGAGGGGAGAGGGATGAGTTTTTGTTGAAGGCTGGGGCAGTGGGCTAGCCCATTGTTTATCTTAAACAACATGGAGAGTCTGGCTAGTCGTCGTCTCTCTTCCAGTGTTGACCAACCCAGCGTCTCCAGCATGTTGCTAACGTCTGAACACAATCAATATAGCCTTGGCTCTGCTACTTCAACGCCATTTTCCACAGCCCACAGTTCAAGGCACAGAATTCTGTTCAGGCTCCCAGTAGCTATTGAGCTATACGTGTCCCACGTGAAAAACCTAAATTCCTAGTATACACTACGCAGTACAAACTGCTGATTCAAATTTGCGCACAGCACACTCAGAGATATGAAACTGTACACTGTATACATCTTGACTCAGCATAATTTTAGCGGTCGTCAAAACTCGTGTCGTCACACACACACACACACACACACACGCACATAAATAGGTTTGGTTTGATACAACACGAGTACCAGCGAAGTTCACTTGGCATCTGAACGTGCACAGTTTGGGGGCATAAGTTCCTACTTCCGTCTTGTTTCTACGAAACAAAACTTCATCCTGGTTCTAATTTCTACGATCTTACGAACTAAAAAGAGATAATTAATCATGCATTATAAGAGGAAGGCGTCGAGCGAAAAAGGAAAACATAACAGCTCAAAAATGGTGCTGAATATTAGCTTTACATGTTCACATTGGCTTCCCGCCCTTTTCTCCATTTAAGAATTATGCTTTATATTAAATCTATTATGCTTATGTTAAATGTTTTTCTTTTTTTTTTTGTTTCTTCTATTCTTAGCATGTCTACGGCATCTGGTAATTGAGGAAAATGCTCTCGTCGCCATCTTGATATTGTCACTGGACAACTTGTATGTTGCTTGGTCACCATGATCAGCATGGCTTGCACTGCTTTTGTATATTAATAAGGACTTAGATGGGTGTGCGATGGAACGTTTAGCGTCTAATTTATAATGAAATTTTTAATCCCCAATTTATTTAGTCCCCAATTTATTTTCGCCTTTATGGTTGTCAATTTGTCTACTACCACAACGTGAAAATACAAAGCTTTTTTCTTAACACTTGAGACTTTTTTTTAAAGGGGGATAAAGATATCGCGCTTTCAAACTGAGTTACAGGGTTCACAGGGGATCTACGTTTAAAACAATACGTGGCTCCTCTGCGCTCACTGATACTCAGATACTCTGTTAACCTCTTTCATACAATCAAGTACAAACCGTATACGGAAAAAAAAAGTCACAAAACCCAGGTGCGCCGAGTTTGGATCATTAAAGTCAACTGTGCGCGTTATCTCCACGAAATCGCCTCCATTCTCTTTCAAAGGACCAAATTTAATCTTGACCTTACAGCTGTTTGCACTTGATATGAGTTGCTATAGAATACTAGCTCGATTTGTACGAACTCTGGCGTATGTGTGAACGTAGAAGTAAGAGTATTTACTCTGTTCATACGTATAGTTATTGAAACGTTGACATTTCACAGTGACTATGAAAAAAGAAGCTTACAGAAACCGTTGCCTAGATTTATTTTTTGGCTCATCCCAGAAGTACTTCCTCCACCACCCACCCCAAGCCAGGAACTGCTCCCCGGGAGTAATCGTGGGGCATTTAGGGATACCCGATAAGTACTCCCCATCTAGTTTTTAAAAAAATTCTTTTCTAATGGTGTGTGTACTTGTGACATATACTACTCAAAATAATTGAAGAGCCACTCTCATATTTCATTTAGTTTAATTATTTTTTGCTGCTATCAATAATATCGCGTATATTGGTTATTTCCAAAACTTATCCTGTACAGTAACATTCAAGACAATCTTAATATTCTGACAAGTAATCACATGTGTGAGTTTTGAACTTTCTGCACTGAGTTGAAAAACAAACCCAATTTTTACAAAAAAATGACCCTAATTTACTGTTGTCTTGCTAATAAAGCTAAATTTTTAACATTAAAAAGTGATTTGCACGCGAAAGGCTTGCATTTTGTGAGTTCAGTTCAACAATCGGCGCTTTTTTTCTGGGTATAAATGGCAGCGCTTTTGCTGCTTTTCTAACCATGCCCCCAAGGCGACGATTGACTGATGCGGATAAAGGCAGAGCTATTGCATGGCTTCAGGAAGGGGTAGGGGTGAGAGAAGTTGGCAGGCGGCTGGGAGTGCCCCACTCCGTTGTCCAAAGGCTGCGGGAGCGCTTTAACAACACTGGAAGCGTCCAAGAACCAAGAAGGTCCGGACGCCCCCGCGTTACCACTGCAAGACAAGACCATTTCATCACCCTGTCAGCTCTGAGGATGAGGTCCGCTACAGCAAACACCATCAGAAGACAGCTTCACGCAGCCAGCAATGCATGTTAACGTCAGCGACCAGACAATTCGCAACCATCTACACGAGGCAAACCTGCGATCAAGACGACCAGCAGTACGGCCTTTGCTTACCCCAGCAACATTGGTCAACTGTGCTCTTTACAGACGAGTCTCGGTTCTCCTTGTCTTTCAAAGACCGTCGAGTGAATGTTTGGAGGCGTCCACAGGAGCGTTTTGCTGATGCGACGGTGCGCGAGCATGACCGCTTTGGTGGTGGATCTGTCATGATGTGGGGTGGCTTCGCATTAAACTTCAGAACACCCCTGCTCCAAATTCACGGCAACTTAAAACCGTATTGGCTACAGGGATGACGTCCTACAACCTAGGGTTCTCCCAGCTCTGCGGGCCATTGGGGAAGGTGCCATACTACAGGACGATAATGCCAGACCCCACCGAGCGCGTATCGTCAATGACTTCCTGCAGCAACAGCACGTCATAAGGATGGATTAGCCGGCTCGATCATCCGATTGAACCCCATAGAACATCTGTGGGATGTCTTGGGTCGACAGACACGGGCAAACCTCCCTCCAGGAGCTAACCTTGAAGTTCTGACCCAAGTTCTCCAGCAAGAGTGGTTGGCCATCCCAGGAAACATTCTCCATAACCTGATACGGTCCATGAGACAACGATGCCGAGACTGCATTGATGCAAACGGTGGCCACACCCGATACTGACTCTATAGATTTTTGGTTTCTAAAGTTTTGATTTTATAAACGAGGGGTATGTCCAGTTCAATTGAATTTACTCGAATTTTAAGCGACTGATGTCTCAAATCTTTTTTGTTATTGATGCAGAAATGATTGCAATAAAATATGATGAACTAATAAATTGAATTCGTGTTTCTGATTTAAAGAGAGGCCCATATGTCCAAGTGGCCCTTGTATTATTTTGAGTAGTATATTTTAAATTACTCCCCACACTAATGATTTTCTTATTTTTCTCGCACGGGTGGGGGGGGGGGGAGGGAGAGCGTGTGTTGGGGGAGAGTAAGCTTAATGTTTATTGCACAACGGTACAGTAAATACTGTGCATTTTTTGTTAAAGCCTAAAAAAGTGTATTTAAAGTAAGAACTGAAAAACAAATTACATGGCGATAAGAGTAAAACTCTGGTTTGCAATTAGGGGACGTGGCTACGACGCGCATCGACATGGCTTCACTCGTCTAGTAGAGAAAATGATGTCACGCCCTCTACAGTTATTTTCAAACTCCTTGGGTATGATACAGCGAGTTCTTTTTGGTGAATTGGTGGCTTGTGCTGAGGTAAAGAAAAAAAAAGGTGTGTTTATGATTCCCAAATTAGGGTGAATAGGCTGGACAATCTGTTTTGGTTGTTTCTTTTGTGTCTCTGCTGTTTGTTCTCTACAATAGCGCCATCGGGAACTGGTTCAAAACAACATTCGGCGTGCGTCAAGGATGCCTACTCTCTTCGACACTCTTCAACATCTTCATAGGGCGCATCATGTCAGATGTCCTTGCAGAGCACGAAGACACTGTCAGCACAGGGGTTAGAGCAATCTCCAATCTTCGTTTTGCGGATGAAGTTGATGGATTGGCAGGAGAGGAACACAGCCCTGAAAATGAAAAAAAGGTCCCACTAGCCTTTGGCTAGTAACTTAAAAATTTTACTAGCCAAACTAAAAATTTTACTAGCCAAACTAAAAAAAAGTTCATTTTAGCGCACTCGCATTTGGCGACTACAGATTTTTTTTTAGTCGCCAATTTTTTTTTCACTAGCCATGGCGACTAAATTAGTCGCCATTTTCAGGCCTGGTTCAACAAGAACTTGAACAGCTAGTAAAGAGGCTTGAGACCACTTCCAGAGCCTTTGGATGGAAATAAGTGCAGAGAAGACCAACATGATGACCAGCACCAATGGCATCAACATGGACATCAAAGTCCAAGGCCAATCCCTCAACACAGTGCATAGGTTCAAATATTTAGGAACGATTGTATCACTATCAGACAATGGGTCCCGACAGGAATTCCTCTCCAGGATCGCACAAATGTCTACTGCCCTGGCAAGGTTGAAGCCCATTTGGAAAGAAAGGACCATCAGTCTACACTCCAAGGTAAGGTTGCTGCGTTCCCTTGTCATCTCCATTTTGCTGTACGCTTGCGAAACTGGGACCTTCACACCAGACCTATAAATCTTGGAGATTAGGTTTTACAGACTTCTGGGCATTTCCTATGTCCAGCACATCAGCAACGACGAAGTCCGACAGACCATCACGTAAGCCATTAGACAACACGATGACCTGCTCACAGTGGTGAAGAAACGGAAACTCCGATGGTATGGTCACGTCAGCAGAGCATCAGGCCGTGCAAAGACCACTCTGCAAGGCACGGTGCAAGGAGGCAGAAGAAGAGGGAGACAGAAAAAGGGAAGGACGACAACAATCGAGAATGGACTAGCTTGACACTGAGCGAAGCCATGTGGTTGCTTATGACAGAGAAAGATGGAGTACGCTGGTTAAACGATCATCTGTGGTGACCCAACGACCTTACCTTCGAGTTACGGGATAGGATAGGATAGATGTTTGTTCTCTACCCTTATGTGAAAGTGTACAAGTTTTAAAAAGGTTTGGAAACGAAATGAAGCAAGCGTACAGAGAGAGAGAGAGAGAGAGAGAGAGAGAGAGAGAGAGAGAGAGAGACAGACAGACAGACAGACAGACAGACAGACAGACAGACAGACAGACAGACAGACAGACAGACAGAGGCAGAGACAGATACACAGAGAGAGACAGACAGACAGAGATGAAGAATCAAGAATTTTGAGGTATAATGAAGAATCAAGAACGGGCTAAAGGGTGGAAAGATGTGAGAAGGCGATTGGGGGTGGGGGAATTGCAGTGTATATCATAGAAATGCCCCCTTAAGCGAGAAGGAAGTGTGGGAGGTAGAGTGTACCTGGGATATCCTCCAGATGGGAAGTATTTTTGAAAGGGGGATGTTACGTTGAAACGCGCACGATAGTTCGTGTGTGACGCGCACGATAGATGCGATCGTTTTGATTTTCTAAGCATGCGATAACAGAGTGTATTTATCCTTGATTTGATTTACCGTTGTTATTAGAAGAAGATTTGTATAACGTTGGTAATTTTAGTTGGTCGATATTATTTGAGAATTTTCTAGAGTTGGTTGTTTACTATCGCTCGAAGCGTATGGATAATTCTAGTGGTAGCTAAGGAAGCTTCCATCCCAAATAAGGTTGTATGACGTGAGACAGTGATGACGAAATGTGTTTTGATTAATTATAATTATGTCTTGCCCGAACGTTCTTTATTTCTCTGGAGTTAGAGAGACTATATAAGTGCCGCACTGTTTCAAAATTGGATTGTAAAGTGTTGTGTTGAAAGTGAAAAGTTGAGAGTGGAAAAAGCGATTGTATGCAGTTGTTGATGTATGCTGAATAAAGTTGGAAAATTTCATACGACGATTCCAGCCTTGTTGATGATTGAACGGGTTGCGTGGATAAACGAATCTGAGTTACACCTATCAGGATTCAAGCATCGGGGCTGAATCGACTACTGATAGAAACAAAAGCAACATCGAGTGTAACAGGGGAGTACCTGTGAAACGCTACACCGGTATTTTACGCGGAGTCAGCTCGTTGTTCACCAAGATCTGTCACCAAGTGTTACACGCCAGTGATCGATTCAGTCCAAATGCTTGAATATTGTGTAACTCGAATTCATTATCCACGCAGCCCGTTCACTCAGCAAAAAGGCAGGAGTCGTCACTTTATAGTTTTCCAACTTTATTCAGCATCAGCTAGGTACAACATTTCTATTTATTATATATATTTTTTAAAATTTTATTTTACTTTATTTATTTATTTATTTAGTAATTAATTTGTTTTTGTTTTGTTTTGTTGTCTGGTCGTCCGTCTTTCGCCACAGAACTTGCAAGTAGCTTAATACCCCGGAACCGTTTTCAGCTATCACAAGCAAACTTGGTACGATGGGGTATTTTTATGGAAGCCTTAAAAATCATCAGTGAATAATATATGACTTCAAGGTCAAGATCACAAGTTCAAAAAAATTTTTTCTCTCACAAAATTACGTGGTTTTTTTTTCTCTAAGTTACTAGTATTGAATTTATGGTTCGTTTATGCATGATAGATTTCGACGAGACACTCATACTGTGCACATATGTATAATCTCGCTCCAAGGTCAAGGTCACTGGAGCTGGCCAAAGTCGGTTTGTCGTATGGGTACTTTGAAGTGATCTTGACCCTAAACTATGAGAGATATAAAGACCAAAATGGCTGAATTTAGAGATAATAGCTTGATATTTCATATAATTGTGTGACGATTTTGCATTAATCTGAAGGCCAGAGTCATGTTAAGCCTTACAAAAACATTAAAATATTTCTCACAGTACAGTCGAATGGCTCTATAGTTTGAGCCATAGTATGCAACAACATTGGGTTATTTATCATACATAAGAATCACATGATTGTATTTGGAGCCGGAAGTCAAGATCATCTCAAGGTCAAGAGCATCGAAAGATCGAAGTCGGTATTTGCATTTTAATGCTACTGTTTCGTTTGATTTTAATGCTAAATACTGCAAGTTCCATAAGGAGCATGGGAGTTATAATTTATGGGCTTTTCCCATTTTTAGTTTTTCAGTCGAATGTTTGAAATTACATTATTTGCAACCGTAGACTTTAAGTTGTATTTTTATTATCTGACTGGCCTTCATTTGCCATTGTAGCTTGAACATTAGTAGTATTGATGTCATGGATGTTTAGAGGCGAAGCGACGGGTGTAAGCGTAATGACAATAAAGACTTCGGAACTAATGAGCAATAGAGAGTAATCATGTTTCCGTCTTAGACAAGTAGTCTAGGAGAACGCAAAAGCATGCGATTCTCGTCACAGCAGGCCTAACTGGAACAGCGGGTTGTTCATTGTCAATGAAATACACGTTTGCGCGAAGATAACACAAGAATAGGATATTAGTAGAAAACTGTTAATTACAATTTCAATAATGGGAGGAGGAGGAGAGAGAGAGAGAGAGAGAAACTCGCACACACACACACACACACACACATACACACACACGTACACACCTTCACAAACGCGCGCGCACACTCACAACATGTACATGCATAATAACTATATCACCTACAATTATATCTAACATAAAATGAAAAACTGATTTTAAAAAAAAGCATTAACAATAAATAAATAAATAAATGCAGTCGCTCAATGTTAAAAATTAAAATAGATATGGTTGTAAGGGTGCAGTTTCGTGAGGTTTTGCGTTCAACGTGAAAGTTAACAGAACGATACGAGGTCGAAAACTTACGTCATCTTGAATTCTCAAGGGGTTTATAATATAACCATTTTCTATGCTCCGTCTCTCCTTAGGCTACTGGGACAATATTATAAGAAAGTGGTCACTAGCGGGATGAGGCTTTAATTTCTTTATTGTGTCTGTTTTTAAGAAATTAGTCACTAGCGGGATTAGGCTTTAATTTCTTTCTTGTGTCTGTTTATACTTCTCTACAAACTTCAAAAATGATTTGAACAGGAACCTTTTTTCAGTATTCTTTCACCGCCTTGAACGCGCTTTCTACACCTTTCTACACTGCATTTCGTCGCATTAAAAAAAAGTTTTCATAGCTCGCTTCTTCACCTTTCGCGTTCTAAACCATTGTTTTTGATTGCCTTGTCGGCCGACGAATAGTTAGGACGTATGAATTGTTGTGTGGTGTTTCGTTTGAACGGGCTAAATAAAACCTCTAATAATATTTGTTTGGATTGAGCCGCGCGCATGTTAGACACATACGTACAATACTTAAGCTTAGACGTATAATACTTATACACACATACAATGCTTAAACACGTGTAATACTTACACACACGTGCGATATTTACACACAGGTATAATTCGTACACACGCGTACAACAACTTAAACACATGTACGATACTTACACAAACGTATAGTACTTGCGCACACGTACAATTCTTCAACACGGGCGGGCGAAATTAATTGAGAAAAACCTTAAAAGAAAACCCATGCTGTGATTGTTTTAATACTGGATGTTATGTGATATTGCACACAGGCACAGAAGCAAACACACACACACACACACATTCACAACCACAAGAGCGAGAGACAGGCAGACAGACACAGATATACACGAGACAGACTGAGCATTGTATAAATGAAAATAAATGAACTTGGTCTTATATCGCTCATTTACCAGCTCCGAGACATTAATGACAGTATTACACATCTGCATTGTAAGTTATATTGAGGCAGTGTCCTTAGTCACAAATGATCCCATCTGTTCATTTAGAAAAAAACAAAAACAGACAGGCACTAGTGTATCTAACAATAGTGCCACCAACTTTGCGATGGTATACTAGCATCAAAGATACACCAGGTAGTTTTTTTTAAAACAAAGAATAACCCGTCTAATTAAGACTTAAAATAATGGTTATATAACTTTCAATAAATGTAATTATCTCAATTTAATTTTAATTCTAAAATGTTATTTGTTTGCTGCATAACAGTTACATAAATCACAATTTTATTTGTGGGAAGAAAATCAGTATTTTAAATTCGGAATTAAAATGTAAGAGAGTCTGTGTATGCCATTTCTAATGACCAAATTCGAGTTCATTTTCTTTGTGTCTTCTAATTGCGGTCTTCCTGTCCTTTACACCAAATTTTTGAGTGACAGATGTGTGTTTGTTGAGTATATGAGAGTGTGCGTAACATGTCAGTGTGTATGTTGGAACAGATCCCCGCACTTTGAGCCTGATTGTTGATTTGGGGAAAACACGTATATAGCATCCAGTTTTACTTTGTAATCAATGACAGATTTACAGGTAGTTTTATTTCATCGCGTACAAAGTTAATTTTTTTTAAAATTCATTTTGTGTCTTTTATATTGTTTAAGCTTGTTTAAAGGGGTTTCAGGATGTTTGGAAATTGTGCAGCTTTTCATTTCTTCTTAAGTAACTATTTGAAGATGATTAATTCAGTTACAATGCTTACATTTTATATATAGCTCACGTTTATATGTAGTTTTATCATTTATTTGCCTGAAGAAGGTTGTACCGTATAATTTTATAGCCTGTTTATAGCGAGTTTTTCCTTCAATAAATAAGGAAGAAAATGTTGGGTCGCCATTATTGGGGGGTGTGATTTGTGCTGAAACAGTGACTACTACAACTTGTCATTCGATAGGCATGGATTCAGTACTCGAAAATCAAATAGAAACAACAAACGACCTGTTTACTTTCATACCGCATTACTTCCTTACCGCATTTTGTTATGAGGAATGTTCCTATTTAATTGCTGAAGTAGTACTGTGGCGAGTATTTTCAGTGAAAGGTGTACTGATTTCACTTCAAATTGTCTCCCCAGTAGCCTAGGTCCTAACATCCAGTCTTCGGCCAGCATTAGAAATGAGCTCCGCAATCGTGATATCATGTACTTTAGTCGACAATTTTAAAGTGATAGAATAAGACATCACCCATACAGTTTTGTAGATTCTGTATAGTGTGTATATGCGATGACATGAATGTAAATTGGTGTTGTTGTCTTAATAAATATTTCATTTTATCCATGCTGGATAACACTGTGACAAGTGTTTTCTTGTTTTGTGGAATAAAATTTTGATCACTGAGTGCCGGTGAGAACGACAGACATGCAGCTCATCGGTAGATTTTTTTAATGCATGTCTAACGTGCAAGAGACCATGATACCATGTTTGGTGGAGACGTGATGTTTATTCTTCTTTTTTTTCGTTTAGATAAATTAAAGTCCCACGTCACAATAGCGAATAGGGGACTGATAATACCCTTGATTATTCTTCTTCACAGGATCGGCCATTTGTATGACCTCTCATCCTTATGGCCACGCCCATTGCCCAAACCCCACCCCTTATCTTCTTTGCGCGGCATTAAACTTGTTCATTCTGCTAAAGGTAGTCAGTGTCACTGTTGACGGCGCCAAATGTAGAGAAGCTATGGAATCCCGCTAGATGTGTGTGGTGACATGGTCAGCTGGGTTAGGCAGCGCCTACCCCGAGTCCTCAGAAATACTTATAAATCCCGCATTTTTCCACCCGGTGTTCGTTCGTTATGTAGATTAACGTCCCCGGACACATAGCGTATAGGGGACTATACCCGGAGTGATGCCTGAATCCACTTATATTTAAGGAAGGGTCAAGGTTAGTAATATTACAATGCGCACTGACTACAAATGACGAATATAGCAATGCGTACAGAAAGGTAAATGTAGATCATGCTGTTTGTTGGGGGAGAGAGTGGCGGAGAGGAAGGGTGTTTCGTGCTTGTTTATATCCTTTGGTGGTTGCATTCAAAGGTATATTCCCCATCCCAATACTTGCCGCGTCCAACTTAGCTTCACGGAACATTTCTAGCGTGTACCCAAATCATTACACTTCTGCGACTCTCCCGTTGGATCCACAATCAAATCCAACCTTAAGACGCCTCTCCTCTGTAACACCTAGTGGCCATCTAGCCCTCTCTCCGACCATGCTTTCTTCTTATATGTATACCTTCCTGAAGTGTACGTTGGGTTTACCTGTTTATCCCAATAACCATTTTTGTTTTTCCAGATTTATGTGGAAATACTTTGAAACAGTGGGGAGGAGGGGGGGGGGAAGGTGAACTGATTTAACTGAGATTACTCGGTGATAGTCTCACGAAATCAGTGACTTAAGTAATGATTTTCCCTACTATTGCAATCAAAACGTTCGTCGTCAGACCTAGGCTTTAGCTTGCTCATTATTAATCCGCCTACCACAGGACCAGATATTCGGATAAAACACATCAGTTTTACTTCTGTGACAGGTGTTGACAACAAAGGCCATTACCATAGTCAGAATGTCTTCAGGATCTAATTCAAACCATCAGAGGCACCCGTTTGCATTGTTATGCGCATACAATTGTCGTATTTATGTAACTGGCACTCACCTGTCTAGGACATGAGCGTCAGGATCTTTAGTCCGTTGATAATTTTTCCATAATCCACCCATTCCTCCTTCCTTTTCTCCTTCCGGTTCATTGTCTAAAATACAGGATGTGTGTGTGTGTGTGTGTGTGTGTGTGTGTGTGTGTGTTCACGCGGGAGTGGGTGCACCCGTTAGGGTCCAGCACTTATTATTATTATTATTATTATTATTATTATTATTATTATTATTATTATTATTATTATTATTATTATATTATTATTATTATTATTATTATTTCAATTTTGTTCAGCGGCCAGAACGACTAGTACCAGTGGGAATAATCTCAAAGACAAAACTGCATACGAAAAATATGTCCGCAGTGAAGACCATAATGACAATTACGATGAAGTCAAAAGCAAGGGTAGAAGATCAGAGAGGGATACGGCGGGTGAAGTTAACGACACCGGTGATGATAGTCTCAATTACGATGATGTGCAAAATGAAGGTGGAAAAGATAAGGACGCAGCGGGAGAAGATAATGACATCAAAGGTTTCGACGACGACGATAACGATTTCCAAACTGAAAGCGGGAGCGGGCAAATGACACGAGAGAGTGAAACGCTGCAGCTTGATAAGTGCAGTTCTCAGGAAACCAAATTCACTGTCACCAGGCATGGCATTCTGACCGGTATCAGCTTCATAAACGAAACAGAACAATTCTATGAATGCCGTTTCAGTCTATATTCGCCGCACGGCACCGTGCTGTCGTTGTTCTGGCAGTGCAGCTGTCTGGCCACGTTCTGCCAAGACTACTGGGCGGAAGTGCGATTTCAGGTAGCGCTTCAGCGGCCTGCACGACGCTTGTTCACTTCACGAGCCTTATTATTCTGAAAGTGAACTGACGACACATACTTCAACGTGTGATGCTAAATAGTACGATCATAGAAGACTTTATTAGTTCATGTCATTGAGTTAATGGCCTTCTGATAAGCGCATATAAAACAAGTTGCCACTTTTTTTTTTATGTCCGCCGCCGAAGTTTAGCTAAACGAACAGCGGAAACCCCCACTACTTTTGAGTTACGGAATAGGATAGGATAGGATAGGACATTCACTTGCTACCGCAATTACAAAGTACTGGAGGATTTATGAAACGAGCACGCCAAGCATTTAGCCTTATTCTGTGAAATAAACTGTTAATTTTAAACGATTTTGAAATAGATATAACATTGTTTGATACTGGTGAATTATCCAAGTAATGTTTTTTCAATGACCTTCCTTGTATTTCTCATTCCACTGATTCCAGGCACATCGTTTTATTTGATTTTTAATTTCATTTGTTGTTAAGTTGAAAACTAACTTAATGAATTCGTCTGAAGATGCAGCACTCTTTGCTGTATGGTCATCAATTACATTTCCCAATTTCTTAATATATTGAAATGACTAGGTATCCAAATTAATGAAATATCCGATCCTCTGGTAATGATTTGATGACATAACATCTTTATTTCTGCTAACAATTTATTCCCGTCTCTCTTTATTAACTCAAGTTGAGCAAGGCCGATAATGCTGATTTTGAAAAGAAAATATTATTTTCAAAGGAATACTATTCAAATCAGGTATGAAAGATTGACTCATTAATATTGCAATTAGTTCAGTAGTAAAAATCGTACTACCTTGATATAAAAAAATATTGTCGGGATATTTTAAAATCGGGAATATAAAATGCTGCTCCAATATTTTTGTTTCTAAAACTAATCCATCAGTATATATATGCAACGAATTTTGAGAATATAAATGAATATATTCTTGTGCAATTGTTGCAAATGATAAAGGATTTTCTTTTTTAGAAATATCTCCATAATCCAAAATTATCTCCGGAGCTAAAAGAAGCCAAGGCGGATATGGGCTGCATGGAAGAACACGTAGGGGCGTTGTATCAATTGGTGTGGAGGAGTCTGTTAAAAGTAATATATATTCATTAATGGACATACAAACTTTTATTTTTAAATCCTTTGTTAATTTCAGTATTTTCACCTAGCTCAATTGTTGTAGAATTTACAATTGATTTTGTCCGTGTAACAACATATTGTGCTGTTTGTAACCCGCACAGAACCAAATCAGGACCACTTTCAAATGTTGGAGTGAGTGGCTGGATGTAACCTAAGGATTTTCGTTAACTAATTTTATTTTATCTATCTATCTATCTATCTATCTATCTATCTATCTAATCTAATCTAATCTAATCTAATCTAATCTAATCTAATCTAATCTAATCTAATCTAATCTAATCTAATCTAATCTAATCTAATCTAATCTAATCTAATCTAATCTAATCTAATCTAATCTAATCTAATCTAATCTAATCTAATCTAATCTAATCTAATCTAATCTAATCTAATCTAATCTAATCTAATCTAATCTAATCTAATCTATCTATCTATCTATCTATCTATCTATCTATCTATCTATCTATCTATCTATCTATCTATCTATCTATAGCTACGAATAATCTAATGGAATGAGTGTATGCGTGTGGCTGTCTGACGTTCAGTCTAAAGGTGCGTGCTCTATCTCCGTTTACTATAGACTCGCATCCGTCCTCGCACACGCGCTTACAACCATTGACAAAAGACTACACAGTTTCCTCTCTTTGCCCTTCTGTTACGCTATTTCTCATTTAACCATATACAACAATAATATTAAATCATACAATTCGTAGCATCACAATCGCAAGTTTCAGATAATCAATAAGTGGCGTATAGGCTAATATACAAATCCAGCACTTATTCAGTCAATGGCTAACATGGAGGTCGTTGTCTCTTTCTTGAGACGTCACTCGCCTCTACACATTGCTCTGGTGTCGTCACAGTCAATAACGGCACACTGACGACTTGACGGAGAAGTGAGAGAATAGGTAGAGAAGGGTTAAGTTGATTCGCTATAATTATGGACAAGGAGAGCCCTGCTTACTGGACCAATAAACTTTAATTGTTAACTTGGTAACCCGTAAATGTTGAACTCGAAAGCCCTAATTCACATAAATGTGAATTAAGTCCTAATTTTTAAACTTAATAAATCATAACTATTCGCTTGTAAAGTCTTAATTGTTTAAACAAGAGAGGTCGAGAGGCTTGAACCTGTACTCTGATAGTGCGCTGTGCTGTACAGGGTTGGCCAAATAAATTGTGCAATGACCACCACAATCCACGAGCTTTACTGGTCACTAAGGTCAACAATTTGTCCGCTACAATTTTGATGGACAATAAGGGAGAGGGACAAAACATCACATTCCGGGTCGAGTTCAAGGTAATTTCAGAAAGCGAGAGAGGCTATCTGCCCGTGCATTACACGTCAGGAACGACAGGGTACATGACGTCACTGGGTTTCCAGCGCGGACTTCTGTATCCGAATGACGTCAGCAGTTGGGGGAGGATCGTGGTGCCGCCAAGCCACGGCCTGATGGTTAGCATACCTACGTTACACTTGGCGTCCGTACCCATCGGCTGCCTCGACATCTTCCTCACTGACCTACGTGGAGACATCAGACACGTGCAGCATGAGTGCGGTTTTAACATTGTTCCTGCTCACATTTATTCATTAGTGCAATTGGCAACGGTAAACATGACATCAGGCTTAAATTACGAGGGGACTGGTTTCAAAGTGATGTTTTCATTCCATCAGTTAGGCCACCTTCCTCTGAAGTTGCCGTCAGGCTTGTTTAACTGCTCCAGTGACAACTACGCCAGCTTCCGTCAGCATTTGCACTGCAACTTCGATTACGAGTGTGAGGAGGGACAGGACGAGACGGGAGACTGCCCTTTCAGCAGCCAGCAGTGCCACGGCCAGATAGCGTCAGGCAGCAAGTGTTTCTTTTTGGTCGGGATGGACCGACTCCGCGGCGTACCCAACTGGGATGTGACTGCTAATGAACTCACACCTTTGCCATGGTTCAGGCCGGTTGATTCTTACGAGATAATGGTGGAATACATGCACAAGGCCTACCAAAAAGTGAGCTGGAACACGGCAGCCAGGGAGTGTGAAGAAGGCAGCGGACGCCTCGCTGCTTTCACCACTGAAGAACATTGGCAGGATGTTCTCAAACTCTGGACATACAGCAAAGTATCCTTAACGCGCGTCCACATTGGCTTCAAGTTGCGTTGGCAGCAACAAGAGCCCTTCATGTACAAATATGTGCTGAAATCTTCTGACAGAGCGCTGGTATATTTCATGAAACAAATCTCCAAATTCAGTAACGCTCAAGAATCGAAGCTGAAGAGTTGTTCAATGGGTGAAATAAATATAGCTGTTGGAAAATTAGAGATAAAAATGGACGATTGCAAAAGGGAGGATTTTGCGTCATTGGGACTGTGTGAAAGGACAGTTATGGTAAACAGTTCATACTTCAATTCTTCAGACGCCCAGCAGACGCATGATTCGAATCTTTCCCAACACACTGGGTCCTTATATCGTCTGATCTGGAATGAAACAACAGCAGTGGACAATCTCTGTGACAACCAATCTCACTACACTCTAACTGTTTGTCCATGTGGTCATGTGACACACAACTTCCTGTCATGTGACGTACACAGCTACTGTGGAGAGGAGCGCTATGTTAGCGAGTGCCCGGTGCTTTCTCCTGCACACTGTCAGTCTCGCCTGCGACAGCGGTCCTTACAGTACGAACAATGCACAGTTTTAACACGCCGACGTGTGCATACAAATGCATCCAACGACCGGCCTCTCTCTGCAAACACATTCATTGATTACCTGGATAACGACAGAGACCCTGAAAAGTTCGCGACTGTTGCTATGTTTGTGTGTGCAAACCAGGCCACGGTTCATTATAGCTTGGTTTGTGACTTCAGGCCTGACTGCCTGGACGAGTCTGACGAGTTGTTTTGCATTCATCCACCATGTGACGGCTTTTCATGTAAAAGCCGCCAATGTGTGCCTGAACGATATCGCTGCGACAGCACGACCCAGTGTCTGGATAACTCTGACGAGGACAACTGCTATCAAGATTTAAAACAAATTCCTCAAAAATCGCCTGAATTGATCGATTTGGATGGGACTGGAGGTTTCGTCGTCTCTAACTGGAGCCACAGTCAGCCTTGTCCTGACACTCATTACCGCTGTGCTAGCGAACCTCATTACTGCCTGCCGATATACACGCGCTGTAACGGTTACTACGACTGCATCGGAAGAGAAGATGAGCTTGAATGTGATAACGTTCTCTGCCGCAGCCTGTATCGCTGTCGAGGGTCACGTGTGTGCGTGCACGTGGACCATTTATGTGATGGCTGGCCTCAGTGTCCGCAGCATGACGACGAGTGGCGATGTCATGCCAAACCCTGTCCTGATTCGTGCCTGTGTCAAGGTTTGGTGTTTGTCTGTTATGGTCCGTTCCCGCTTTCAAACCACCCTGACCTCCGCTACCTGGCCATGGATTCCACGCCAGTGACACTGTTCAACTTCAGTCATAACGTGTACCTGATCTACCTCAGACTCGTTCGTTGTCAGGTCTCCACTCTGTCTCAAGGCATCAGACTACCAAACTTGCAGATGCTAGATGTCAGCAGTAACAGAATAACCATTTTGAGTACGACCGTTTTTGAGGAACTGCCCAGCATCAAAGTGCTCAAGCTTGCTGACAACCCAGTGCTGTACCTGGAAGAGGCTGTGAATGCTACAAAATTCAGTGCTCTGCAAACACTGGACCTATCCAATACGTTACTAGAGACATTTTCTACTCAGATTTTGTCGTTGCACGCTCACGTGAAGCAAATCAACTTGTCTCACTCGAAAGTTAGCACCATAGGCGAGGATGGCTTTCAGTTAATGCCGGCGCTAGAGGAGCTTGACATGCGCGGTTGCCCATTGACAAGTTTTCGCCTGGACATGTTCGGGGGTCTGCAGAAACTCATCGTTGTGTTTTCGCCGAATTATAGACTGTGCTGTGATGGAATTCTTCCTGATCAGGTAATCAAGCCCATCTGCCTTGCACCTGTGGATTACATGTCTAGCTGTGAAAACTTGCTGAAATCACGCTCGTACCAAGTGGCGCTATTGGTCATCAGCATTGTTGCTATAGCCGGCAGCGCTAGTCATCTCATCTCTCGCTATGTTTGGCACCAAGAGCCGGGTCTCAGCGTTTGTGGACTGCTGGTGTCGAACGTCAACTTGGCCAGTCTGCTGATGGGGTTGTACGCAGGCCTCATTGCGATGGCGGACGAGGTTTATCGAGGTCGCTACGTTTTCCGCGAACAAGACTGGGCGGGGAGTGTGACATGCCAGACAGCTGGGTTCCTGCATCTTCTATCCCACCAAGTGTCTGTGCTGACTATGTTGGTGATTTCACTGGACAGATTGGTCTTTCTGTATTTCCCCTACAGCGGACTACGCCTGAACGCGGTGTCGGTAGTGGTGGTGTGTTTTGTCATGTGGAGTATCGGTATTGTGGTCGCCGTCGTTCAGATAGTGTCAGCCTGGCCATTGCACAAACAGTCAGCACTCTGTGTCCCTTTACCCGCCCCTATTGCGCGTTTCGCCGGAGATCACTTTCACTTTGGGGCAGTCATTTTGCAGACCGTAATGGTTAGTTCGCTCATCATAATTTGTCAAACCTTTATCTGGTTTAGGTTGAAGGAAAAAGCCGAGGTTTGTTTATCAACAGTGAGCGATGACGTCATATTTGTAGCTCGGATCTGCCCCGTTGCTCTTGTAAGCGCACTTTGCTGGCTGTCTCTCAGTATGTATGGCCTTGTTACAAAGCTTAACGCTACGTCTGCCGTATCTCAATTGAACGTCGTGCTGGGAGTGCTGCTCTTCCCTTTCCATGCTGCATTCATCCCGGTGGCTTTGGTCTGTAGGCGAATGCAACAGGACAAACAAAAAGACACTGAAGCAAAGATAATGAATATATTAAGATTGAGGGCACTTCAGAGTGCAAACCAAGTCAGAGTTAGGAGAAATTAGCAATAGGAAAATAATAAACCTAAGGCAAGGAACGCTACCTAACTGTAACAGATACGTACATTATACATATACCTATATATAGCTCACCGCCTATCAGTCTTGTAACACTGAACGATTAAGATCGTTAGCCATTCAAACAAATTCCAATTTCAAGGAGTCGTGTATTCTTTTTGATTCTCATGCATGCAGCAATGTGATTCTAATGTACTCGATTACTCCATTTCCCATCAATTAATTTTGTTTTAAATCTCCAGATTTTGGCAAATCTGTGCTAGATAAATCCGAAACAGTTCAGAAATTATATTTATTAACAAAAAAATAAATTGTCCTTCCGTGTGTCCATTTGTGCAAAATTGCACGTGGCTTAATTTCTCGGAAACTATTGCATCTATCCCAACCAAACTTGATAGGATTGTGTATATGTAACCGAGTGATGGGATATAAAGAGTTTACATTTATTTTGACAGGAAAGACCACACACCCACAACTCTCTCGATAGAAGAAAAGGAGAGAGAAATCATTTACAAAGTAAAACAAAAAAAATCATAAAATATTAATTTCAACCACTTTTTATTGATATTTCTGTTATTTCTATGTCGTCGAGAAAAGGGAAATGGGGTTGTACACTGGGATTTCCAATAATAAAATAACAACAAATGAATTAACAATACCCTAGTGACAAAAAATGCTTTCTATTCTATTCCCATTACTAGGCCAAACAAGCAAAAAAGTCTGTTTACGGTAACATAGGGAAAAAATAGTGTCGGTGGGTCGGCTTCTACTTTTTTTCTTTTTTTTTTAATCCTTTACGACCTTCGGTGTGATTTTATTTTGCTTTTTTCATTTTTTTTCCAGATGATCCCAACAAAGGTGTAGGGTTGGACCCAAAAAAATAGGGTCAGCCGAGATACCGTAAACAGACATTTTGTTGCAATCTGTTTACTTTCTTTTTAAAAATAAAATACTGACCTAACCCAGACCAAAGTTTAAACCCCAAACTAAAACTTTAACTACAAACTAAAAACTAACATCCTTTAAAAACAAAAAAAAACAAAAAAAAAAAACATGCTCCTTTGGCGAAACCTGCAAATGCAACCAAAATCTAGCATAAATAACAAAACATGACAGAACTACTGATGACATGACAGATTCTGAACACAGCACATGGTCCGTTTTCAAAACATTCAAAACATTTTTTTTACAAGTGCAACAAAACTCAAAATCCAAACTGTTATTTTTGCATATCTGGTACCGCCAACTATAAAATTTATTAGCTTTTAGCATATCTCAATTTAAAAAAACAAAAACAAAAAAAACACCCACAAACAACAATACACAAATGACCTTTTTGTGAGCAGAAACGAGGCTGCAAATTATCTCACAGTCGCCATGAGAAAAAAAGGAAGTCTCTCAAGCGTGCCCAAAATGTTGACAAAACAATCCTAATAACAACTGTTTCCAATCTCCCCCCCCCCCCCCCCAAAAAAAAAAAAAGCAATTATTTTCATATAAACAAAAATAACTGGTTTCTTGTCGCCAAAACTAAATTTAGAGAGAGAGAGAGAGAGAGAGAGAGAGAGAGAGAGAGAGAGAGAGAGAGAGAGAGAGAGAGAGAGAGAGAGAGAGAGAGTAATACTCAAGAACATAACTCTTGCTAACTATAAAATAAAAAAGACTGGGGGGAGAGAGAGAGCCCGTCCCGTATGAATATCATAAAAAGGCCTCACGTTTGTATGAATTTAAAAAAAAAGAAAAGAAAAAATAAGTAGAATTGAACTGTTTTCATTCACCATTTCCATGTAAATTGTAAGCTCTATATCACAATGTTGACGAAAATCAAATGTGCAAAAATACCAGCATTATTGCAAGGAGTCATTGTTCTACACATTACACAGTAATTTTGTTGACAAATATGTTCGGGATTCATCAGAAACACGCCGATACAGTCGAGCAATATCGTCTGTATTTACATGTTGCTATGTGGTCTGTTTACCTCCCTTGACCTGCTCCGCAGCACAGCCACTTGACGGCGCTGCTCTTAAAACGTCTTCACTTTGTATATAGGGAGAGCCTCGGATGATTCTTCTTTGTAGTATACCCATATTCTTTGATGAAACTTAGGTAGTCCAGCCACTTGTTAACAGTAAATATCACACATTTATTTCCTCTACTCTATACATAATTCTATAAACACTCTATTAACTTAAATGCCCAATTTCACTTCAATTAGTTCGCTCCTTGATGGGTTTATGCTGTTACTGTTCTTGATATTTGCTACTGTCTCATCATTGGGCTATTTGTTCTGGTTGGTCTAATGTTCATTTTCAGAAGAGTGGACTACCGCACAGTCCTTCTAGATCATTGTTAGTGCAATTCTTCTTGCACTTAGCTGATTCGTTGAGGTGTGGTGATGGTGTCTCCTCCTTGGTTGTTGACTATTGGGCTATCGCAGCTCAGTGCTCGATGTTCCCCTGCAAGCTTGTCACGCTACGCAGTTTGCAGTCGCGCGCCTATGTATATAGTTTAATCATCAGCCTGTACATAGAGGTTAGAAGTTACGGTAGTCAAGGGGAGAGAATCAGAATAAAGTAATTGAGTTTATAATTAATAAAAGTAGCGAATGATTTGCGCCCGTGCGGAACGCACTATGTTAGAAAACAGCATAGTTGGCTATTTTGTTATTGAGAAGATTAATTGCTGCCATGCGATATTCTATGTGTGAAATGCGTGCTCTAATCGCGAACGGTGTAGGGAATGAATTATAATTAAAACGAGTATATTCTAGAAGATTCTTAGCTGATCGTATAAAACCCCATGCACTGTATATTTTGAGAGGAGCAGTAACAGTTGCATATCGCTTTTGTAGCCAGAATCAACAGATCCAAGTTGGGTCAAGGTGCCAGTTAGTGACTTTGTCTGTGGGTCGTACTGATCAGACCGTCAACGAAAAAGAGCCTATTATCGGAAGAGGAGGACTGTTTTGGGAACACTTTGGAAGTGTTTGTTTAACTGGAACTGTTCTAAGCTGTTTAGAATACCAGCTGTGTATTCTCGGTGAAATCTGAGTTATCTACGTATAACGTCGGGTGACCTGTGACTCCGTCTAGGACTTCTTATGCCTGTGTAATCACCTTGCCTAACATCTGTGCCTGTGTGTTTGTCCCGTCGTTTGTGTGTCTTTGTCAACAGGCCGGAGGATCCACTGGTAGTCGTAAGTTATTTGCCTCAATTTCTCAGTTGGCCATAGCGTTCGGGGGTTTGGGTTATGCATGCAGTGTGAATGGATAGTTAATTATGTTTTCTTAATTCTATTTTATGTTTCATATTGTTTGCTGCATAAATACCTAGCAATAGAGAGAGAGAGAATGTTCTAAACTGAATTATAGGTTAAATGATTATAAATTGATATAAAAGAATTCGCTGTTATGTAGCGAAGAGATGACAGAAAGGAGGTGATTGTGAATGTATATGCGCGATGACAGGGAGGATGAGTAAGGATGTTGAAAGGGAGACAACCATTCCGATAGCGGGATGCTTGTGCGGCATATTGTAATATAATTATTAATGGTTGCGTATTTTTGTATGTATTGTTGTAGATGTACCAAAACCAAAACCCTAGAGCAGATCATTGATGGTGTGCTGAAACCTTGCTGGTGTGAAGCTTGTGTGCCTCGGCCTATTACGCCGTGTTTTCCGTGTGTCAACCTCGGTTGCGAAGGTTGTGGTATTCGCCCAGGGAAACTTTATTTCGTTTATAAAGCACACGCACACACACTCCACCATACACAACAAATAACTATAACCATTGATAAACAATGGTGAGGAACGATAATTGTTTTACATGTGATAAATTATAAATTACAGCACATTGAGATATATTTAATCTGAATTGATTGATAAACGTTGTTGAGTAATATTACCTACTAGATTAAGTAACCCTGTGATTGTATAGTTTTGTCTGGGGGAATTATTTCGCCAGATATTAATTAATTAATAATTTAGATTAATTTCTTATAAATTCTATTTTGCATAAAGGATAAATTTTCTTATTCATTTTATATAATATAAGAGACTTGTTGTATCTGTTTGAAATTTAAGTGGAACAAAGTTTGAATATTTATAAAGATTTAAAGCAGTTGCTTACTGTGTATTTACTTCGTTGTCAGTAAGCTGTTTCAGCCATAATTATTATAAATCTCTTGTACATTTGTAGTTAGTCATTTTCCATTTTGATTTAGTTATCATTATTATTTTGAGCGAAATGTTTATGTATTAGTTTGGGGTTATATTAGTGGGATTGAGGGTTGGTAGGTTGGGAAGTGGGATAAAGGGAGTTAATTTTGAGTATGAATGTGTGTGTGAAATAAAGAAATTGTCTTGTTACTTCTGGTTTTGTCTTTTAGAGTTTATTTAGGTGTTGGGTTTTTTTCTCGTGTGAAAGAGCACACATGTCGAACCTCTGTTGAGGCAGTTGGGACGTGACAAAGCTGAATATCAGGGTTGACTCTTAGTGGTCTATTTCCTGCTTCGGACCAACAAGTCTGCTCGTCTTCTCGACAATGTCAGGCTGTGGCTATACTGCGATGAATGAATTTCGCCCATCACCTGCTTAGTCTTCAGCTAGAGAGATCTTTCAGCGTGCGTCCTACTTGGTTGAGATTCAGACAAAGACTGACTACCAAAACCCTGTGGTCAGCCAAAAGCCCGCGAAAATCTCGTGAGATCTGATCGCCTCCTAGCGGGGAGTTGTGGCTATACATCAGCGGGATGAGGTCACTGCCTATCCTAGCGAGAGTTAGCTTACACATGCTTAGCACGGTCCTTTACTTCTGTCATCTGCTAGGCATGGACTTTAATTTACAAAGGCTACAGCAGGCTGAACTATTAAAGGCGTGAAGCCGTAGTGCAGGGTCTAAATAGGCTATTGTGACAGAGGTTTTCTGCTGCCACAGTGCTGTGTGCTCTCTGTGTTGAGCAAATTCCTAAGGGTGTGTGCTCTTCTTTTAGAGACCGCCCAAGGCCTAGGCATCTCGCATAAGACAGTAGTAACGAACCATCGACTCTCATACAGACTGTGTTGTGTTTTATGTGTTTGTAGCCTCACAGGCCGAGAACTGAAGATTGGGCCTATGTTCTACTACCTACTTCTGTTATCTACTACCTAGTACTTCTACTTCTACATCTGTCATCATGCCTATTTCTACGTGCTACTACTGTTGCTGGATTGGTTGTCTGGTTGTTGTTGCTGTTGCTGGTGCCGGGCGTTGGTTCAACGTTGATCGGAACCCGTCTGGGAAGCCAAGACGTTGCGTGACCCTTGCCACCTGGGCGCTACAAGACCCCTACTACCGGGAGGCTGCTGCTTGGGTTTCATACTCAGGACCACGGACACTCGCAATCATACATACACCCTTACACGCACATAAACATATATATTAAACAGTGAACATTTAAAACAGGGATTCTCTACAGACCGTGATTTTCTGGAATTCAGTTGAGGAAAAGGCAACGACTTGCGTGCCAGTTCTAGACGATTTAGTTAAGCTTTGTATTGAATAACGGAATTAATAGTCTGTTGTATAAAGAGTTTGATATTAATTAAATACATTTCTTGGTGATTGTATACATAAGCCATCTGTTGTACTACTTCTTGTTTATTTCCATATTGTTATATCTTGGTTGTGTCGGCATCTTGTGTCTAGTGTCTAAGGGGTTACGGATTAGCCAAGGGAGGTAATTGATTGTTAATTGTTGGGGTTGTGGGTGTCATGAACTGGCTAGTTTTAACTCTGCTTATTACTATTTAGCCATGTGTAGTCTTTGTAACAGTAGAGAGTCAGTAGATTACACAGCAGCAATTAAAGGCCACACACAGCGAGCTAGCCACACACAACGCAGTGAGTCAGCACTTGAGCTTTGAATCTGCCCGTTTTTAACCAATGGAAGCTCAGCCAAGCGGGTAGAGCAGTTCTGATGTGTCAAAACCTAAGACAGTTTGAATCAGTCGTGTGTGAGACGAGGAAGAGTCAACATCTCCACAGCTAGAGAAACCTCTTCACTCATAGACCAGGAAGCAGGACTTTAGAATCTTAGAGTTCTATCAAGTCACCACGGGCCTGAACTTGTCAAACAGGTAAATGAACACCCTTCTGTTTCATCGTGATATATTTATATTATTGTTGAAATTATGTTTGAAGAATTTGCTATGCATAAATGTGAATTATTAATCCGAATTTGCCGTACCACGTGGAAGAGCCGACCACGAGGCTCAACACGACCGGTTGCGCCGCCATGTTGTATACCATACGGAACCACTGTTGTTTAACTTATATGTATGTTTGCAGACCAGTGGCTGTACCACTGAATGTTTATATTATTATTAATTCTGTATGTGTATAGTTAGACACGATTGATATTTATGTATGTATAGGAATTTAGAGTGAGATTCCAGTGGACCCCGGAAGTAGCAGAATGTTCGTCGCTTATGTATAGAGATGTGGAGCTATCACTGAGGGCTACTTTGGCTTTCAGTGAGACGCTCTGCACAAACCGATTATTCAGGGTTGTGCAGAATTTCGTCTCTTATATTACAGACGAGCAGGCGAGCTATCCCGAGCTATCCCGAGCTATCCTGTGCACCCCACTCCACAGAAACGACTAGTTGGTTGAGGAGCCTCTACCGCACAAGTCGGAAAGAGCTACCTTGAAAAACACCATGTCAGACCCCACAGCGTGGCAAGGGAACCCAACTACACAACGACAAAGGTGTAACAGAAGCTACCTCACAGAAGGACTTCGACCGCACCATCAGAAAGTTAAGTGTAATCGACGAAGGTGCACTTAAACTCTTCAGAAACTGTAAAACGGACCACAGTAGTCCAACTCTTCAGAAACTGTAAAACGGACCACAGTAGTCCAAATCTACATGAAATATAATAGCAAGTGCCCGAGGAAGATATAACAGCTGCCTAGACTATCAGCGATCGAACTATTAGCAGTAACTGAGACTTTTTAAGTTAGATTAGTACTTAGAGAATCTTGTATAGAGTAGAAGAAATAAATGTGTGATTTTAACTGTTATCAAGTGGCTGGACTACATATGATTCATAGCCGTGTGAAAGCTAGTGTGACAGTAATCTTTTACCATTTTTCTATCTATCTCTGTACCCCAACCTTAACACAGAACGAGCTAAACAAATAAATTTATTAAAGTAATTCATAGGGTGACGTACTAGCAGTTCCCACCGAATAAACGTGAGGGTCCATAATTCCATTGTGCAGAGCCCATAAACCCCACGTGACACTTTAATTGGCGAGCCTAGCCAGGATCTGTGTATAATAGGAATTGGGTATAACCGGATCTAAGTACAATAAAATTAGATAACAGAAGTAGAATAACTTAGAATACTTGTAACAAGGACTGATCAGTTCTGGTGCACTATTCTTTAGTTAAAAACTTTTTTGCTTCAAATATTTTTGTGCCTGTATGTTGCATTGTTCTTTTGCAGGTTTTGCTTAAGTAACTGTTGTATGCCATTTGACTCTTGTTTTATTCTATTATTGATTGCGAATTTTATGGTCTTTGCATTGTTGTTATTGAATTGCAATATTGCTAGTGTTTTGGTATTCCACGTGATTCAGAGGTTGTTCATAGACACTTTTGACAATGTCGGACCCAGAGGCCTTGAGATTGCGTTTCAAGGAACTAGGAGAAGCTTTACACTTAGCAGGGGCAGACCTAATTGCGTATATAAATGCAGAGGTAGATAAACAGGAGGCTAAGGCAGAGAGAGCAGCAGAGAGAGAACAGAAGAAACTAGCCTTAGAAGCAGAGCAAAAGAAATTATCATTAGAAGCAGAGCAAAAGAAAGCAGAGTTAGAAGGAGCAAGAGAGCAGAGGAAATTAGAGCTAGAGGCAGAAAGAGAACAGAAGAAGGCAGCAGTAGCAGCAGAGAGAGAAGCAGAAAGTAGGAGATGGGAGTATGAGAGGGCAGAAAAGGAAAAAGACAGACAGCATGAGTTAGAGCTAAGAAGATTGGGATCAGGAGCTTCAAGTTCTTCCTCAACCCCTCCCCACTCAGATCAGCTAGAGGTAGCATCCAACCCTGTACAAGGAATGTCATTTCCACTGGGAACATTCAATGAGAGAGAGGAAGGTCTAGATCTCTATCTGACTAGGTTTGAGCGTCTAGCAACAGAGTACAAACTAGATCCCACTCATTGGTCGTTCAAGCTTAGTCAAGGGCTTAGAGGAAAGGCTTATGACATCTACAGTAAGCTACCGACTGACATAGTGACTGACTATCACAAAGTAAAAGAGGCACTCCTAACGGGATTCGAACTGACAGGAGAATGCTACCGGCAAAAGTTCCGCACCAATCGGAGAGTGAAAGGAGAGAGCTATGCGCAGTTCGCGGATCGGTTGTCCACAACGCTGGATAAGTGGATTAGCCAGTCAGCCACGGCTAAGACGTATGATGGACTGACAGAACTGTTAGTATGGGAACAGCTACGGGAAACCATGACCCCCGAGCTGAGGACATTCTCAGTAGAGCAGGGCGCGGAAAGACTGGAAGATCTGGTCAAGGTCGCAGATAGGTACGTGGCCGCCCACGGAGAAGCCAAGAGCTTCAGGCGAGACCTAAAGCCTAACGGGAAAGAGGCACAGAAACGAAGCCCTAACCGGGAGGAGCGCACCGCGAATAAGCCGAATAACCCCAGACCTGGGCAAAATAAAGGACCCACCACGGAATTCGGGAAAAGAGGTCCCGCAGAACAGAGACGGTATTGCTCGTTCTGCAACAGAAACAATCACTCCACCGCAGAATGTTTCAAGTTGGCCGCACAACGTAGGGAAGAGCGCGAAAGCCGGCCAGCGCACAGAGTTCTAACTCAAAGCAGCGGTAACAAGCCACACACGATCGGAGATCACCCATCGGTGACAGACACGGTCAAGGTCAACGGAAAAGAAGCGAACTGTCTGTATGACACAGGTCTATCATACGACGCGATAGTTAGCGAATCTCTTGTATCGCGCGCGGACTTGACAGACAAGACAGTCGACTTACAAGGAGCAGACTTGACGAAACCGACGACTACTTGCCCAATAGCATGGATCGAAGTAGAGAGTAGGTACGTCACAGGACGAATCCAAGCAGCTGTTTTACAGAAACCCCTGTATGATCTAGTGCTAGGTTGTAGGTATGTGTTCTTAGGCACGCCCCTCAAAACTGTAGAGATAGCTGCAGTGCAAACCAGGGCCCAAGCTAAAACCCAACCACCCCAGCCCGAGTTCGCTCCGAATCCAGGACTCGAAGAGATCAAAACAGCACAGAAAGAAGACACCTCGATAGCGAAGTGCTTCCAGAAGCTACCCAAGGCGCACACACCCCCGCACAAGGGAGACTTCTACATGGAAGAGGGAGTTCTACATCGACAAGGAGATGGAGATCACACCCAACTAGTACTGCCAGCCACCCTTCGAGCCCAAGTACTAGAACTAGGCCACAGCAGACACATGGGAATTGGAGCCACAGTGCAGAGAATCAGCGCACACTACTATTGGCCAGGAATCACGGAGGATGTCAAGCGCTACGTGAAATCTTGCCACCAATGTCAACGATATTCCCCGCGACATCACACCGTACCAGTTACCTTAGGACCATCGGTAGTAGTCGGCGTGCCATTCCAGCAAGTCTCAGTAGACATAGTAGGACCACTGCCCATGACCAAGAAGCGGAACAGATTTCTACTCACACTCGTCGACGCATGTACGATGTGGTGCGAAGCAGTCCCGTTGCCAGCGATCGACACCAAGAAGATTGCAGATGCACTCATCGCCATCTTTACCAGAGTCGGATTCCGGACAGCATTAGAACGGACAACGGATCTCAGTTCACCGGCCGCCTGATGCAAGACGTGTTCGAGTTGATACAAGTCCATCACATTCGCACACCACCATACCACCCAGCCAGCAACGGACAAGTAGAAAGACTGAATGGAACCCTTCTCACCATACTCAGGAAAGTCGCCGACGACAATCCAGAAGCGTGGGACACCTACGTGAATGCGGCACTGTTCGCATACCGAGAAACGCCCCATGCAGCCACAGGCTACACCCCGTCAACATTGCTATTCGGCAGACCTCTAGCCGGACCGCTAGAAGCCCTACGCAGAAGTTGGACGGAGGCCAAGATAGACGACACACCAAGAGGTGCCACCAAGTACGTCGCAGACCTGCAGGAAACCCTCAAAGCAACGTGGAAGAAAGCTGGTGAAGCACTGAAGAAGGCAAGAGCCCGTCAGGCGAAGTACTACAACCGCCACGCGAAGGACAGAGAACTGCAAGTCGGCGATCAAGTGCTACTCTTACTTCCAAGTGGAACCAACAAGCTGGACATCGCTTGGAGAGGACCGTACCGGGTGACTGCCAAGAAATCCAAGACAGTCTACCAAGTAGAGGTGAACGGGAGAGCCCGATACCACCACATCAATCTCCTTAAGAAGTATACGGACCGACCAGCGACCCCCCAACACACACACATGGATGGCCATCGCCATCGCGGAAGAAGCTCATCCACAACTACAACAGCACCGCAGTACCACTGACAAATGGAACCCGGAAAATCGCCCCGGACAAAGTAGTTTGGACAGCCGAATGCGAGACAGCATTCCAAACACTCAAGGACAGAATGACATCGGCGCCAGTACTCCACCTACCCGATTTGACTCAGCCATTCGTTCTTCGCACCGACGCAAGCGACTTAGGCCTCGGAGCAGTACTGCTACAGCGCGACCCCAAGAATGCCGAGACGCTATTCCCTGTCGCCTACGCCAGCAGGAAATTGAGACCCGCCGAGACCCACTACGCCACGTCGGAGAAAGAATGTCTTGGACTAGTCTGGGCCATACAGAAATTCCAACTCTACCTGTATGGGACCCACTTCACAGTTCAGGTGGACCACCAACCACTATCGTTCCTGGCAGCCTCCAAATCCTTGAACTCTCGCCTGATGAGATGGGCACTCACCCTTCAGGCATACTCATTCCAAATCGAGTACATCCCCGGCAAAGAGAACCACGGAGCCGACTACCTCAGTCGCCATCTCGTGGAGGACACAGCAGCTGTCGCCCACCCAACACAACTAAGGGCCACAGCACCAGAATTCGTCCCCGCCCAATAAAACCCTGTCACTAGTGTCCATAGCTACCTGGCACAGCATTGCAGCTCAGGTAGAGCAACTTACTTAGTTTGTAAATAGGACCCTAGGATAGTGCAGTGTTAAACTAGGCTCTGTAGTAGAAAAAGGTCGAATCCAGTAGTCATCGCCTTTTTTCAGTTGAGGGAGCCTGTCATGAACTGGCTAGTTTTAACTCTGCTTATTACTATTTAGCCATGTGTAGTCTTTGTAACAGTAGAGAGTCAGTAGATTACACAGCAGCAATTAAAGGCCACACACAGCGAGCTAGCCACACACAACGCAGTGAGTCAGCACTTGAGCTTTGAATCTGCCCGTTTTTAACCAATGGAAGCTCAGCCAAGCGGGTAGAGCAGTTCTGATGTGTCAAAACCTAAGACAGTTTGAATCAGTCGTGTGTGAGACGAGGAAGAGTCAACATCTCCACAGCTAGAGAAACCTCTTCACTCATAGACCAGGAAGCAGGACTTTAGAATCTTAGAGTTCTATCAAGTCACCACGGGCCTGAACTTGTCAAACAGGTAAATGAATACCCTTCTGTTTCATCGTGATATATTTATATTATTGTTGAAATTATGTTTGAAGAATTTGCTATGCATAAATGTGAATTATTAATCCAAATTTGCCGTACCACGTGGAAGAGCCGACCACGAGGCTCACACGACCGGTTGCGCCGCCATGTTGTATACCATACGGAACCACTGTTGTTTAACTTATATGTATGTTTGCAGACCAGTGGCTGTACCACTGAATGTTTATATTATTATTAATTCTGTATGTGTGTAGTTAGACACGATTGATATTTATGTATGTATAGGAATTTAGAGTGAGATTCCAGTGGACCCCGGAAGTAGCAGAATGTTCGTCGCTTATGTATAGAGATGTGGAGCTATCACTGAGGGCTACTTTGGCTTTCAGTGAGACGCTCTGCACAAACCGATTATTCAGGGTTGTGCAGAATTTCGTCTCTTATATTACAGACGAGCAGGCGAGCTATCCCGAGCTATCCCGAGCTATCCTGTGCACCCCACTCCACAGAAACGACTAGTTGGTTGAGGAGCCTCTACCGCACAAGTCGGAAAGAGCTACCTTGAAAAACACCCTGTCAGACCCCACAGCGTGGCAAGGGAACCCAACTACACAACGACAAAGGTGTACCAGAAGCTACCTCACAGAAGGACTTCGACCGCACCATCAGAAAGTTAAGTGTAATCGACGAAGGTGCACTTAAACTCTTCAGAAACTGTAAAACGGACCACAGTAGTCCAACTCTTCAGAAACTGTAAAACGGACCACAGTAGTCCAAACCTACATGAAATATAATAGCAAGTGCCCGAGGAAGATATAACAGCTGCCTAGACTATCAGCTATCGAACTATTAGCAGTAACTGAGACTTTTTAAGTTAGATTAGTACTTAGAGAATCTTGTATAGAGTAGAAGAAATAAATGTGTGATTTTAACTGTTATCAAGTGGCTGGACTACATATGATTCATAGCCGTGTGAAAGCTAGTGTGACAGTAATCTTTTACCATTTTTCTATCTATCTCTGTACCCCAACCTTAACACAGAACGAGCTAAACAAATAAATTTATTAAAGTAATTCATAGGGTGACGTACTAGCAGTTCCCACCGAATAAACGTGAGGGTCCATAATTCCATTGTGCAGAGCCCATAAACCCCACGTGACAGTGGGACCGGTTAAGGGTTGAGGTAGGGTCAGCTTTTCCATAGTCCTATGTGTCTGTGCGTTGAATAAAAGAGTAATTGTTCATCTGGTATTTGCGTTAATGTTTTAGTAGAGTTCGAATCCTACCACTCGCTGTTTTGAGCTGAAGTCATTTAGCCCATTCGGGTGACGTGAAATAGGCATTTTATATGTATGTGTTTTGTTGATATTTTATAATGATGTTTGTATTCTATTTAATTTTGTTAAATGGGAGTTTGATAAATTAGAGTATAGCCTCAGTGGGATGTATTTATTGTAAAGTTACCGGCTGGTGGAATGCCTTCAGTGTTACCACTAGGGTTGTTTCGTCAGCTTTTATGGAGTTCGGGGGTGAGTCCTCTTTCAGCGAAGTTTTTGGGCTTGATTTTGTGGTCCTGATTCGGCTCTTTGCACTCCGCTGGACCCTGTAAGCAATGAATAACTAACTAATTTGAACGTTTTTCTAGTCTTAGGATTTGTTTAATTATGACATTTGTTTACCAGGAATTCCAATATGGTAATAAATAATAATAATAATAATAATAATAATAATAATAATAATAATAATAATAATAATAATAATAATTGCATTTATATAGCTCACAAACCACACTCTCGGTCTGCTCTTGGCTCACATGCACTCGCAGTCATGCTCAAACTTTCAGTTTCATCAGAAAATATTCAACACAACTCACGCTCAGATATACGCAATTCATATACATATTATACTGTGTGTGTGTGCGTGCGTGTGTGTGTATTTCCTATCCTATCCTATCCCATAACTCGGAGGTCGTAGGGGCACGACAGATGATCGTTTAACCCGCGTACGCCATCTTATGTGTGTGTATTTACTGTATATATAAACAGAAATACACACACAATAATGTACAAATTGCCGAAGGAGTGGGGGTGAGGGTGGGTGGGTAGGAGTGGAAGAATAATTGATAATGATGTTTCCGAAAGCCACTCCACTGGGAAGGTGTTATATGGTGGGGGCGGGATGTGGGGAGATCACATGAAGCCCATGAAGGATAAGGACGGGTACAGTTACAGTACTGGTAATTGTAATTAGTTTTATATTTGTTTTGTAGTTGATTGTGAATGCTGTTTTGTACTTTGCAGGTTGTCTGTACGTGTGTGCGTTTTTTTTGTTTTTTTTTTCTTTTTTCAATTGTATGTAGTTGGCATCTTGTCATTTAGTTCAGTTTGATTGGCTGCTTTTTACTGATATTTTAGTACATTTTTACTGACATATCAATGTGAGTCTATGTAATGGAATTTATCTAATGATAAAGTATTCGTATTCACACCACCCCTACACCCACCCCACCTCCTCAAAAAGAAGAATCCCGATTTTTTTGGCACAGTTGTGCGGGATGAGTCCTATGTAGTCTAAAAATGACCTTTTACAAAAGATCCGTCCATCCGTCTATCCGCCGTTCGCTGTCCACCGTCTGTCTGGGCAAAACTAGCAAGTGGTTTATTATCTCAGAACCTATATCAACAATCACAACAAAACTTGAGACTTCATAACAACTGATAGTCAAACAAATGAAAATTTTTCACAATCGTTCACTTTTTTTCTAGATTATTAATATTGAACTTATGATTCTTTGAAGCATGATAGATATCAGTGAGACGCACATACTAAACAAATTTGGTCAACCGCACTCAAAGATCAAGGTCACTGGAGCTGTCCAAAGTCGGTTAGTACAGGTACTTTAAAGTGACCTTGACCCTAACCTATGAGAGATATACAGTCCAAACTTGTATTTCGAGATGATAGATAGATTTTTATATATGTTCCGTTGTACAAATATTTGAGATAATTACAGATATAGGAAAATTACCATTATCAAGGGATAATTACAATAATCATTGACAAATTACAAATGTCTTCGCGTGATCATGTTTAATTTTCATCAAACAAGTCTCCTCTCTGAAAATCCTTATCGGGAAGAGAGGGGACTATAAACTGATAAACATACATACATACATACGTTTAATTTTCAGTTTTGGCTCTAGCAATCCGTCTGGAAATGGTCCCAAACCGGAAATGGTAATTTTCACTTGAAAATTACAATATTTACGTATGTAAATATGTCGTTGATATTTGTAATTATCACATGATATTTGTAATTAACAGGTTTTGGCGCTAGTAGGCAGCCATAATGTGAGTTACACAGAACACGCGTTAATTACTATTTTCACTGATACCTGTAAATGCACGTTTTGACACTAGGAAGCCGCCTTAGTCAGAATTAAGCATAATAACATACATATTGTAATTATCAAGTAAGAATTGTAATTATTATGTGATTATTACAATTTTCGGTTTTGGCGCATGCCCAGGCGGTTTGCTAGAGCCAAAACTGAAAATTAAACACGCGAAGATATTTATAACTTTTCAGTGATACTTGTAATTATCCCTTGATAATTTTAATAATCTCATGATATTTGTAATTATCAGGTTTTGGCGCTAGTAGACCGTCATAATATGCAATGTAAAGGATACAGTGTGTCTGAAATGTTCATGTTTATATGTAAATTTATACGTGCGAGTCAGTGCATGATGTATTTTTATAAATGTTTTATATGAACATTGAAATTTAACGTCTACCCTCACCATTGGCGATATGGCAGGCGGGAATAACCATCCCAGGGAATAAGAGGTAGGAACCGAAATAAACACTGTACCACCAGAGCAATCATACTGCCAAAATGGAAAGTGAAAAATGGCCACTTTTTCCATCACGGGATTCGAACATGGGTCACATGTGTGCCAGGCTAACGCTCCACCACTTGAGCTCAGGCGGTGGGCCATGTTTTATATTATTGTTACCTTGTTTAAATTGCTTTTACTGACGGCAGTTGCATGTTAATTTCTCCCGTGAGATACTAAAGTTTTATTAATCTGAATCAGCAATATTGGGTTATTTGATCATACATGCATGAAAGGTAACGTGAGGATCAAGGTCATCCCAATGTCAAGGTTACTTAATGTCAAGTCATCCCAAGGTCACCGTTTGTTTGGCATAATACAACTTTTGCTGGAATTTATTTGATAGTACATGAGTGTATTTGGAGTTGGAGGTCAAAGTCATGTCATGATCAAGAGCATAGGAAGATAAAAGTCGGTATTACTTTCCATTTTAATGCCATCGTTTCTTTTTTTTTAAATTCTGGGCGCTCATTTTCATGTTAAATATTGCGAGATTCATTAGGAGCAAGTAAGTCATATGGGCTTAGCCCTTCTAGTTAGTTCTTACAGTGTTTTTTTTTTTTTTAAATTGTAAAGCGCAGTGCGAAAGATAGTAAAACCGCAAATTTCGCTATATTAATCAGCTTTATTATGATGATGATGATGATGATGATGATGATGATGATGATGATGATGATGATGATGATGATGATGAACAACGAGGTCAGGGAAAGCTACTGTTAATGAAGCGTCATCGAAAACAGTAATACAGTCACATCATGCCATATTGTAGATGATGAAAAAACGTTACAAAGATGATATAGTGACGTCATATTTAATGCAGTGACATCAAACAATGCTACTAATCGTGCAGTGACGTCAAACAACTCTACAATTGATGAATTAACGCTGTGGGCGGAAGGCTGTGGTGTAGATATAAGCACCAAAGCCATAAAGGGGAGCATCCGGTGGTCTTTGAAGGAACTGAACAGCTCTAAATGCATTTTGCACCTCGAAGCATCCCCACACTTCTATGTCCAGGCCCGAATGCGTCTGAATGGTGAAAGGTGGTGCAGAGACTTAACACAGTACACGCTAGCGGGAGACGTCATTCTCACAGTCTTCCCATCAATCCAATCAATATTTTCGAAACTAGATATAGACCTAGGAAGAATGGATTGCAATCAAGCCCCCTTCTTCACGGTGATATTCTCGCTGCAAAATCAAATGTATTTCGTCATGCATGTGCCAGCTGATGTTACAATTCGCTTCACCACTACCCGACGGTACCTTAAGAATACCTTGCCGGTTGCTATGCGGTCTCCCACTCAGGGTCACGTGACCTCCTACGGTTATGACGGATTGCACTTCAGCTCATCTTGGGTGAACGCCTCGCGCACGCTAATCATCCCTGCCGATTACGAAGCCATAATGGTCAGCTTTGAACGACTGGCCCTAGAAAGCAGCTGTCAAGAAGTATACCTGGACCTGTCCTATATCACGAAGAATGGCGTTACGGCACAGACACGCATATGCCGTCAACAGCAACGGTTTTCGGAAGTGCTTCACATCCACAACCTTACCTTGAGTTTTAATGTCGGATTCACAATAATCACTCTAGGCTTCAAACTTCTCTTCTCCTTCCACGAGAAGTCCGCTTTACCGGCGAAAAACGACGACGGTCTGTTCAATTGCCGGGTGGATTTCTACCCAAACTTCAGGCGACACCTGCACTGCAACATGCGAGTGGAGTGTGAGGATGGCAGAGACGAAACAGGACGGTGTCCGTTTAGCAGTGATGCTTGTCAGGGCAAGCTGGTGTCTGGGTCAAAATGTTTCTACACCGTTTTTACACACACTACGGAAAACAGTCACACAGACGACGCAAAACAGAGCCTCCCTGACACAGACTCTCTGTCTCGTCAGTGTCAAAGAGAAGGCGGGACACTGGCGACCATTCAGACCAAGATGGAATTTGATGACGTGGCCACACTGTTGACTTTCCACGATCACTGCAGAGAATACCGCACGGGATTGGTTTACAATGACATGGCCACGCCTACCAGGTACATACGTCATCAGAAATTCAGCGTATACAGACAACTGTGGACCGGGATGGACAGGTCTGTTGTCTACACGGTCTACCCTTTGTATGAATGTACAGACATAAAGCTCGAGGAATATTTTGGAAAAACATTCTGCCACAAGCTGCAAGCCACATACCTTTGTAGCGGGTTTGGAACTTTATCTACATGCGGTTCAGCTGACGAATGTGGTGCTGTATGTCAAATCTTCCCTATCCCACACGAACATAAATTAAATATTTCTATAAGCAATACACAAATACAGTTTACAGTTCATACAGCTATCGCAGTCCCCATTCCATCTAAAGGAACGCTAGTTTTAACTGTGTGTCCAAAAGGACACCTAACACATTTGTTTTTGACGTGCCTGACAAACAATATTTGTAACCAGAAACAAGCTGTGGGTAAGTGCTATTTCCCAACGTCTTTGACCACATATTCGTGGTCTAAAGATTTGACAGCAAGTGTTGATGTCGTTTCTCAAATAGCTCATGTCCCAAACGCCTCTGAAATGTCCCAGACCTTGCACAGCTGGCGAAAAGCAGAGAGTGGTGAAGTGTTTGTGCACATGTTTGTCTGCGACGACGATGACGGGACTATCCACTACACTAACGTATGCGACTTCAGAGACGATTGCTCGCTGGGGTCCGACGAGAAGTTCTGTAGTTACGCGCCTTGTGAGCAGTTCACGTGCAGCAACGGTCAGTGCGTCGCCTACATTGCCGTCTGCGACACAGAGTTGGACTGTCTGGACTACTCGGACGAAGATTTATGTCAATTTGATGTGACCACAGTTATATTCAGGTAGTTTACCATTCACAGGTTGTTGTACTTTCATCACTAAACTTATATTAACATAACAAGCCTACCTTCAATACTGACTCAGGGTTACTTCTGGTTGACAGCAAAGTGAATTTATGATAGATCATTCCATACCTGACTGAGTTGGAAAATGACACCTAAGAAAGAATTGACACCTAAGCGGAGAGATAGACAGAGAAAAAGAAAAGAAAAGAGATTTCTCTTATATAGCGCACTTACAAGCTCAGAGAGCTTCTCAAAGCGCTGGCCCGTAATATTCAGCAATCACACAAGTTTGGTGAAGTCAGGATTCGAAACCACGTCGCCCAAGACGCACTCACATAATTCATGCGCTCTGACCACTGAGCTATCCCTGCCCGCAGAGAGAGAGAGAGAGAATCAGAATCAGAATGGTTTATTGTATAGACCACCGGCCCGTTACAATGAGTGGGCCAAAATAACTAATAAATAAAATAACAAAAAAAAAATAAATAAATAAACAATGCAAGAAGGCATACTTATATGATACATATCATCGCAAACACTATATTACATTCAACCATTTTGCTTCATCATTCTTTCACGCAAGCAAAGAGCTTTATATATAAATACAGCCAGATTATTAACAACAGCTGAATCTGGACAAGATACCAACAGTCGAAACTTGGCCAAACACGGATGTCTGCAGTATTTTTCAGGAATTAATTCATTTCTAATTTCATTGTACAGTGGACATGCTAATAAAAAATGAACCTCAGTTTCATCGACTGTCTGACAAAATGGACAAGCTTTCCTATCATCTGCAATAGGCTTATACTGAAGGAAATGACAATTTAATTTAGACATACCAATTCTAAAGCGAGTGTACTGTCTTCGTACAAAAATGTTCTTTACTGAAAGAACATACTGACACAGAGAAAGTGATTGATTATAGTTAGTGTACACACTGTACAAATGTTGTGACATCAATGATGAGTGCCAGTTTTGTCTTGCACAATCAATTAGCCTTTCCTTAAAACAGCGAACGAAAGAGGGTACGTCACCCACACCATGTGCTTCCCAAACGACGCCAAAACCATACATATACAAAATATCCCTCACGGCACAAGCCCAGGTAACGTAGTTTTGTCTTTGCAAAATCAAGAGCATGTTGTACGCTTTTTTAGAATAGCGGTCATCACCCAAAAACAACAGGCGTAGCCAAAACTTAATACATCTTACATGAGTCGTCACAAAGGATATCTGCCTGTTGCTCCGTACACAAGATGTCTAGGAGCCTTGGGATGTACCCCCAAGAACTTCTTTAAAGCAAAAAGATGGACACGTTCAATAATTTCTTGGTTTTTTGTCAGTCCACATATTTCTAAACCGTATGTCAAAATAGACTGAATTTGACAGTCAAACAATTTAAAAAATAGATTCGGAGAATGTTCACCAACAGTCCAAAGCGTTCTTATAATAGCCATTACTCCTTTCCTGGCACGACAAGCAAGATCGTCCATAGTACGAGTGAAACTAAGACGCGGAGTCAAACATATTCCTAAGTACTTGTAAGAGTTTACAATCTTCAAAGGTTCATCACCATAACACCATCGTTCACTTGAAGCAAGATGGCCACCATTTCTAAAGACAACAACATTAGACTTGTCTAAATTAACAACTAGATCTAGGTTCCTTGCAGTGTTGTACAAAATGTTTAGTTGTGTTTGAAGACCAGTTATAGTATCTGAAATAAGAGCCACGTCATCAGCAAACAGCAAAATCAATAGCTGAATAAAATCTGGTGATAACTGGATCCCGTGTTTTCCATCTGCCAGTATGTCCTTCGTCAATTCATTTACAAAGAGCGAAAAAATTATCGGTGAACATATTTCCCCCTGCTTCAGGCCGCGAGGGCACATAAAAGTATCAGTGAAGTCACCCCCAACCCGTATCTTCGCCTTAACAATTGCAGACATACTTTTCAATGCCTTTAAAATCTTACCATTCAAGCCATTCTTTTTAAGGACCTTCCATAGCTTATCTCTAGAAATATTGTCAAAGGCCTTCCTGAAATCAATGAACGCTACATAAAGTTTTCTGTGTCTGACAAGTTGTTTCTGAATCATAGCATATAAAGTAAAAACATGATCAGCTGTACTATGCTCTTTTCTAAATCCCGCTTGTTCTTCGCCGATTAGATCATGTTCTTCAATCCACTTGTTTATTCGCTGATTTAAAACAAAGCTGTAAATTTTACTACAAATATTTAACAGTGAAATGCCTCTGAAATTATCAGGATTACTCAAATCACCTTTTTTGTGGATAGGTTGTAGAATAGCTAACGTCCAATCACTCGGGAATAAACCTTTGTCAAAAATATAGTTAAAGTATTTGAACAAGAAGGGCATGATACAATCAATTCTGTTCTTATAGAACTCTCCAATCATACCATCAGGACCTGCGGCTTTCTTATTCTTCAACGCATTAATAGCAGACGTAATCTCGGGTTCGGAAATGCGACAGTTTAACATGTCGTCTGGATGCACATTTAAATTAGAAACACTAGGTTCAACAAACGTCACACCATCACCATCACCATCAACACCCTCTCCATCAATAGAATCAGACATAAACACATTCTTAAAATGCTCTAACCATTGCTCTTTTGAAATGTTGGACTGACAAGAAGAGCGTGGGCGTACTGAGCGAATCGAATCCCAGAACTTCGCAGAATTATTCATGTTGTCGTGTAACGATTGAATAAAAGTTGCTTTAAAATCAAATTTCTTACGTCTAAGTAATTCTTTGTACTCTCGTCTTTTTTGTGTGTAACCCAGCCTATCTTCGTCTCTGTTGTGTTTGTGAAATTTTCTCAAGTGCTGTCTCAAAACCTTTCTACTGTGCTTGCATTCTAAATCAAACCACACTCTCCTTTTCTCAGATCCCACGTATATATTCTTTAGCATACATTTGCCAGAAATATTAAAACAATCGTTAAACTTTTCTAAGGCAAGATCGATGTTGAAATCAATAATGTTACATGCCTCTTCAATAGCAGATTTAACTCTGTCTGAATTCATAACCTCACAAAAAGTAGAACGCTGTTCACAATCCCATGTATACTTTGAAAATGAAAAGCCGGGAGTATTACTTTTCTTTACCACTACTGTTTCGCCACAGCGGAAAAACAATTCTACCGCTGCATGTTTCGACTCCACCATTGGTAAAACCTTAAAGTGTATACACTTGTTAAGAATGCCATTAGAAACAATAAAAAGGTCAATCACGCTACACCCAGTCTGGGAGACGTACGTATAGTCACTAGAAAAATTACGGCATTTAAGGCCGTTTACAATAGACAAACAAAATTCATCACAAACGTTCAGTAAATATTTTCCAAAAGTGTTAACGGTTGTGTCTTTAGAAACACGATCGTTCCCATCGTCATTTGCAGTTTCATATTCTTCATCATTAACGAAATCATCAATATTGTCAATAGGATCACGTGTTACGCTTAAGTTCCTAGAAGCCGTCCTGGCGTTCATGTCACCACAAATAACTAGGGGCAGATCATCAAAGCGATTACCAAGATCTAATAAGCAGTCTTCTAGCATCATAACGCCATTATAAATATCCGTCTCCTGGTAATATTTGGCGTTTTCTGGTGGTAGATACACACATACAAGAATACAGTCCTTTTCTAAACCCAGCAGATTATGAGAGATTTTCATTGCAATAATATTGTCAAACTCTATTAAGATTTGTTCAAAATGATTGCTATAGAGTTTCTTAACCAGAAGTAATAATCCCCCACTAAGGCGTCCCTGTACACTGTCTGTTAGTTTTAATGCAGGACTGACAAAAACGTCGTAGTCAGGGAACACAGACTGTGGAATATTTTCAACGAATGTTTCTACCAATAAGGCGACATCATATTTACGTACGAAGGACTCCATGTCTAACTCATTTAAAGTTGTCCAAAACCCCTCAATGTTAAAGGTACAAAAAGTTAAATTAAAAGAACTATTTACGTTGCTATCATCTGTTTTAGAGTCAGCACTTACTGTTTGTGAACGTGTACCAGTATGATTAAGTGACTCTGGGCCTTGGTCTTTCCCTCAACTGACGGCGTCGACCGCCGTCGGTCTGTTGGTGTTGTCCGCATGATGATCTCCCCTCGCACTCGAACTGCTCCAAGCTTCCGGGATCTTGCTCTGCCTCGCCGAACTTTGCGATCGTGTTAATGGTGGGGAATGCTGCTCACACCCGTACTGAGTCGCCTGTTCGCGCGACCTCGCCCCAGATGGCTCGAACCGTCATCCGGATCTGTAGCGCTGCCGCTGCTAAGGGTCCCGGGAGAGCCCCTCCCAAATCCGCGTAGTCGTGGCCGCTTCACCTGTGATAAGCCGCCATGCTCCTCCGTATGCTCGGACTCGTTTGCAGTATCAACTCCCTGCTTGCCGTGGGGTACGTTCGCGAACCGGCCACAGACTGGCCAATCTTCGTCGTAGTCGTCGCCAGCCACATTCGACCAACCATCAGCGAGGTTGGCCTCAGCTTCGCCCTCGAACTGCGGCGCCGCCGATGCCACCGTCAGCCTCGGCCTGTCGTGTAACCGCTCCTCTCCACTCTCCAGCCGCCGCTCTCGGTCATTGCCACTGTCGTCACCGTGGTCATCGCCACTAGCGCACTCGTTGTACTGTTGCCTCTCGCGCTGCTGGCCGCCGACATTGGGTAGTGGTTGCTGATCACGCCCATGTTCAGTTGTGCTCGCGTCGGCACGGTCATCGCAATAACGTGACGTATTCTGTGAACTGATCCCTGTGTTCTGAATGTCGTTGCTGTTGCTTCGTCTGTTGTAAGTATTATTCTGATGTTCGCTGGCACGACCATTCGCATAAAAGTCTTGGACAATCAGCCGACCCCTGAGGTAGAAAGCATGTTTACCCTCCCGTTTATGACTTGCAATAGTGTCTCTCTGATGTTTGGTCAGGTCTGCTGCAATACGCACGTCGACTTTACTTCTCATTTCGTTTCCTTCTCTCCTTGTTGCGTAGAATCAGCTGGGCATCGGACTGGCTGGTGAAGGTAACGAGCACCGGTCGTTTTCTTGAAGGTGAGTTCGCCCCCATTCGCCGCAAGTCTTCGATATCAGTATCGCGCCATGTTTTCTCAGGGAAGTACTGACGTAAGAGACGTAGGATGACGCCGCGCAAGGCGCCCAACTCACCAGCATCTTCCTTCAGTCCATGGAAGAGAAGGTTGGTTCGTCTGCCCTGCCGCTCACGCTGTTCCACTATCTCCTCCAGCTTCTCCAGCCTGGTCTTCAACATGTCATGCTCCCCCTTCATGTTGGACAGTGCGTTGGCGTTGTGCTGAATCGACCCCTCCATGCCGTGTAATTTTTGAAAAATCTGCTGACAGTTAGTGGCCAAACTGTGTTCCAGGGTCTGGAAACGGAACTCGAAGTTCATGTTCATGCGGAAAATTCTGTCCAACTTTTCTTCGCTAGACAAAGTGGTGTTGGACTGCATCGTGGTTGGTACCTGCATGTAGTAATAGTCCTGTCCTGGATGATCAAAGAATGGCCCAGGATTGGCTTCCACGTCGCCGCATAACAACAACAGCGTTAGAGTCAATGAAGCCAGAAAAAAAGACAAGCCACACTTCCCAACTCGTAGGCCTCGATATTTTTGTCGCCGACAGAAACTTGCTGCTCTTCTGTACAGTAATGTTATCAGAGTCCAAGTAAACACCCCCGTCTTTATTCGATGTTCGATGGCAGTAGAAGGCATGGTCTACTCAATATAGTGAGCTCAATTCAGCAATTCGGGCAACAAGGGATGGGATAATGGGTGGAGTATGGGGGTTGTATGGTGGTGCGGCAGTGGACGTATCCAGGTAACGTAGTGATATTAGTTTACATCATTTGGGGTGGGTGGGTAAGGGTGTGGTGGAAAAGTCGCAAGGAAAATATCTTTAAAGAACAGGAGAAAATTAACAACTGTTGATAAATACCGAAGAATCCTGCCGAATTTCACAAAATGAAGTCCGCAGCTCGTTGACCACTGTCCTTATGCACCTTTCTACCAAGTTTCATACACGTCAACGCCGTTGATCACTTTCAAACACGGTCTTTATCAAGCCAAAATTCAACGTGATGCGTCTCGTCCGCCATTTTGAGAAGACCTCCCGCAGAGAGAGAGAGAGAGAGAGAGAGAGAGAGAGAGAGAGAGAGAGAGAGAGAGAAACTAATTATGTTACTATATCGATACCATCATATCCTCTCCTATCCCGTAACTCGGAGGTCGTTGGGGCACCACAGGTGATCGTTTAACCAGCGTACTCAATCTTTCTCTGTCCTCAGCAACCCTCATGGCTTCGCTCAGTGTCAAGCCAGTCCATTCTCGAATGTTGTCCTCCCACCTCTTTTTCGGTCTCCCTCTTCTTACACCTCCTTGCACTGTGCCTTGCAGGATGGTCTTTGCAAAGCCTGATGATCTGGTGACGTGGCCATACTATCGGAGGTTCCGTTTCTTCACCACTGTGAGCAGGTCATCGTGTTGTCCAATGGCTTGGGTGATGGTCTGTCGGACTTCGTCGTTGGTGATGTGCTGGGTATAGAAAATGCCCAGAAGTCTTATGTAGCACCTCATCTAAATGCTTTGTATTCTTCGTTGTAGATCTGCTGTGAGGGACCATGTTTTGCAAGCGTATATGAAGATGTAGATAACAATGGAGCGCAGCAGCCTTACCTGGGAATGTAGACCGATGGTCTTGTCTTTCCAAATAGGTTTCAACCTTGCCAGGACAACAGTTGTTTATGCGATCCTGGAGAGGACTTCCTGTCGGGACCCATTTTCTGATACAATGGCTCCTAAATATTTAAAGCTATGGATGTGTTGAGAGGTTGGCCTTGGACTTTGATGTCCGTGTTGATGCCATTGGTGTTGTTGGTCATCATTTTGGTCCTCTCTGCACTTATTTCCATTGCATAGGCTCTGGAGGTGGTGTCAAGCCTCTGTACCAGATGTTCAAGTTTTTGTTCCTCTGCAGCCAGTACATCAATGTCATCTGCAAAACGAAGGTTGTAGATTGCTCTACTCCCTATGCTGACTGTGCCTTCGTGATCTGCAAGGGCATCTGACATGATGCGCTCTAGGAAGGTGTTGAAGAGTATTGGAGGTAGTAGGCATCCTTTACGCATACCGATTGTTGTTCTGAACCATTTTCCGATGGCGCTGTTATGGGAGACTGCACTGGTAGCCTTGTCATACAGATTGATTGATGACTTCAATAATTTTAGAGCTGATGTTGTACACTCTCATGGTACAATAAACAGAGCTGCATGCCAGACTCGGTCAAACGCCTTCTTGAAGTCTACGAACACATGATATAGATGTTGTTGATGCTGTAGGTATTTCTCGCAGATTATTCTGAGATTGAAAATCTGTTCAGAGGTACTTCGCCCTGCCCTGAATCCTGCTTGTTCTTCAGCTAAGATTTGTTCAGCTTGGGGTTTCAATCTGTTGGTATTATTTTCAGGAGGACCTTACTGGGATGGCTGATGGTGCGGCCATTTTCACACTCCTGAAGGTTACCTTTCTTGGGAAGAGTGATGACAATCGATATCATGGTAATAGAGAAAAGCTCCGTCACATCCAGATTTATCTGTATTTTGAATAGAGTGTGGGTACTAGGTTGCTTACTTAGTTCCTTTTCAAGTTTTGTCAGCTGTGTGAGAAGTTTTCTATTTCTGTCAGATGCTCGCCTCTTTTTTTTTCTTGGGCATAGCAAATTGAATGTTCTCTGATTTTTCTTTTGCATAGTTTCTATTTAGAGTGTGTGTGGTGGGGGTGGGGGGGATATTTAGTAGCTTGTTAGTTTAGACGTTAGTTGTGGATGGTTGACGATGTTGACCGAAGCTACGTGGAACGTGGCCTGGCGAAACCGGAGGCACGCCCGAAGTCCATTCAGTAAACCGTTAATAGTTGTTGTTGAACAAGCAAGATTGTCACAACCAACAAATACATGACTAATAAATAAATATAAGCATGGGAACCGTTGGTAACTCAGATTTGATTGGGAATAGGTTGCGTACCTTCTGACAGGAAACTGTACGCTGTTTCTAGAAAGCTCCATGATTTATTCTGTCATAACGTTCGCATTACGATTATTGCATTTTCTATCTCTCTCTCTCTCTCCCTCACTAGACAAAACAAGGAACTGGCTAATCCGTCTATCATCAACTACAACGGTCGAGGTTATTTTACTCACAACCCTGTAAACGCCACTGACCCCTGTCCTCTCACTCACTACCGTTGTCCTGGGCCGCTGCATCACTGCCTGCCGGTCTATACGCGCTGTAACGGTTTCTACGATTGTACAGGCCGTGAGGACGAAGACGACTGTGAGGAACCAGAGTGTCCCGGCTACTACCGCTGCAGCAAGTCTTCTGTCTGCCTCCATCCTGACCACTTGTGTGACGGCTGGCCGCAGTGTCCTGAAGGCGACGACGAGGTGCTGTGTGATACTCTGTCCCGCTAGCTGCCTGTGTCAAGGCCTGGCTTTTGTGTGTGGTCATCGCTTTGATGCCCAACACTTCCCTCACCTCAAGTACCTAGAAGGTTCTGGCTCTCACCTTACTCTTGTGGACCTCCATTCCAACCACGATCTGGTCTACCTGAGCCTTCGATACTGTGGTCTACAGTCCGTCCCTACAGTGACATTTCCAAATCTCAGATACTTAGATCTCAGCCACAACCAACTGAACAACGTCAGCATGAACGTCTTCCTCGCGCTACAAAACTTGCGATTCTTTACACTGGCCTACAACCCCTTGTTTGCTTTGTACAGCCAGCAGTCTAATCAGAAACAGATTATATTGAAGGACTTCGACCTGACTTTCACAGAACTAAGTTCATTCAGCTCTGAACCGTTATCAAATTTCTTGTCATTGCAGCGTCTAAATATGTCCCAAGCGAGTGTGAGCACGATCTTAACAGGCGGTTTCCAACACTTAACATTACTAACTGACCTAGACCTGTCTGGTTGCCCTGTAGAAAACTTTCCTCCTGACTTGTTTCGTGGACTGTCTAGGCTGCAGAAGATCAGAGCTGACAATTTCAAACTTTGCTGCTTCTCCATTCTTCCCGCGAATTTCGACATCAATTTCTGCTATGCGCCTCAAGATGAAATCTCGTCCTGTGAAGACTTGGTACGGTCGGAAACCTACCGAGGCTTGCTGTGGCTTATGAGCTTTTTGTCTGTCTTAGGAAATGGCTTCTGTCTCGTCTACAGACTTCTCATGCAAAAGAAAAGCAGCAAGAGCTCTTTCAACCTGTTCGTTAGCAGTTTGTCAGTTGCTGACTTGATTATGGGTGTGTATCTGGCCATGATCGGCATCGCTGACTTATCTTACCGCAGTACCTACCTGCATTATGACATCATATGGACTCGCAGCATTCCGTGCCGAGCAGCCGGCTTCCTCTCTCTACTATCCAATGAAGTGTCGACTTTCACCGTCGCCTTGATAACGCTGGACCGTTTCATCGTCCTTCGCTTTCCTTTCAGCACTGTCCGCTTCGACAAGAGATCGACGCCTGTCGTTGTGATGTCATCGTGGATTGCCGGCTTTGTCTTGGCTGTCATTCCGTTATTTCCTATGATGTCACATTGGAGGTTCTACAGCCAGACGGGCATTTGCATTCCACTGCCCATCACACGTTCTGATTTTGCGGGAAAGAGTTATTCCTTCGGCGTTGTCATCGTCACGAACTTTGTCCTGTTCCTGCTGATTGCCGGTGGCCAGGCAGCTATTTTTAGTTCCGTGAAACAAAACTCCATGGACTGGGAAACAATCGCTGTCAAGGACACGACCTCAAAGTTCAAAGTCAAAGAGGCAACCATCGCTCGTCGCCTTGTTACGGTCGCTGTGACGAATTTCCTATGCTGGTTTCCCATCGGCCTTTGCGGCATGCTGTCGTCTGTCGGCATCCCAATCCCTGGTGAGGTCAACGTGGCAGCCGCCATCTTGGTTTTGCCGGTAAACTCCGCTCTCAACCCTTTCCTCTACACGCTCAACGTCGCCATGGAGAAACGACGCCGAGCTGCAAGAGTCAAGTTGCGGAAAACGTTGCTAGGCACCTTGCATAATGAATGAATTGCCATAATAATTTTACTCTGGACACGGTGGCATTTCACAATTTTGGTACCTATTATGCGGATCTTCCACAGCGCAGAGTTAAGGCGCCGCCACACATACCGTTTTTGAAACCGATTTAGGGCAGTTTCCAGAACCGTTTTAATCGGGGTGTAATCGGGCCAGACTGCAAAACCTTGAGCACTGTTGCCACACGTTCCCGATCAACCGATAAGGTTGGACTGGAACGCCAAAACCCTCACGTCTTCCCGTTGCTCAAAATGCTGCCAGTTTTGACAAAGATGAATATATATATGCTTACTTTAGCAGCAGTGTTTCATCATATTTGGAAGAGAACGATGAAACATCGGTGGTGGCTTCGACAATGTTTGAGCCGGAGAGTCGTTTCTTTCGCAGCAGGCTCTAATCACAAATATTTCGAGCTGGTCGTATTATGTATAGACGTTGCGCTACTAAGGCCTTCCTCTGCTCAATAGAGGTTCCCATATACAGTCACCCAAATCCTAAAATGCCCTGGTTTTCTGACTGATGAAAATAATATGATTAGCATTATTTTAGCCTGTGTAGGTCTATCATAAATTAAGAACAGAGTATAAGAACATACTACTGAAAATCTTCAAAACATTTGACGTTTGAATATACTACATTACAGTCGTATAGTGCCGTCATAGTGGTCGTCGTCGTTGTTGTTGCTGTTCTTCTACTTCTTGTTCTTCCTTTTCTTCTTCTAGCTGCACTAGGCCCATTCTCCCCCATTCCCGGTTCTCCGGCCAGGATTGTGCTGAGTTGTCTATGGAGTCAGAGCAGCTCTTGAGGATGTTCCCGAGGTCAATAACAATAAACGGTCACGCACGTTGACCCTGAGGACCCTACTTTTCTGTTGTATTAATATTGTCACCGAAAGCCACGTAAGACGGGTAGACGTGCAATATTTGACGGAAATACTTTGAAATAGTCGGAAATCAAAACCAGACAAAATGTCGGTCTGCCTGTCGGTCGGTCGGTCTCTGGCTCCGTTGGAAGTCATATATCAAGAATCGCAGAACGGATTTTGACCAAAACTTCTTCGAAACATTATTTAGGTTATTGGCATGCCTCCCGAGCCATCACATTTATCTACCGCAAAGGTCAAGATCTCTGGGATTATTTTGTTGCTAAATACGTTTTGCTCAATTTCCCATTTCATTTATTTCATTTAAGGTCTGAATACATTGTAGTTTAAGAACTAAAAACAAACAACAATGAACAATGAAATTACTAACACTGTCACCAGTGGTGTTCCTAGGATTAGAGGGCAATAGGACAAAATGTCCTAAATCATAAAACTAATCGGACATCATGTCCTGACTACATAAACGCAATAGGACATTCAGATTGTGAAGCGAACCGATTAATGGTGCTTCTTTAGAAGACAGTGGCTGAGAATAAATATGAATAAAGTAAAACAAAAACTCTGTTGTGTAAACAGTTTAAAAATGTATTATTTTGAGTGATAGCGTGCTCTTCTTTTGTCATTTGAATGACTTGACACTTCTGTTCGTTTTCTACACGAATAGGTGTGAGCAAGGCGTTTTTGTGATCCTCTGTTCGTGCATGATCTAAAAGAGGCGGATTTTCAAAAGTTACTGCAACCATTAGTAAATGAATTTCTGGCAACTCTTGTCTTCTAGGAGATACTGCAGAACATGAGCTCCTTTTCTCTGTCAAAACGAAGACAAGGGAACATGGTAAACCAGCTCTGAACTAACTTTCTACTACTAGTACTAGCCCCTACTTTCGTTTCATCGCCTTCTTTCGTTTCTTTCTCACCTTCGCCTTCAGCCTGATTCCCTGACGAAGCCGAGGGCCCTGCAAGCTGAATATCAGCAGACTTGTCACAGACAGTTGTCTCTTCCTTTTTCTTCAAAAACGAGCTCAAAACAGACTGCCCTTTAGCAACACAAAGCTTTGTCTTCGGCGGCATTTTGAGCGTAGTAAGATTTTGCAGAGGAAGTATGGTGTCGGTTATTTCCCTTTCAAAAGTGTCGAGAGCTGCGACCCTTTTGTTGTTCGACGGAATGTATTAAAGAGTGATAATAGTCTAGCATTGACCACTATTCAAACTCGTTTTAACGGTTTTGACACTCCAGTTTGTACAGATGTTTCTTGCAGTGACCGCTCTAGTCATAATACATAATACTATCGGACAATGACCGCTAATTTCGCAATAGAATCGGACATTTGACGGGACACATGTGTTTGCATTCGGTCATTTTCCAAACGAATCGGACCATGACCGATGTCTGAGGCCTCGGGACATCACTGCTGTCACGATTTGAACCAACATGAACTATTAGCTAAAATTCCTAGTCAGTTTCACAGAAGCTATATTACCGAATCAATTTCTCACGCTTAAACGTGCAGGTCATACCGGATTTCAGCAATTTCATCAGTTATGCGGTTTTGACAGCGGCTCAATACCTCAAAAACGGCTGAAGCGATTTTGTTGAGTTTTGGTTTACAGGTACTTCAAATCATGGGCCATCCTTCAATAGCAGTCCCGTTGTCTGACCGAATCCGTCGGACCAAATCCGTCGCTCGGAATTTCACTGCTTTGTTCAAAACACACGTTTCGTGTGTGTGTTACTCATTTATTGTCTATTATTCACCTAAGTGATTTAGACATTGAAAATAAGAAAACGAACATATTACTGAACATATGTACATAATTAACTATATTAAAAAATCAACTCATTAACAAGAACAGCGAAGAAAAAATAAAATTAAATTAAATAACTCTCCCCATACCTCTATGATTTAATTTACACATACTTGCCACGGACAGGAATTGTTTATTTATACTAAGCAAACTGAACAATAAAGTTTAGACAGTCAGAGTGCGTGTTCACTGTTATACATGTACATATATACACAAAGACATACACAGAGAACAATGTAGGCCACACGTAGGAAATAAGTTTTCAACGTTTATATAAACAAATCCCATCAGAGAACAACAAATTAATATTCAACAAGAATCAACATACAGAATAACAATGAAAATTCAGAATAATTTTACGAAAGAAAGAATGAGTGTTGACGTCAATGTAATCCACAACGCACAACATAAATCCAATGAAATGAAAGAAAGTAATCCATTAGTGCACTGAATGTCAATGATATCCACACAATATAAATAACTACCACAACGATTTAGATAATCCATTAGCGATCTCAACACAGAGATAATGCACAACCACCTCCAGTAATTAATCCACTTGGAGATCCTTTTCCTCAGAACGTAAGTAAATCAGAAACCATAATCTTCTGGGAGGTTATAACACTCAGCAGAGGTAGATAATCTTCTTGGAGATTAATATACATTCAAAATACAGATAATCTTCTTGGAGATTATACACACGATTTTCACAGATAATCTTCTTGGAGATTATACACACGAAGTTTACAGAAGTAATAATAAGCCACGCTGTGCTCCAAATGCGGTGACACCGCTATTTCTCTCAAACTTGAATGAATATTTTCCTGATTTAATTCTCCTGAAGAAATCCTCTAGGGGCCGTTTCTCCTGCTTCAATAGGACTCACACCCAAGGTAGGTACACAGGTATGTACACACACAGGTACATATAAACAGCTCTGAAAAATATTATTCGTGATATTTAGTTACCAATTTTTTACGATTATATCAGTCTTCAACATAGTTTCAAAATGGATAAGGTCAAAAGATTTTTTTCCCCAATAAAAATTACCTCATACAAGGAAATGTGCTTACATAATTAAATAATAACTTTTACATGGTAAGCAATATAAATCGAAAACTAACCTGTTGGATTAACCTAACAGAGCACACGAAAAAACCCATGTACGTCTTTCCGAGTTGACAGTTCCCATGTGAGTGCCTACACCATTACATCAATACATAAAGGAAATTATAAAAGCAACCAATCAAAATTGTTCTTGAATAAATGGTTGGACACTTATTGAGCAAAGGCACGAGAAAACCGAGCATCAATAAAACAACTGCCTTTTCGTTTTGATGACAATAATATAATCACTGAAACAAAAAAAGAATTCTACATAAATCTTCCAATAGGTAAACAAATTAAACATTTTGCCAGCTTTAAATAAACTGGAAAATTTAAATCACCTAGTATCTTAATGTTTTTCATTTCCACTGGTAGCACAAAGTCAAAATCAGTGCATTTAAACAGTATATGAACCAGTAAAAAAGCACAATTACATGAGCAAAAAATATTTTTACAAAATTTAGTTCGTAATAAATTTAAAAGAATTCTATATGCTAATGTTACAACAGGTCTAGAAAAACCAACATGCCACGAATATTGGGGTGAATAATTGTATTTAAAAAAAATACTTTTTCTATTCTATTTATTGCTTCTTTGGTAGATAAAGATATGTGAAAAGTAACTGAATTCAAGTTCAGAGCACCATTCTTTGCCTCTCGATCTGCCCAGTCATTAAAGATAAAACCACAATGTGATGGTATCCAACAGAAATTAACTTCTTTCCCATTTATAATCAAACAATGAACAACATGTTTGATTTCATCAATTATTTCTTGTCGATCATAAAGCCTGTAAAACAGACTGTGAATCCACGCAAATTACTATACTATAGAAAACAGTAGGCAAGCTAGCAAGTTTATTTAAAGCCATTAAAATAGCTATCAATTCTGCTGTAAAAATTAAAAATCTTTTTCCTAAATGAAATGACTCAAATATTTTCAAATCGGGGATGACAAATGCAGACCTTGCGTTTTCTGATTCTAGTACAGAACCATCAGTGAAAATTTTTAAACTATTGTTATATTTTTCATTTAAATTTTTGCGAGCATCTATGGCTACCATATTTTTATCTAAATGTTTTGATACAGAACTATACTCATAATCAAAATTCGCCCTTTTTAACTCCCAAGGTGGGATAGGAGGTGTTATTACACGTGTAGCAACTGTTTCATGAGTAATTTGACATTCCTGAAGAAGATCTTGTGTATAAGTTGCTATGGTAATAAGGTTTCTAATGTGTCTAGCTCTTTTAGGAAACTCAATATCAGATCTAATACAAAGTTCCTGGTTAGTAAAATTATCTACAGCTTTTGATCTTATTATATATTTAGTGCACGCTAATTTCCTATATTGATCTGTTAGTTTGTCCAAAATAATTTCATTTAACATTTGCTGTCGTTTAATGTTAGCATGCATAAGTGTAATTATATGCATACCCCTTGGGGTCATGAGCAATCTTGCCACTGTAGATTGTTCTAACCTATAAAGGGAAAAGTGAAAGCCCCAGTTGAAAACCTGTCTTGCCTTTGTAGGCATGACTGATTCACTGCGGCAACAGTACCCCCGTTGGAGTGCCGGGGGTTTCAGTATAAATAGTATCCCCACTTTCTGGAAATTTAGTGCTTTAAATTCCCACTGTCGCTGTCTTCCTCATTTGCTCTTTCCCATTCCTGATCTGTCCTATCACTTCTTCTTCGCTAGATCAATGACCTACCTTTTTTCTTGAAAACTCTTCCTGGACAAGACTCCTTGTTTGTGTATGAGGTCTGTTGGATCAGCTTGGGAGTGTTGGACGCTTTCTGCCGGGTGGTCACTGGGGCTTCCTATGATGTTATTATCAGGGTGGGGAACTCTCCTCGGATCCGCTGATTTCAGAGGAAATCGGCAGCCATTTCAGAGGGAAAAAAAAAGAGTTCAGAGGAAAAAAAATTTGTCCGTTTCTGAATCCAGTAGACCTATTATTACAAGTACCCATCCGTGTCCACCTTTTACTTTCTCATTGCTAGAACGGGCCCGCTAGAACTGAATGCGTGCAACATCTCCCCGCCCGCTCTTGTTGATTCTTACGACCACATAAACGCGACTTGCTTAGAGCGGGCGAAATGGTGTTGAACGCGTTTTCAGCTGTTATCATAGCGTGTGTGTCCAGAATAGTTCAGCGCGGGGATATTTTTGAAGAGGGGACCATTGCCAATAAATGGAAGTGGGAGTGGATTAACAAAACAACAAAAATTGAGGACGAGGACCAGCGAATCGGTGACTGCTTTCGGAAAATAGATAGGAGTGGCACAGCTCGATGCATCTTTAGCAACAAGGAGCTGAGCTATATTTGGTTGGTTCAGTTCACTATACATCTACTGCAATGTTACTATGCCACTCTTGGTATGGCTTAAAAACGTGCACATGGACCCCGGCCTTTTCAGAGTTTTTCTCAATGAGTTGTTCCCCACCCTGTATTATTTAGCACTATAGGCATTTTATATGTATGTGTTTTGTTGATGATTTATAATGATGTTTGTGTTCTATTTTGTTTTTGTAACCGGGGGTTCGAGTAGTTGGGGTAAAGCCCTCAGCCGTCCCCTGCGTGGGATGTCTTTATTGTAAAGTGACTGGCCGGTGGGGGGCGTTCAGTTTTCCCACTAGGGTTGTTTCGGCAGATCTTTTATGCGGATTGGGGGTTGTCCGGTCCTGATTTGGCTCGGTAGAGTCCGCTGGACCTAAAGCAACAATCAATCAATCAATCAATCAATCAATTATATGCATGTGAGACAGTGCATTTTTATCCTCATTGTCATTATGATTGTTGTTATTATTATTGTGATGTTTATTCCTTGTTGATTGTAATTGTACACCACAATGTAATTTCTTGTAAAAGATAATAAAGTTGTCTTATCTTATCTTATCTAATGGTAGTACACCTGCTGTTTTATAAGCATCTATTGTTCGAGTGTGTACAGGAACTCCAAGAGCAAATTTTATGGCTTTACTGTCTAAACTATATAATGTTTGAAGATGGCAACGTGCTGCAGAAAAATAAACTTCTTGTCCAAAACATAATTTTGAACGAACCAAAGCACATGCTATGTGAACCAAAGTCTTCGTTTCGTGTTATCTCAAGAATAACTGAAATGAAATTCAACATTTTCGTTTTTCCCTTGCGGATGTTTTAGCTACTGCTAATGTTACACGGTTATTTATCAATAGTCGATTTAGCCCCGATGCTTGAATCTTGATATGTGTAACTCGAATTCATTTATCCACGCAGCCTGTTCACTCAGCAACAAGGCAGGAGTCGTCGTATAAAGTTTTCCAAATTTATTCAGCAAACAACAACTGCATACAAGATCGCTTTCCGAAAATCACTATTACAACCCTCATAAAAAGTCATCATAAATTGCCCCACAAGAAGACAGTGCATTACTTATAATTATATATCCCCTCTGTAATCCAGAAAAAATTTTCGAACATTCAAGCATGACGCAATAACACAATTAAAAACAAACGCGTCACCGGAACGATGCACTGTCTTACGTCATTAGGTTAGGAGACTCGCTTAGCTATTACTAAATCTATCTGGAAGCTTCGGTTGATAATAAACAAATACCTCCATAAAATTCCCAACAGTATCAACCGACGTAACTTATCAACAAACAAAGCTTTTTCTAGCAACAACGCAAAATCAACTCAAATGTAAATACACTCCATTGTTGCATGCTTTGCAAAACAAATTGATCGGACCTATCGTGCGCCTCTCAATCGTAACAGCTAAGCATGTTAGAAAATTCGTAGTTGTACTTTCTCAAAAGTCAAGCTTCACTTTTTTTTCTATAATCATGTTTTGCGCTGTTTCTAAAAACTGGCTGATTTGGATTATGTTTTGCTTGCTGATAGTTCAAATAGTGGGATTTAATTCCATGGCTTTCTTTTGCTTCGAGTTACACGACCGCCAAGAAAATTAACACTTTTTGAACATGCATATTTTTCGGCTGTAATAGTATACGAGTAATACAAGATGCTATTACGCGCTTGTTGACTCACCTGCATATATACGCTCCTCCAAATTAAAATGTCCCAGATTTTCACAAATCTGCGCGAGGTGAGATCTACACAGTCCATATGTGATATCCAAAAAAACAAAAAAAAAACGTCTGTCCGTCCATCTGTATATCCGTCATTTGTACAAAACTTTAAGGTTTATAATTACTCGGAACCTATTCGACAGTAAGAAGGCCCATAAGACTGTGAAGCGGCTGACAAGTGTTAAACAGCCCAAGGTCTCCACGATCCAAAGCAAGTCTGGCATATGCCTTAACGGAGAACAAGAAGTCTTGGACAGATGGACAGAGTACTGCTCTGACATTTAAAACCACAAACCAAACGGAGACCCATCAGTTCTAGCATGTCCAGAGATCAGAGAAGAAGAAATCCTCTCAATTCTTCGAGAAGAAGTTGAGGCAGCAGTGCAATCGCTGAAGAAGGGGAAGTCAGCGGGAGTGGACAACATACTCGCGGAACTGCTTCAAGCAGGAGGAGAAGCGATGATTGACGCACTCACCATTATCTGTAACAAGATCTGGCAGAGTGGCGAGTGGCCTACACCATGGACCCTGTCGCTTGTCATCACTCCTCTCAAAAAAGGTAACTTTCAGGAATGTGAAAATTACCGCACCATCAGCCTCATCAGCCATCCCAGCAAGGTCCTCCTGAAAATAATACTCAACAGGTTGAAACCCCAAGCTGAACAAATCATAGCTGAAGAGCAAGCAGGATTCAGGGCAGGGCGAAGTACCACTGATCATTCCAAGGTAAGGCTGCTGCGCTCCCTTGTCATCTCCATCTTCCTATATGCTTGCGAAACATGGACCATCACAGCAGATCTCCAACGAAGAATACAAAGCATGGAGGTGCTACAGAAGACTTTTGGGCATTTCTTATACACAGCATATCACCAACGACGAAGTCCGACAGACCATCACACAAGCCATTGGACAACACGATGACCTGCTCACAGTGGTGAAAAAAAGGAAACCCCGATGGTATGGTCACGTCACCAGATCATCAGGTCTTGCAAAGACCATCCTGCAAGGCACAGTGCAAGTAGGTAGAAGAAGAGGGAGACCGAAAAAGAGGTGGGAGGACAACATTCGAGAATGGACTGGTTTGACACTGAGCGAAACAACCAGGGTTGCTGAGGACAGGGAAAGATGGAGTACGCTGGTTAAACGATCATCTGCGGTGCCCCCACGACCTCCAAGTTACGGGATAGGATAGGATAAGATATTCGACAGTATCACAACGAAACTTGGTAGGATGATGTATAGCCACGAGAGCTAAAAATTATCAGTAATTGAATGAACTCATATCAAGGTCAATGACGTCGGGTAAACATATGTTAGTCCAAAATGATCATTTAAAAAAAGCACAATCTCCGCCAAGTTATTATAAAATGGAGTTATGATGATGCCTACCGAGAAATCAACAGTGACATCCGAAAAGGCATGCGCACTGCAAAGCAGAACTGGATAGAAGATCAATGCCAGGAAATAGAGAACAGTCTGTACAAGAACAACAGCAAGAATGCCTACCAGACTTTGAAGCGGCTGACAAGTGTTAAACAACCCAAGGTCTCCACGATCCAAAGCAAGTCTGGCTTGTGCCTTACAGCAGAATAAGAAGTCTTGGATAGATGGACAGAGTACTGCCCTGATCTTTACAACCATACGCCGAATAGAACCCATCAGTTCTAGCATGTCCCCAAGAACAGAGAAAAAGAATAAATCCTCCCAATTCTCCCAGAAGCGGAGGCAGCAGTCAATCATTGAAGAAGGGGAAGTCAGCGACAGTGGACAACAGACCCGCAGAATAGCTTCAAGCAGGGAGAGGAGCGATGATTGAAGCCCTCACCATTATCTGTACCATGGACACTGTCGCTTGTCATCACTCTTTCCAAGAAGGGTAAACTTAAGCTATGAAAGTTACAAAGTCGAGTTTATTTGTATGCAGAGATAATGGATTGATCATTCAGACGTGTTCCGTTCTTTTGTTGTTGATCTTCAAGGTCAAGTTCATTTCAGACCTTACGAGAAAGGTCAAAATGTATCATTGTATAATGAAATTTTATAATTTGACCCATATTATGCATCAACATTTATTTGATCATACATGATCCTTCGAGATCTTGTGAAGGTCAAGTCATTTTAAGGTTAAGGTAATTGTTTTTGACATTATAGAACTACAGTTTTAATTTATTTGATCATCTACATACACGAATGTTTATTTGAGATAGAGAGGTTAATCATCGCAAGATCAAAGTCAATATTATTTTGTGTTTTAATGCAAACGTTTTGTTTCAGGTTTATAAAATAACCCATAATGGGCAATCATTTTCAGGTAGACGATTGTGAACAAGTTCCGTAAGAAGCTTGTGAGTCATATGGGCTTTGCTCTTCTAGTTCTTCAATCGAACTCCAAGCGCTGCGATCTGAAGAGATCGTTTTTACAGAGGTTGGAAGAAAATTTGTAATTTGTTAAATTTAGATTGCAAGGAGGCAGAAGAAGAGGGAGACAGAAAAAGAAGTGGGAGGACAACATTCAAGAATGGAGTGGCTTGACACGTACACTGAGCGAAGCCATGAAGGTTACTGAGGACAGAGAAAGATGGAGTACGCTGGTTAAACGATCATCTGTGGTGCCCCCCCCCCCCCCCCCACCAACCACTTTCGAGTTACGGGATAGGATAGGGTAGGATTGACTGACTGCCACCGGCACCATTATTGAAGGGAAGGAGGAAACCGGAGTAACCGGAGAAAACCCTCAGTATCCAGAGAAAGTCTCGTACCTAAATCATGTTAGTTGTTCTCATGCGGGGTTGGAACACGCGACCTTCGGCATTAGAAAGCACCGCCTTATCAGCTGTACTACCAAGCCACACATGTGTTTGCGATTATCCTTAAGTTCATTTTTGAACGCCGTGCCATCTTGTTTTTCGTTTCTGGCGAAAGTTGCGTGTCCTAGTCAAGCAGTGTAAGGGGAACGTGTGATCATTAAAACTTGTTCAAGTTGCCGTTTCAGAATAAGCGCGTGCTTCCCTCACCGCTCCCCCTGTACATGATACTGATATCGTATAATTCTAAAATGGGATCGCTTGTCCTTATTCGTACGTGCATGCTGGTGTCCTTACGCTTACGATGTTTTTCTTCTAATGAGTGTCAGAGATGGTGCCGGCTCTCCTCGGGTGGGGGTGCGGGGACGAGGAGGGTGATGGGCGTGGGTGACTGGTGTGTAGAGTGGGGTAGGGGTGGAGTTACGAAGGGAAAAGAAGTAGTAACTGTTCCACACTTATCTGGAAATACCTTGAAACCGTCGGGAATCAGAAAGAGCCAAATGTCGGTCTGTCACTCGGTCCATCGGTCCGTCTGACTGTTGGTCAGTTGGAAGCCATATCTCAAGAATCACGGAATTGATTTTTATCAAACTTCATAGGAACATTACATAGGCTAGTGGCCTGCCTCCCGTGCCATCACATGTTCTCTATCGCAAAGGTCGAGGTCCCTGAAGTCGTTTTGTTGCTCAATATTTCAAAACCAGCTGAAGCGATTTGGTTGAGTTTTGGTACACATGTACTTCAAATCATAAGACATCCTTCACAAGCTGTCCGGCTGTCGGACAGTCGGTCAGTTGGTCGGTCCTTCGCTCTGAATTTCATTTTTCTGTTTAAAAAATACATTTTGCTTTATCTTAGGTATAACTGAACCGAAATTCATCATTTCTTCTTTGTGCATACTTGAACTACTGCTAAACCTGTTGGATCATTCATATTTGTACTTTGTGCATACTTGAACTACTGCTAAGCCTGTTGGGTCATTCATATTTGTACTTTGTGCATACTTGAACTACTGCTAAGCCGTTTGGGTTATTCATATTTGTACTTTGTGCATACTTGAACTACTGCTAAGCCTGTTGGATCATTAATATTTGTACTTTGTGCATACTTGAACTACTGCTAAGCCGTTTGGGTTATTCATATTTGTACTTTGTGCATACTTGAACTACTGCTAAGCCTGTTGCGTCATTCATATTTGTACTGTGTGCATACTTGAACTACTGCTAAGCCTGTTGGGTCATTCATATTTGTAGTGTGTGCATACTTGAACTACTGCTAAGCCTGTTGGATCATTCATATTTGTACTTTGTGCATACTTGAACTACTGCTAAGCCTGTTGGGTCATTCATATTTGTACTTTGTGCATACTTGAACTACTGCTAAGCCTGTTGGATCATTCATATTTGTACTTTGTGCAAGCTTGAACTACTGCTAAGCCTGTTGGGTCATTCATATTTGTACTTTGTCCAGGTCATTGCGCTTCACCATTTTCAAAACACGTTTTACGCTGTTTATAAAACTTTTCTGATCCGCTTTTAATAATATTGTTGCTTCCAGATAGTTCAGATCACGGCCTATCATTTCATGTTTTTTCATTTACTTCTTTGGGAAGATGTCGAGTCACACACACACACAACCGTGTAGAAACACCGTGGTGATGACTTTCATGAAACTCTACATAGGTTATTTTGAAATTTTGTCAAATTTGTCAATTTTTTAAAGCTATCCCTAACCCTAACCCTAACCCAAACCCTAATCCAAATCCTAATCCTAACCCTTAACCTAACCCTAAGCTAGTAACACAGCCCTAACCCTAACGGAACACTGTTTTGACGTCAAAATAACGGGGTCCGTCAAAAGAAAGTACGTAGAGGTTCAAGTGTATGTCAGAATAAAGGCGTTTCTACCTAGCCACACACACACGCACACACACACACACACTCACACACACCCACACATACATACACACACACACCGACTCCATCTTGAAAATTAACACTTTCGAAAATGCTTTTTTGTGGGAGGGTTGGTGGGTGGGGTTGGACTATGTATGCGAGTGTCTAAAATTACATTTTATTTGGTCGTTATTACGTTTTTTTGTTTTTTTTAATTCTGAAAACATTCACATACCAAGTCCCCTGTGCGTGCCCACCTAAATGCAAGGAGCGAGCACTAACTGGAATACTTTTCAACGGAGTAGGAAGCTAGGACACCAGAGAAAGTAGGGGGTAATACAAGGCAAGCAGGGCCGAAGAAGTACTTTGAGTGAACAGAGAAAGGATTGCCTGAAAGTACCGAGCACAGAAAGAGCTAAGTCATTGCATCATTTGGACAAAGAGTGAGAGGACTGAAAAGTAATTAACTTCAGGAAGATGTGATAATGGGAAAAGAGAGAGAGAGATGGGGGAGGGGGGTTGTAAGGAAGGATGGGGGGGGGGGGGGGAGAGAGAGAGAGAGAGAGAGAGAGAGAGAGAGAGAGAGTGGGAGGAAAGATGGGGTGTGTGTAGAGGTGGTGTTAATAATGCCAGTCACAGTACCCCCGTTGGAGTGCCGGGGGTTTTAGTATAAATAGTATCCCCACTTTCTGGAAAGTTAGTGCTTTAAATTCCCACTGTCGCTGTCTTCCTCGTTTGCTCTTTCCCATTCCTGATCTGTCCTATCACTCTGCTATACTATCTTCTTCTTCGCTAGATCAATGACCTACCTTTTTTCTTGAAAACTCTTCTTGGACAAGACTCCTTATTTGTGTATGAGGTCTGTTGGATCAGCTTGGGAGTGTTGGACGCTTTCTGCCGGGTGGTCACTAGGGCTTCCTATGATGTTACTATTTAGCAATATAGGCATTTTATATGTATGTGTTTTGTTGATAATTTATAATGATGTTTGTATTCTATTTTGTTTTTGTAACCGGGGGTTCGAGTAGTTGGGGTAAAGCCTCAGCCGTCCCCTGCGTGGGATGTCTTTATTGTAAAGTGACTGGCCGGTGGAGGGCATTCAATTTTCCCACTAGGGTTGTTTCAGCAGATCTTTTATGCGGATGGGGGGTTGTCCGGTCCTGATTTGGCTCGGAAGAGTCCGCTGGACCTAAAGCAACAATCAATCAATCAATCAGTCGCAACCAACACTATTCATGGGAGATTGAACACAACTTGTAACGTGTAACTCTTGAAGACCGTATTTGGGTCCCTATCGTATGTTTCACATGCTTGAATGACAGTGGGGGACAAGTTAGATAAATGGGTTCCCAGGTGCCTGCCCAACCCCTCACGCACCCACACACATCCACCCTCACGCACGCACAAGCACAAACACACACAAATTTGTGAACTAACAAATAAATATAGAGATTGAGTGAGTACCGTTTAAACTGATAGCATGCTTCTGGAGACACAAACACACCCGCACGCACCCATACACGCGCACCCCCCCCCCTCCCCCTCACACACACACATTTGTGAACTTTTGTAGAAAAAAATGACCGATCGCGATAGAGATCGATTCACAGAATACCTCTTAATCTGATTGCATTTTTCTGGAGATGTCGTTATAAAAATGATGGATTCTACAGGAAGGGGGCTTTCTAAGTTTGGGAAATGTGTGAGGTGAATTGGAATTAGTGTTATCAGCTTCAGTAATGCGAGTTACTTTCGCTCATTTACGCTTATCATAAAAATATGTTCACTGAGACGACCCGAATGTCACCTCGTACGGCTGACGAATCTGATTTTAAGAAATTCCAGGGAAGATGATTTATGATGTTTGTTTAAGGTCACACTTGAAATCTCAAGTTTTCTGAATAACGTATAGGCCATTTACCTCTCAGACAAGAAGTCATCTGATGTGGTGGAGGGGCCATCCTGCTCCGCAAGGTATCTTTCCTGTGTAGTACTGTTAACATGATGAAGAACATGGTACATGCTTGGTCATGATGAATTAAGTACGGTCATTACTGGCTCAGCTCTCCAGAATGAGGAAGGAACTAGCACAAGGAAACATGTACATGAGCACCATTTTGTTTTAGCGATAATATTATTCGTAACAAACGAGCAGCTCGATTTTTTTAGGTAACTAAATTACACGAAAATAAGCTACCCTTTGTCGTTCTTAAAGGTCCCACAGCCTAGAAGGTCTCTAGAACAGCGTCCGTCGCAGTTTAAGTCTCATCTTCTTCCAGAAGACGACAACTTGTTGTATAGACTTGTATCTCCTTTTTAAAATTAATGCTTCTGTTTGCATTCTTTTCTTCGTGCGCGAAGATAATAAATACAGTTTTGTGAACACCGGCATTATTCAAATATTCTATATCATTACCAACTAACAATTCGTTCAACTATCTCAGTCAAGGGTATCATGGAAGTCGTTGAAAGAGATATTCAATGTAAATGTGACTCTTTCTCTTTGCTGTATGTGTCATTGTATGATTATTTGCTAGAGAGAGAGAGAGAGAGACAGACAGACAGTCAGACAGACAGTAAGTTAATAGTTAGATTTGGAATTTGACATGTGTTTAATGTAACCTTTATTCATTGTGATTTTATACCAAGCAGGGATTTGGAAGCGATTTCCACTGCAGAAGAGAAACTTGCTCCTCTGGCACTCAGAACATGTCTTTGTATGAGTGATTGTTATTTAGAGTTATGTGTACGACGGTGCTGGGATTTGTACGATTGATGGTTTCCTGCTGGCCCCAAAGCCCAGGAGTTGTAGGAGCAGTAGAGAGGCGTGCATAAGGTTGGGAAGACGTAAGACTTGCCAGACTGATTGACCATCTCGGACTTCATCCATCATCGCTGAACGGAACTGATACTCAAGAAATAGGGAGCACTTAACTTGAGTCACCGACTGTAATAGGCATTTGCATGTCAACATTGCTTGTATGCGTAAAAGAGAACAACAAAAAGTGTTCTATAGTTTTTTTATTATTGTGGACCGAAGTAAGCACTCTGACCTGCTCCAAGATGTGCTGAAGGACTGGTCAACACAAACTCATGCCGCCGAATACACCAATCCTGCTTTTTTCATACTATTCCAATCAACCATGCTAATCAACATTTCCGTTTGCGATGCTGATTTTAAATGTCATCTGTTCTTTTCATATAATGGTCGAGTTCTTTAACGTGCGTTGAGACAACATCTGAATGGATTGACGGGTGTAAAACATTTGAATATAAAAATTCAAAGAGTCGTGTTTTATGGTAATTCTGCACAATTCTTTCCTCTCAGTATTGTGCTTGTATTTATTACTGCATGTAACCATCACCTAATGCATGTGCATATGTGCGTTATCATTATAGGTCAAATGCATTTCACACACTATCAATACTATATGTAACAGTACACTAAAGTGAAATTCATTGTTGATGTTCCTCATTTTATGTTGTTTGATGATTTTCTACAGTGCGGAATCAGTGTTCCTTGTATAAATGTTACTGTCAAGGCAATCTATTGGTTTTTTGTTGATGCAGTGACTGCCTGGAAAGTCAAGCTGTACCAGGACTCGGTGTAAAAACATAGTTTCCTGACACATCCATCATTTCCTTAGACGTATTAGTCTGAATCAAGACATTTTGTAGTTTTTGGGGTGATTGCTTTTCTGTTTTTCGCTATAACGAATATTTAATAATATTGTTTTGCAGAGAGCAAACAGTCGGTATTCTTGTTAAATATGCATTGAAAGTGTAATTTCCAGACATCTGCCTACTAGTATGAAAAACTTCAGTTGTGGGTCTTGTTTTTTTCAGGTGTTTTGAAACGTGTTTCTTCATAAGTGCGGTTTACAAAAGTGATTGTGTAAATAAATAAATAAATAAATAAATAAATAAATAAATAAATAAATAAATACTTTAAATCATCACACTAAATCATTAGAAAATATTTCGGAGATACTAACCCCTTCTTCAGTTCAGATTCTGAGTATGGACATCTGTTTCTGGTCATCGCGTTTATCTTGTGGAAGGTTCTATTACCGAAATATTGACTTTTAAAACAAACTTCTTGTTAGAGTGCTTGACTGTTATTTTTATCTTCTCATTTTCTTATCTTGACTCTGAACACGGACAGATGGACAACATAGGAGTAATAGTGACAGAAGTGAAGTGTGACAAGACAGGAATTGTATCTTTTGTTTTGTCAGTTTTGCTTTGTTTTGTATGAAGACTTTCTAATGAAATCACTGGTTCGTAGCTCCTGCACCAAAGGCACAACATAAACTTTGTGTCTTGGTTATCGAGTTGATAAGGAGTTTAGGGGTAAGGCACTAAGGCTTTGAGCTGCTTTGACAAAGTTCTAAATATGGGTGTTTTAATGAATTCCCGTAATGCAACATTGAATGAACCAATAACACTTGTGTCACTTGTCTTAAAGTACCTGAATGTTATATATATGTGGGTATGTGTGTGTGTGTGTGTGTGTGTGTGTGCGCGCGTGTGTGTGTTTGTGATATTATGATTTTTTTTCTTGACTTAATTGTTTCTTTCTCCATTTGTTCATTTTGTCCATCTTATTCGTGTTCCAATTTCTTGTCTTGAATTGGTTTTTGTTTTCAAACCATTGTAGTCTACTATATCCACTTTTTTTTTTTTATCACACCCTCCTTTTTTTTTATCCCTCCTCTCTCCAAAAGCGCCTGCGGGTGTGGAAGTTTTTATGCGCAGTATAAGTTTTTTTTCAATTTTCATTTTTCAATTTCTCTTAAATCATTTATAAAAGTGCGGGTGTGTCTGCATGTCTACAAATACCCAGCTACAAGCTCTCGTTTAGCTCTGCAGGCTGTCCATGCTTTTCTGTGCTTGGTCCTTCAACTTCTCTTCCTCTCACTGTTTGCAGCCATTCGAACATAGCTACTTTCAAGTCTTGAAAAATCACCCCTTGTTTAAAAATGTCTGATCTCGCCCCAATCATCATCATCATTCCTTCTTTTCTGATTCAGACGCCACCGTCGTCACACCGTACGCCCCCCAGACCTCTCACTCCTTAGTTTGCTATTATCTCTCTCTCTGTCTGTCTGTCTGTCTCTCTCTCTCTCTCTCTGTGTGTCTCTGTCTCTCTCTGTCTCTCTTTGTCTCTTTGTCTCTCTCTCTCTCTCTCTCTCTCTCTCTCTCTCTCTCTCTCTCTCTCTCTCTCTCTCTCTCTCTCTCTCTCTCTCTCTCTCTCTCTCTCTCCCTCCCTCCCTCTCCCCCCTTCCCTCGTCTTTTATATTTTACTCGTAAATATTCTTTTTCATGTTTGTATTATGTCTTTGCATAATTTATTAGTTTTGTTTTTGTTTAACTTCTTCTCCTATGTATTTCGATGTTTTTATCCTATCCTATCCCATAACTCGAAGGTCGTTGGGGAACCACAAATGGTCGTTTAGCCAGCGTACTCCATCTTTCTCTGTCCTCGGCAACCCTCATGGCTTCGCTCATTGTCAAGCCAGTCCGTCTCGAATGTTGTCCTATAAATACACTTATTATTATTATTATTATAATTATTATTATTATTATTATTATTATTATTATTATTATTATTATTATTATTATTATTATTATTATTATTATTATTATTATGTATGCGCGCTTCATCAAAAGCCTGTATGACAAGGCTACCAGTGCAGTTCTCTATAACATCGGAAACTGGTTCAGAAAAACAATCGGTGTGCGTCAAGGATGCCTACTCTCTTCCACAATCTTCAACATCTTTATGAAGCGCATCATGTCAGATGCCCTTGCAGATCATGAAGGCACAGTCAGCAATCTCCAACCTAGTTTTGCGGATAAAATTGATGGATTGGCTGGAGAGGAACAAGAACTAGTAACAGCTGGTACAGAAGCTTGACACCACCTAGAGAGCCTATGGAATGGACATAAGTGCAGAGAAGACCAAAATGATGACCAACAACACCAATGGCATCAACATGGACATCAAAGTCCAAGGCCAATCACTCAACACAGTGCATAGCTTCAAATATTTAGGAGCCATTGTATCAAACAATGGGTCCCGACAGGAAGTCCTCTCCAGGATCGCACAAACAACTGTTGCCCTGGCAAGGTTGATACCCATTTGGAAAGACAAGACGATCAGTCTACATTCCCAGGTAAGGCTGCTGCGTTCCCTTGTCATCTCCATCTTCATATACGCTTGCGAAACATGGACCCTTACAGCAGATCTGCAACGAAGAATACAAAGCATGGAGATGAGGTGCTGCAGAAGACTTCTGGGCATTTCCTATACCCAGCACATCACCAACGACGAAGTCCGACAGACCATCACCCAAGCCATTGGACAACACGATGATCTGCTCACAGTGGTAAAGAAACGGAAACTCCGATGGTATGGCCACGTCACCAGAGCATCAGGTCTTGTAAAGACTATCCTGCAAGACACGGTGCAAGGAAGCAGAAGAAGAGGGAAACCAAAAAAGAGGTGGGAGAACAACATTCGAGAATGGACTGGCTTGACATTGAGCGAAGCCATGAGTGTTGCTGAGGACAGAAAAAGATGGAGTACGCTGGTTAAACGATCTTCTATGGTGCCCCAACGACCTCCGATATATGGGATAGGATAGGATAGGAGCGTATTTGAGCGTATGTTCACTCAGTCGCAAAATGTCAAACAGAGCTGCGCAAGGTGATACAAAAAATAATTTATTAAAAAACGAAACAGATTCTACATGGCTGCATTTATTTGAGCTTGCCATCTGCCTTTTAATTTATTTATTTATTTATTTTATTATTCTTATATAGCGCTTTTTCAGTTCGAGAGCTGCTCAAGCCGCTGGCCAACGCACGATCTTACTCAAGCCGCCCAAGGCGACCTTTGAGCGCATAGTCTGACGCCCAGACGACTGAGCACAATGCTGTGCGACGGGGGAGGTAGAGAATGGACCTAGTGCTTGTTGGGTGCATTTGTGTAGCCGGCACTCCCCGCCTTGGAAATAAGCGCCAGGATCTTTTAAAGTCCTTGCTATGAAAAGAGTGCGTGCTCGTACTAGACCTCGGGTTATATTCTCATCCGAAGGTCATGATGCCATAATGACTGTGACGAGATGACTAGTTTTACCCTGCCTATTTACTATTTAGCCTTGTTTAGTCATTGTAACTTTAGAAAGTTAGAGTAGTACACAGCAGCTGATTACAGTATAGGAGGTACACACACTGCGAGCTTGACGCAGGCAGTTAGTGACGTCAGCACTGTGAGCCTTGAATATGAAAGTTTTAACCAATGGGACGCAGGCAGAGCGGGTAGAGCCGGTTCTGACTGGGTCAAAACCTAGCATAGCTTAAGTCAGTGCTACGAAGTGCTACCCAGCATCTTTAGCGCCATGATGCGGAAACTCCTGGCACCCCTGAGCAGCGAGCACCTACACTCGTTTATGGACGACATCCTCATCGCAACACCTACGTGGGAGGAACATGTCACGCTCCTACAACAACTTCTCGCCCGCCTCAGAGACACTGGATTGACGGCAAGACCCACCAAATGTCAGATTGGATTCACGGAATTAGAATTCCTGGGACACACCATAAGTCAAGGAAGCCTGCGACCGGTAGAAAAGACAGTGAAACGCCTACTCGACGCTCCTAGGCCCAAGACCAAAAAGGAAGTACAGTCGTTTCTAGGGCTCTGCGGCTTCTACCAGAAGTTCATCCCCAACTACAACAGCATCGCCGTACCACTGACAAATTGAACCCGGAAAATCGCCCCGGACAAAGTAGTTTGGACAGCGGAATGTGAGACGGCATTCCAAACACTCAAGGACAGAATGACATCGGCGCCAGTACTCCACCTACCCGATTTAACTCAGCCCTTCGTTCTTCGTACCGACGCCAGTGACTTAGGACTCGGAGCAGTACTGCTACAGCGCGACCCCAAGAATGCAGAGACGGTATTCCCTGTCGCCTACGCCAGCAGAAAATTGAGACCCGCCGAGACCCACTACACCACGTCGGAGAAAGAATGCCTTGGACGGGCCATACAGAAGTTTCAACTCTACCTGTATGGGACACACTTCACAGTTCAGGTGGACCATCAACCACTATCGTTCCTGGCAGCCTCCAAATCTTTGAACTCTCGCCTGATGCGATGGGCACTCACCCTTCAGGCATACTCATTCCAAATCGAGTACATCCCCGGCAAAGAGAACCACGGAGCCGACTACCTCAGTCGCCATCTCGTGGAGGACACAGCAGCTGTCGCCCACCCAACACAACTAAGGGCCACAGCACCAGAATTCGTCCCCGTCCAGTAAAACCCTATCAGTAGTGCCCATAGCTACCTGGCATAGCATTGCAGCTTAGGTAGAGCAACTTAATTAGTTTGTAAATAGGACCCTAGGATAGTGCAGTGTTAAACTAGGCTCTGTAGTAGAAAAAGGTCGAATCCAGTAGTCATCGCCTTTTTTCAGTTGAGGGAGCCTGTGACGAGATGACTAGTTTTACCCTGCCTATTTACTATTTAGCCTTGTTTAGTCATTGTAACTTTAGAAAGTTAGAGTATTACACAGCAGCTGATTACAGTATAGGAGGTACACACACTGCGAGCTTGACGCAGGCAGTTAGTGACGTCAGCACTGTGGGCCTTGAATCTGAAAGTTTTAACCAATGGGACGCAGGCAGAGCGGGTAGAGCCGGTTCTGACTGGGTCAAAACCTAGCATAGCTTAAGTCAGTGCTACGAAAGATACTGAAGTCTACACAGCTAGACCGGAGCAGAGAACTATCTTCACTCATAGACCAGGAAACAGGACTTGTGAATTTTAGAATTCACTCAAGTAGCCACGAAGCCTGACTTTGTCAAACAGGTAAATGAACATACTTCTGTTTCATCATGATATATTTATATTATTGTTGAAATTATGTTTGTAGAATTTGCCATGCATAGATGTGAATTGTTAATCCAAATTTGCGTGACCACGTGGCGAAACACGACCGGTTGCGCCGCCATGTTGTATACCTGACAAAACCACTGTTGTTGAACCTATATGTATGTTTGCAGACCAGTGGCTGTACCAGTGAATGTTTATATTATTATTAATTCTGTATGTGTGTAGTTAGCCACGATTTATATTTATGTATGTATAGGAAATTAGAGTTGAGATTCCAGTGGACCACGGACGTAGCAGAATGTTCGTCGCTTATGTATAGAGATGTGTAGCTATCACTGAGGGCTACTTTGGCTTTCAGTGAGACGCTCTGCACAAACCGATTATTCAGGGTTGTGCAGAATTTCGTCTCTTATATTACAGACGAGCAGGCGAGCTATCCCGTGCGCCCAACTCCACAGGAAAACCAAGTTGGCTGTTGAGCCCCTACAGCACAAGACTGAGGGAGCAACCCTGGAATCCCCCTGCAAGACTGTAACGAACGCGTTTTGCACGCAGTTATATAGAAAGACGTTATGACGTCACTGTGTGTTCCGGTAGAAATTATAATTTAGTTTCTGAGCTGTTGTTAGAGCAGAGACTATACATCAGCCTAAGCGAGAGGACGTTTTTGTGGGTGCTCGAGAAAGACCTGATTCTCTTAGGACTTTAGCTGTATAAGAATACAGGTATTTGTTTATTATTATTATTATTAGTGGTATTTATAATGAACTGCTAAGCTATCCTTACGAAAAGGGAAAATATTGCTTTTTGTAAAGTAGTACGTTTAGGGTACAGAAGAACCCATGTTTGAAAACAAAGTTCGATAACTCATGCCAATATTTATTTGATCATGTGTATACATGTATGTGTGACTCAGTTTGTAATTATGATGCCATTTTTATATTCAGTCATATGTGAAGATATGGGCTGAAATAGGAACGTATTTAAGTTGTGTAATTTGAATATCTATTGATGAATGAATGGGTATAAATATGTTATAAAATGAAGGTGAGCTGTGTTTGTAATATTTGTCTCATAGTCCATTGTGTGTAGCCTATGCAATGTGTGTAAAGTGGCTATACTAGGTATTGTCACAGGAATGCTGATAATAGTGATTGTAGTGATTGTGGTGGCGCGTAGAGACATTCTACAAAGGGAAATGATCCTTGCTCAATGTGAGCTATAAAGACATACAGTCTCTTTAAGGATAAGAGCAAAAATTTACGATTGTGTACATGTTGTATACAGCGGGGCGGTTACGGAGCAAAGAACCCCTGATGTGCGGCGGATGGATCTGGTCCCCATGACATCACTGGCTTGACCGGATGTGGACACCATCTTTGCCTTGCCTCTCCTTCGGATACCATCACTGGTGCAGAATTGCAACAACGGTGCCGAAGTAAATCTCCGGATCTACGCCACGAAGACATCTGCAGCGTCTTCAGTGTGGGTGGCTGTGACTCCAGCGACGGCTAATAAGTCCGCGCCTGGAGTGCTTGATCCGTGAAATAGGTTAGTAAACAGAAACTGTGAAGTATATGATCTCTGAGTCATCGAAGTGATGCTAATGAAAAAGAGTAGAGTCGAGTGACGTCCCCAGAAAGGGACAACGACTTCTGCTAGTGCTGGACTCTGAAAGCAACTGTGTGCACTTGACAGTAACTGCGTGAACTTACTGAGTAATCTGCGTGCACTCACCCAAGTGCCTGGGTGAGAGTAATACACTAACTGTGTGCACTTGACTATCGTATGTGTGAATTTATTTATATGCTGGAAAGAATAGTATGATTTAATGTATCTGTGAATTTAATGTATATGTAAATGGTTTAATGTGTATGATCATGTTTGAATGAGTAATAGCTTAACAGAGGGCAAAGAGAAACAATTGTGTAGACTTTGTCCTTGTCTGAAAGCATGTGTGTGGTGAAGGATGAGAAGTTAAAGTAAACAGAGATAGAACACACTCCTTTATACTGAGCGTCAGACAGCCACACTCACACACTCATTCATTACACCATAAGTAGTTATACATATATTTATTTAGATTAGAATACACAAAAACCCTCCGTTACAAAGACCCCACAGCGTGGCAAGGGACCAAACTACACGACGACACATCGTGTACCAGAAGCTACCTCAACGAAGGACTTCAAACACACCATACTGCAGTTAAGTGACACGGAAGAAGTGCACCCAAACTGATAGAAAAAGGACCACAGTAGTCCACTCTTCAGAACTGTAGTAAAACGGACCACAGTAGTCCAATCTTCATGAAATCTAGAAGCCAGTGCCCGATGAAGACATAACAGCTGCCTAGACTATCAGCGATCGAATTATTTGCATTGACTTATGACATTTTAAGGTAGATTAGTACATCGAAAATCTTGTATAGAGTAGAAGAAATAAATGTGTGATTTTAACTGTTATCAAGTGGCTGGACTACATATGATTCATAGCGGTGTGAAAGCTAGTGTGACAGTGATCTTTTACCATTTTCTATCTATCTCTGTATCCCAGCCTTAACACAGACCGAGCTAAACAAATAAATTTATTAAAGTAGCAGTTCCCATCGAATAAAGAGTGAGGGTTACAGCATTCCATTGTGCAGAGCCCAGTAACATCTAAACCCCACGTGACAATGACCCGGTTCATTAATGTGCCCTGGGGGAGATGGCATTTGGGAGCGGAAGGGATTGCGGGCGGGGGAAGGGGGAGGGGAGGTGAAAGGAAAGAGATTAAGGTGAGATGAAACACTGTATAAGAAGTCATTGCATACTAGCAACTCCTCTGAGAACAATCTTCCGTAACCGTGGAGGTTGGAATCAAGGTCACTCCAGGCGTGAGGTTTGCAGTGCGAGTGCTGTAACGCTGAACCAAAGAACCACAGAGTTACCCCAGTTACAATCCTGTCACAGTTGTGTTGTAGTTGCAGTTCAGTTATGCGTGATCTGCCTCTTGTTACACACACACGCGGTACACACGGTGGACAGAATTAAAACTTCATAATTATTGACACCAGGCACAATGCGTAGCAGAGACTGGCCGAGAGATGGGGCAGAGGGAACGTAAACCCCAGCCGTCCCTGCTACGCAATGTGGACGCGAGGCTGAAGAACGCGGGTTTTGCACTGAGCTCATCAAACTTGACGCCACATGATGACGTTTCTGTGTGATCCACAGACACATCATTGTGGATGGTAGTGTAGTGAACTGCCAAAGGTTTTCTTGACGTGGCACAGAGAGAGAGAGAGAGAGAGAGAGAGAGAGAGAGAGAGGGAGGGAGAGAGGGAGCGAGAGAGAGAGAGTGATAAAGAGAGAGAGTGTGTATACACCATGGATTCTTCATTACAATGTGCGTGTGTGTATGTGTGCGTGTGTGATTGTGTGTGAGAGAAATATTGAGCTCTGTGTGTACACACGCATACATTGTAAGGATGGTCTCGGTAAAACGTATTTCCGCCTTTTTTTTTTAAACACTGGGTGTGTGGACTAAATAGGGGAACGTATTTGAGGGTCAGCAACACATTGAAATGTGCACATTTTGAAGTGCGCGCGCGCAGTAGTAGATGTTAAAATTAAATGCAGAATTGGTTTTGATTGAAAATTTATTTGTACGACTTTGGTGTTCACTAGCCATTTTTAATAATTGACATATTGACAATTTTCTATAGGTCTTGTTTTGATTCCTAGTTGTTTTTATGTTAGCCTCGAGCGAAGTTTAAGATCGTGTGTGAGTCTTTCTTCTTACGGCGTGGCTGAGATTAAACGATCCCCTCCCACCCACCCCCACCCCCTCCCTCTTTGAGGTTTTGCTTGAAAAATTGCTTCAAAACATCATGGAAGAAACCCTCCAGAACTTCCAAACTACCATCTGCATTAGAGGAAGGCCATTGTTCAACCTGCGCTTGGCAAATGATGACCTTAGTAAGGGGAGGAAGCGAACAGGAATTCCAAGACCTGACCGACAGGCTTGTTTCCCGGGCAGGTGCTTATGGCATGGAGCTCAGCTCAGAAAAGAGCACTGGGCATGCCATGCTATGCCTCCTGACCACAGCTGCAGACAGATCGAAGTGGCAAACATTTTCTGCGTCGGCATCCCTCATGTCTCCCCACCGGCCTGACCGGCTGCGGGACTGAAGATAATAATGATGATGATGATGATGTTGATGATGATTGACGATGAGGAGGAGGAAGACGACGACGCAAATCGCATAGGAATCGCATTCCCGTCCAGCACTGGAAAAGAAAGGAGAAACTTCGTGGCCTCACTCCTCGTCGTAGTAAGTAGGCCTTGTTCAACTCAACAGCTTCTCAAACTTGAGAGAGGGAGAAAGACTCCTAAGCCACGCTGTATGGTCTTTCCGGCGTCACCCAAGGCTTTGTTGGCGTTTAAAAGAAGGTCCGTCCAAACATCCCCTGTAACGTTGTACTAGACCAGTCCATTTGTTGTAGTAATAAAGTGTGGCCAGCCGCTAAGACACTGTAAACACGAGCCGTTTCTACGTAATGGGATAGTAACGACTTCTTAATGGTTTAAGCCTTCGGGACATATGCCGGTTTTTTTTTCTCTCTCAAAGGACGAAAATCGATTTTGTTTTGGCCAAGAGGGATAAAAAGAAAGAGGCGATGATGGTTGTGGTGGGAGGGGTAAAAATATTTAAATGGCTTACCATGTTGTGTGTGTATGCGTGTGTGTGGTTGTTGTTGTTATTGACTTTATAGTATAGGGATGCGGCTTGAAAGAGCTTGTTTACTCGCCCTCCCGTCCCCCCTTCCCTTCCCTTCCCTAGTACCACGATTTCACCTTCCCAACAATTTCTGCTTTTTCCTAGGTCTTTGTGACATAAAATTTTGTTTTAAAGGTAATTTGGTGCTTAATGAGCTTTAAGCTAAACTAAATTGAGTTTACAAGTAGAACACCGTTTCGGATCATACTGCGATAATCAGAGAACACGCTATTCAAGGTTTGGCCTATTTTCTAGTATTCATAGACGGGTTTCAAAGATTCTACTAGTCTTTGTAGTGGGAATGTGTGGCCTGGGAAACTGAATGAGACCCACAGGGGCCTGCACCTCCCAATTAAACCTTAACCCGAGCCATTAACCCAAAAAGCTGCAGGAACAAAGAGTCGCAGAGGACTCTTGATCGTGGCAAGCTGGTAGTAATTAGCTACTTGGCCACTTAAGTATGGGAGGGGGATGGTCAGGGTCACTACTGCCGTGACATGTCACCTTTCACACATGATGATGATGAAGACGAGTAAGTATGAGAGAGACAGAGAGAGAGAGAGAGAAAGAGAGAGAGAGAGAGACAAAGAGAGAGAGAGAAAGAGAGAGAGAGAGAGAGAGAGAGAGAGAGAAGGAAGGTCAGAGAAAAGGGTTATGGAAATTTAGAGAGAGAGAGAGAGAGATGCTATTAGCCCGACGGGCCGACCGACAGAAAGAGCTAATTTGGTTAGTAGTAACTAGTACATACCTTTGTAAGATAATTATTTAATATTAGTGTTAGTTTTATTTATTATTTTATTTAAACGTTCTTGCATTTAACGCTTTTCCAGGTCATCAGAAATTTTAATGTTGAAACGCCGTGTCCATTATATTAAAAAGACCAAGCCATTGACAGCTGGCTAGAAATGTCAAAGTGAAACATATGATATCTAGGGTATAATTATTTGTTACTTAATGTTTTTAGGCCTAGACCACGATTTTTGACGACCCAGACGGACAGCCGAACATTCTGATGCTAAAGTTTTAACCGAGCTGTATTAAGTCTCTAATAGTAGTCCTATAGTACACTAACAGTACTCTACTGTCTCAGTAGTCTCCTTACTATACAAAGGTCAAACTTGGTGTCTGAGACTGCTCAGGGACATGCCAAGATTACATTCATCCTTCTGTGATTGTTGTTGTTGTTGTTCTTGTTTTTATTTAAATGTCAGCCCGTGGAATATCCCTCCTCTTTCTCGCCACCTTTTCATCAGCCTATTTCATACCACACGTGCTGACCTCTTTGCTTTAGAATTTGACATGAACGGCCATTTAACAATGCAGCTAGTACAACAGGAACAAATGAATAGGTGTTCATCGTAATAATGTTTGCTCCACAAAAACACGTCTTCGTTGCATTGGTGAATAAAGAAAACACGTAGAACTATAAATCAACAAACAGTCAAGTCTGCTAATACATTGAATATAATATATTTAACGCATTCACACCAGTGTGTCGCACACAGTGTGGTGGAAGGAAAATGTTAAAATAATCGTTGCGGTCGTAAAACTAGGTCCAAGAAAATAAGAACTTGGCTATTTGTATTGGGCTTAGTTTTAACACCTCCGCGATTGTTTATCATCAAGGACATAAATACGAGTATGTATAATCGATCTACATATTTCAGAATCCATCGACATTTTGTTGCATTGTCCGGCAATAAGAGATATTGCCTGCTTAATTTACATGTCTGCAGTTGGTAAACTTAAGTAGTAATGTTTTTTTTTGTGTGTTTATAGTTCAATTTTTCATTGTTAGATTGGTTATGTTTGTATGTCCATACGTGAGAAGGAATGTGTGGTCTAGAAATCCCATACGTAAATTAAATTATTGAATTGACATGATTTGAATTGAAATGCATTTCCTTCAAGTCTCCAACAGCTACTTCCCTTCGTTTACCTTATTGGAAGGAGCAAAAGTATAGTTTATTTATTTTATGCAGGGATGTGGACTTCTTTCTTTAGAGGTGGCAGTTAGGCGACGCTTCCATTGCGTCTGGCAGTCCATGCGGTCAGTCCCTGAAGTCCAGTCCACAGTTCCACCTCTTTAACGTACATTGTCCGAGATTGAACTGGTCGCTTCACACTTCTGTTCCAGCTTAACCTCCTCGCTAAAACACACCTTTGAATGTTAATTGACACTCTGGAGATTTGTGACCTTTCCCAATGATTACCCGTAGTCACGACTGTTCAGCGTGCACTGTTCAAAACACAGTGTTCTTGTGCACTAAATTGACCGCTCTCCCATTCTCGTTCTTCTTTCCAGTATCGCTATACAAAAAAAAACAGGTTTCACAAATATTATGCCAATAACATTATCACACCTTAATACTAAGAGCGCCATATGGTTATTTTATTTCCCTTCGTTTTAAAACTCATACGGACTGTCACGTCCATTACCGCTCAAGATGCATTCACTGAGCTCCAGCTTTATCAGAATCAGAATCTTTATTGCCCTCAGGTTAAAAAAAAACTACCATGAAATGTGTGTACGGCGTTCATATTATCACAAACGTCACTTTAGGAAATATTTATTTATTTATTTAATCACTTTTATATAGCGCTCTAATATTTCAAGAGCCGCGCAAGGCGCTCATATTGTTTTGGGATGAATACAATACAAAAACACACATTAACAAAAAAAAGGTGTCCGTCTGTCCGTCTATCTGTCCACCGCCTTGCGTCTGTCTGCCTTCTGGTGTCTGTGCAAAAAAAAAAACAATAAACATTTGTACAGCACCCTTCCTCACTAGAGCTCATAGAGCTTTACTGAAAAATAACATAAATAAATACAGGAAGGAATAAAGAAAGCGAAAGCAAAACATGAAAATACTAAATCAGAAAACACACACAAGACTATGACTGTGTTTTAAGTATTTGACAATCAAAAGTTCAGGTTCGAGATTTAAGGATAGACACTGCTGAACAGATGTGTCAACAAATGTTAATGAAAAAAATTACACTTTTTAACCAATTTTTTAAATTTTTTAAAATAAGTTATTAATTTTGAACGTATGATTCTTTGTTGCATGATAGATATCAATAAAGCAAACATACTGTGCATATATAATCAACATTACTTCAAGATAACGGTAACTGGAACTGTCCAAAGTCAGTATAGGTTCTTTGAAATGACCTTGACCCTAAACTATGAGAGATATACAGTCCAACTTGTATTTAAAGATGATTAGGATCTTTCATATATGTCTTGTTTTTGCATCGTTGATCTTGAAGGTCAAGGTCATTTAAAGTCTTCCCCCAAAACAGTCATCGTACAGTAGAATGGCTGTATATTTAACCCATTGTATGCAACAACATTGGGTTATTTGATCATACATGCATGAAAGTTCACGTAAAGGTCAAGGTCATCCCAAGATCAAGTCACTAAGGGTCAAGGTCATCCCAAGGTCACCGTATTTTGGCCATAATACAACTTTTGCTGTTGTTTATTTGATAGAACATGAATGTATTTGGAGCCAGAGGTCAATACATCTCAAGGTCAAGAGCATAGAAAGATCAAAGTTGGTATTGCTTTGCATTTTAATCCCACCGTTTCTTTTTTGTTTCTTTGCTGGGCACTCATTTTCATGTTAAGTATTGCAAGTTCCATAAGGACCATGTGAGTCATATGGGCTTTGCCTTTCTAGGTGTTTTGTTTTCTCAACATGAAATTGGTTTTCCTGAGCATTTATTTAGTTAATTAAAATGTTTGTGCCTGTCACAGAAGCGTATAGTGGACGAGGATACGATTTCAGGGTAAAATTTTAGGATCACGATAAAATATTAAATCCTAACAACATGATCTATGTTAGCTCACGGGAGACCAGTCATTCGTTTCATAAAAAGAAATTCATTCATTACATAAAATGTTTTGTAACCAGACACCAGGGCCTAAAAGTAGAGCTAATAACTGTAAATAAGATTTCAACAATACCAAAAAGTATTGCACAAATGGAAAGAAAATGATATTGCACCGAATGAAAAAAAAACAACAGTGTTACCGGAGTGCGGAACTAGCTGCCAGTCGAAGTCTGAGAGGACGAGCTTCCTGAACATTTCGCCCACACGTCTTCTTATGCTACTGGAAATTAGTCCTTGGAAGTTAAATCCCGTCTTTTTATGAGAAGGGCTGATTCGTCTGCATCGTTGACTTCCTCTTTCGCAACAAGCGGTTATCAGCAAATGCCGCAGGCTTGAGCTCTCTGGTTGTTGATGGGCTGGTTGCGTGGCAGGAGGGACTGGTTGAGCCACGAGTAAGCACCTAGTTCTTTAATTGTCAATCGCTCATTTGGATTAACTATCAGCCGTCGTTTGGCAATATTCTTAACGACCTGCGATATAATGTCCCAATCTTGAGAGGGAAAGTCATAATCACATGCCATGATTTTGCGACACACGCTGTCAAAAAAAACAACTGTGTGAGGAGTCACTCGGAAAAAAGATGGCCGGGTTCAGGTCGCGATGAATCTGCACCATCTGTCTCAAGTAGTGAACCGACAATTGCTCAGAGAAGAAGTGTTCATTTGTGGTCGACTAAGCTACTTGCTGCATTAGACTAGAGTCGAATTGACATGACTACCTCCGAATGTCCAAATGTCGCTCAGTATTGGTCGAGTTATGTCACTTCACCCATTTGTTTACATCACACAGTTAGGTTAGGGTCGACCTTTGACAGGAATATCTCCCATGCAAATATCGCCCATTAAATGTAAAAAAATATTTTGGGGACAAAAATGTGCGTAGTAGCTGAGAACGTGGAACTAAAGAACGGGCTCTTGATGAAATTCGACTGTGGATTTGCTGCTTCGGGTTTAGCAGACGATATATGTTCAAGGTCGATGCTCTCATCAACAACTTTATGAGAGGAACGCGTGCTGTCCTAATGAGAGCATTGCAGTAGACTACAATTCTTGCAAAGGCAGCGTCTATACTCAGCCGATCAGTGAGTACTGTACATTTGTATGAGGTTTTTTAATTAAAAAAACCCAACTAAACTGTGTGTTTTTACCTTGAGAGTTCAGTGTTGTTTTTCTCTTTGTTTTAGGGTATAAAAGGTCTTCCTGCGCGTATGGATGGAGTTTTTGTAAAGATTTTTGACTGCAGTTGTTGATGCTGTTTGCGTCTTAGCTGAATAAATTTGGACATTTTTATAACGACGACTCTTGCCTTTTTATTGAGTGAACGGGCTGCGCGGGATACGAAGTCGAGTTACACATATTTAAGCATCGGGTCTGAATCGACCATTGCCGTGTAACAGGAGGAAGGAAACCTGAGTACCCGGATGAAACTCGGTGACCTTCAAAGTCTCTTAGGTTACGTAAATCACATAAATCGCACCTTACGGGAATCGAACCCGCAACCTTGGGCATAGGAAACCGACTGCATCAATAGGCCATTGTACGTTCTTTGGGCATACTGACCAAACCTATCGTCCGCAATAGCAGACGACGTGTCTTGGGTCAACAATAAGAGCTTATGCGAAATGGACCCACATGGGAACTGTGAGCGTTGTGGCTGTGACGGTGGGTCTATTGTTGCTGGGCTCTGCACAATGGAATGCTATTACCCATTCGATCTAAAGTCTATGGGAATCGCTAGTAATCTCCCTGTGACTTAACTTAATACATTTATTTGTTTAGCTCGGTCTGTGTTTAGGCTGGGGTACAGAGATAGATAGAAAAATTGTAAAAGATCACTGTCACACTAGCTCTCACACGGCTATGAAACATAGGTAGTCCAGCCACTTGATAACAGTAAATATCACACATTTATTTCCTCTACTCTATACACGATCTTCGAAGTATGAAACTAACTTAAAAGTTCAAATGTCACTGCGATTGGTTCGCTCTTGATAGTTCTAGGCAGCTACTTTATCATCATCAGGCACTGGATACTTTCTGCCCTAATGGTCAGAGTTCTGGAAGAGTGGACTACTGTGGTCTTTTGATACAGATTTTGGTGCACTCAGTGAATGTGCACTTAGCTGTGGGTTCGAAGCGCTGCGTTGTGGTTGCTTCCTTGACAAGCTGTGTTGTTGTGGAGTCTTCTCCTTGTGGCTAGACTGGTGGGCTCTCTTAGCTCAGTGCTTTAGAGGCCTCCGCAGACCAACGTTCAGCGACGACTTGTTCTTGTCTTTCGCCTAGTTGGGCTCACGATACAATGTCTGCTCGTCTGTAACATATGAGACGAAATTCTGCACAACCCTGTATAATAGGTGTGTGCAGAGCGTCTCACTGAAGGCCAAAGTAGCCCTCAGTGATTAGCTCCACATCTCTATATATAAGTGACGAACATTCTGCTAAGTCCGTGGTCCACTGGAATCTCCACTCTAATTTCACACACACACACACACACACACACATATATATATATATATATATATATATATATATATATATATATATATATATATATATATATATATATATATATATATATATATATATATATATATATATATATATATATATATATATATATATATATATACAGGGATGTTGCTAGGAAATTTTTTCTTCGGCGATTTGGCCGAAACAGCCTTGAAACTTTCGGCTTTTTACAGAAAGTTTCGGCTCTCTCTGTCTCACAAGTTTTTTGACTAGATTCACTACGTTAACGTGCACACTCCACCTCCATATATTAAAGGTGTTCTGGGGATGCATATCTTTGTAATAAAACATGATTTTAAGAGTAGAATAAGAACATTGAAAAGAAATTTTATTTTCTTAAATTTTAGACACAAAAACAATAAAAAGTTTAGACTGTCCCTTGACAAACCACAATACTGTTTCTGTTTGGCCTACAGCTTTCTGGTTGACGCCAGGCAGCCAAAGTTCTATTCAGGTCAATGCTGCGCCCGTGCGGTTTCACCCTCGTCAGCATGTCCTGATTTTCAGCAGTGAGTCTGTTCCTGAGGGCTGTCAGTCCCAGGTTCTGTGCTGAAAACCCTCGTTCGCATCCAGCAGTGTGGACTGGTCAGTGCAAGATGCCCAAGCTTCAGCATGTTCGGAAAGTCTTCTGAATGGAACTTCCCAATCAGGTGCCAGAGCTCAAGCATGTTATCCCGTGGGTATCTCTGAGCCACCACTACCTGCTTCAACTTCATCCACTGTACTTCTTTTTTGCCAAACGACAGTATACTTTGTCCGGCCAACAATTTCGATTTCTTTTTCGGAGGCATTTTGAAAATGATTTTCAAGCACTGCGTAAAGCCTGTATGAGAAAGTGACGTTTTATTTCGTACGTCACTGGCTTCAATTAGGCTACTATTGACGTCAATTTTATCATGGACGACATCGGGCTATGACTAATACGGGTCTGTTCGCTGAGTGCAACTTTTTCAGGAAAACAGAATTTAGTACTTATCGAATCCTCACCTAAACTGCAAGCGTACAGCACAGGAATAATTATAGCAAAAATGGACAAAACCGAGCCGATTCACCCGTGAAAATTTCGGCTCGGCGAGCCGACATGACGGACAGTTTATCGGCTTTTTTATAAAAATTTCGGCTAAAAGCCGAAGATCCGACCCAAACGACATCCCTGTATATATATAAATCGTAGCTAACTATACACATAGAGAACGAATTAATATTATACACATTCTCTGGTACAGCCACTGGTCTGCAAGTATACATATAGGTTAAACATCCGTGGGTCCGTACGTAATACAACATGGCGTCGGCCGGTCGTGTTTGCCACGTGGTCACGCAACGTTGGACTAACCATTCAATTCTAAGCATAGCACATTCCACAAATATAATTCAACAATAATATAAATACATCACGATGAAACAAAAGTATGTTCATTTACCTTTTTGACAATGTCAGGCCATGGCTAACTTAGTTGATTCGAATTTTCAACAAGTCCTGCTGTCTAGTCTTGGATGGAGAGATTTCTGTTAGAGTGTAGCTGTGTACTGCTCCCAGTTTTCCACACGAATGACCCTCTACCTGGCCTCTGCCTTACCAGGCAGAACTGGTTCTACCTAATCGCGCTCTGTTCCGATTGGCTGTAAAATCTGATTGGCTGAAAATTCGGCTCTATCCTTAAGCTGGATGATGTCACTACACTGTGTGGGCGTCACTATACAACTGTGTTACACTGACTTAACAAGGCAAAAGCTTAAACTGTGCTGTGTTTAAATCTCGGCTCTTGTTACAGTGGCCGAGCGGTCTAAGGCGGGACTAACTTGCCTGTCTACAGGCAAATGGTGCTTGACAGGTGTGGGATCGGTAGAGCATATGGGCGTTACGTTTCTTCGAATATTATTTACTTTCGACTCCTTGCCCTCCCCCTCCCCCCCTCCCCCCTCCCTGCCCCCTCCAGCAAAAAGTAATATTAGGTAGGTTGGGTTTGGACGCCCCACAGGCTGCGACTACGCTTTTCCCCATGCATGGAAGGCGGCCCATAATTTCCCGATAAGGGACAATAAAGTTTCAAAAATCAAATCAAAATCAAATCACTCGCTATTTGCTAAACGTTACATACACGTTGCACTGAACACAACTATGGACTTCCCTTTGTATAATATTTATTGTCACTACTTTTAGCTAAATAATCTTTATTTTTAGAAGCACAACACGGACTTTGACCTTTCGTTTGTGTTCGGGACGTAACAGACGTTTTATTTTCGAGTTTGTTGAGTGATTTATGTATGTTGGAAAATAAATAATTAACACACATTTTTGATAAGCGATCTTTGGAATCTTTTAATTATAAAAAGCAGTCAAATTATAATAACTAAGTTTTCAAGCGAATCTTGGAATCCGTAAACAATTAAACTTGCAGTCTTGAACAATTTATTCTGCTAAATAATGCATTATATAGGTAAACAAATAATTATTTATAAAACTTTATAAATACTACATTATGTCACACAATCCGCTAAATAAAGCATGATATAGATATATAACTCCTTATTTAGCAACAATGCAATACATAGTTTTGTTTAGGTAAATAATAATAAATTTTTTTACCGACAAAATATATTAATTAGAAAAATCTTATATTGTTTGGAAACAAATGATTAGAAAATATGCTTCTATATAAAGATTATTTAGTGAAAGTGGTTTTAAAAAAAAACGCCGAAAAAACGTCGCAAACAAATATTTTACAAAGGGAATTCCATACACAATAACAATTAAACCTTTGTTTGGAAGCTGTCGAATGAATAAGGGAGCCCTTTGAACAGGTTAAGGATAGGATGTATTGCAATATGACGCAGCCTTGGGTAATAAGTGTTGCGAGAGGAGAAACGACTTTGCAGCTTCATCTACCCGTATTATTACAACATTATTCAACTTTAGTTTGGCCATTAAATTGAGACTGAGGTAAAAAGTAAAATTGAGCAAAAATGTGTGAATTGTCTAGTGTAAAAGTGTGACTTTATGACCTCCGACTCACTTTACGATACAAGCATATATTTCTTTTTCTTTTGGTCACTTCTGAGAATGTTGTCTTCGAGTGCTTTAATATAGAATGTCAGAGCCTGCGGCGGCGTACTCTTATATTAAAGTCTTAAATAAATATTATTGAGTAATTTTCAGTTTGTAGGTTTTTCGTTAGCGTTACCTTTTCAGAGATTGAGATATGGCCATTGAGCTAATTTATTGGGGAATCACGCTAAAGAACCTGTTTTTCTCTCCTTGGTCTGTCCTCTTTAACCTCCGTCTTCCCCCATCTCTCTCTTTTATCATCGTTGTCAACTATTTAATCACAATCCTCATCATCATTGATACTACACATCGTAGTCGTCACCGTCACCTCATCCTATCTAAATTTCTTCTTCTTGTTCTTCTTGTTCTTCTTCTTAGTCGTCACCGTCACCTCATCCTATCTAAATTTCTTCTTCTTCTTCTTCTTCTTCTTCTTCTTCTTCTTCTTCTTCTTCTTCTTCTTCTTCTTCTTCTTCTTCTTCTTCTTCTTTTTCTGCTTCTTCTTCTTCTTCTTCTTTAAACAACTGATTGGCTTTTTAAAAGAAAAGCTAGTTGTGTGTGTTGTGTTTTGTGTGTGTGTGTGTGTGTGTGTGTGTGTGTGTGTGTGTGCGTGCATGTGATTATTGTATAGTATAAGATTCTAAGTATATATAGATTCTCCAAATTTGCACTGTATTTTTTTCTCGACTTGATTTGACTTGATGTGTCCAACACAACTATTACTGCTTCAAGATAGAGTATACAATCTTATTGTATTTATTTCAATATTTATACTGCCAGGGCCCTACAAAAAGTAGAATGGCCCTTGAGGCAGTGAAAAAAAAATCTTATTGCCTAACGACAATACACCAACACATTATCAGCTTCAATAACTAGTGTGCATGACTTTGGAGATGTCATACAAGAAGAAGAAAAAGTACGCGAGTGCTGTCATCAGGAGGGCAAAGGTCAATGGAACGGCGCATCATGGCCAGGCGAAGGGAAATCATTCTGGTGGCAAGTTAATCTAAGAAATGGGAAGAGACATTTTCTGGTATGTGAAAGAGATCCTCCAGAAATCGGCGTTTGCACCAGGAGGGCCGTTTTGGCGAGTATCAGAGACTTGTCCCACGCTGAATTCAGCCTAGGTGTCACACAGCGTACCTGAAACTCGCCGAGTACTTCTTGACATGGAGAGGCGAACGTCAACCTTGGTTAGTTTCAGTTACGCAGTGTGCCTAGGTGTGGGAGAACACACAGAACACCTGAGCTTGCTGAAACATGAGCAGCTTTAGAGCAAATGCCAAAGCAGGCCAAGAAACCCTCAGTTCGTCATCAGTATGCTGGACCAGTTTCTGCGCCTCGTTTAATTCGTGACGTTTCAGTGCTGCAATTCTCCTTAGTGTCCTAACTAACGGCTCTTCCGTCATGTAGCTGTGGGTTGACCCTCTGGGTCCTGGGTACATTACCTTTCCGGGATTTCCCTATGCGGTTCATTCTTAGGGTCGTGTAACGAAAAGGGGTATTTGAAAATCGGCGTGCGTGTATGCGTGAATCTGCGTGTTCTCCCGTCTTACAACTTATGTAACCTGCAACAAGACACTACGTTGTCACACCCTGTATTAAGTCATAAACATAGATCAACAAAATAGCACAAGTACTGAATCAACAAAAATCAAAAATGGGATAAATACAATTGTTTCTAATCACGTCATGTCATATGCATACATAACATAAAACACTTTGAAAATGTGTAAGGCCCTGAAGAAGGTTTATGTTACGTTGAAACGCGAAGGATAGTATGTCTGATACGCGCACGATAGATCTAATCGTTTCGCTTTGCAAAAGTATTCAATAATAGAGTGTTGTTGATGCGTGAACGGGTTGCGTGGATAAACGAATCTGAGTTACACCTTATCAGGACTTCAGCATTGGGGCTGAATCAACTACTGATAGAGAAACACTGTCATGGCTAAACTGTGAGAGAGGCGGAAGGGGTACCATTTCTTACAGTCGGACAGTGCAATGGTCAAGCCAAGCTGTGAAAGTACAAAAAGGGCAGCGTTGTTTTGAACTAAACGGTACAATAACAAGATGTTATTGTAGAGTGTAGGTCGAAGAATTGGCTAATAGATTATACAACTTAGCACGTGCAGAGGCCAAGGGCATGTTTGTGCCGAGTCTACCAACCAATCATTGGGCTCAAATTGGTTGCACAAATGCAGTACAGTGCTAGAACTAGGCATTCGTTGTTGAACTTGGGCAGCAAGCGGGTCGTTAGAGAGGAGCGGGGAACAGAAGCCAAGAGGAGACATTAGAACTGGTAACCGGATTGTGGTCAAAGTGAAGACACCCGGGAGGTTAATGAGTTATCGATAGCTAGGTAGCTGTCACTCATTTATGGAGCGTCATCGGGCGTGATCCATGTGATGTCGTCAAAGAGAAATCTCTTATCATAAGTCGGTAAGTGAGATTCGACCTCTGGAACCTTGTCTCTAGCGATCGTCAAAGAGAGAAAGGGGGGAAGACTATTTAGGGAGGGCTAGTAGCAAAAATGTGTGAATGAGAATGTATAACGTAAAATTGTATGTCTTTAAACGTTTATAAAAATATGTAAATTGTTAGGATGTTATATTTAGAAATGTTTTCATGTTAAAACGTATATTTTTGTTGTAAATAATAAAATGATGAACGGAGGCAGTCAGCCAGAGTCGACAGAGAGAGGTGAAGAGAAAATTGTATATACCTGATAAAAACGGAACGAACGTATGTTGAATATGTGAAATTTTTATAATGGTTGTATGCTGTATAAATCGTATGAATATAACGAAATGGAAAATAAATTTGTGAATATATGTATTAGAGAAGTTAAGACCATGAAATTCTTCTTCAGGAGGCGAGGCGAGCAGACCAGGGTTAATTAGAGAAATAAATAGAGAAGTAAAATTATGCCAAAATAGTAGCCTGTACCTTTATTGATTTCAGGTTGGACTTATTCTTCTTATTGTTATTATTATCATCATTGTTGGACGCGTCGTCAACGGGACGTGTTGGTGATACCCGACTAGTAGTAGTCGTCTCTACGGCGTTTGGCTGTAGTGGTCATTCCTCGGGTCATCCGTGGAAGTGGGGGTTACGAGGTGAGGGTGCAGTACCTGCCAGAGAAGTCATCTGGGGTCGGCGGAGAGAAGCAGAGAAGGAAGAGAGGGGAGAAATCAACGGAATTGAGGGGCCGTCTGGAAAGTGGATCATCAGTATTAGAAAGAGCAGAGACGTTCATCGGTAGTTATAGAAGAAAGAATGGCACCACATTAGTTTTAGAAGGAAATTCGCAGTTTTGGACACAGGGACAAATAAAGACTTATCATCCAGTGACTTTAGTTAAGATTGTGCGAAAATTCTACAGGGACAACGCCTACATCCATATTGGATTGTTGAACTGTGTGTGTGTGAACTTTGAACTGTGTGGGTGTGAACTTTAATTAGGGAAACAAAAGAGAAGTGCACAGCTGGACCTTATCATCAACGGCCGTGCACCTAGTGTGGATACGTGTATATGTAACTGAACTGGGGTATCAGGGGGGATTTTGTATTGTTATTTAATTAGCACGGTGTATATAATATTTTGTGTGTGTGTGTGTTTAAATTAGAAACGACCAGGTGAGAGAGTGATTTTATTTTGATTCATGATTATGCCAATGTGTGGATTGTGTATGGTTTTGAACTATTTTATGCTTTAATTTTGTTTTTCCTTTTTTCTTTGGTTTCATTCTTTTGTTTCTTAATTGGGTTTTGATTACATGTCTTATTAAATAAATGTTATATTGTATTTTTACAACTCATTTCACTAGTTGTGTTCTTAGTTTAGTTTAGTGGGAGAAAGGACGCTCGCATACGCATCACCCACCCCTATCTACCCTATCACTCCTTGCATGAAGGACTAGTCACCTACTTAAAACACCAAAGGGAGGAAGTAGGCCTGACAAAAGTGGTGGACCTGCGGGGTACACAGGGGTACGTAAAAGAATCCGGGGGATAAACAAAAACACCGGGTACACACAGGGAAACATCAGCGTGTGGCGTGAGCGTTCAGGGGAAAGAGGGTAGTAGGTTAGGGACATAGAACGTAGTATTTTTTTTGTGTATGTGTTAGGTATAGATTTTATATGTTGTTATTATGTTTGTAGCGGGGGCGTGTCTGTGAAGGGGTTTGTAGTGCGGGAGGGGTGTGTCAATCCTTTGTGGGGGGTCTCATTGTGGGATCGCAGGGGACAGGGTGCAGTGGTCGAATCTCGGTTCACGGCTAGTCGCGATAGCCAACCATTCGCATCGACAGCTCTGAAACGTACAAAACAGCTCCAGGGGATAGGAGGGAGGAACAAGTCCAAGCACGAAGGAGAATACTTGAGTAAATTGAAAGTGCGAGAGATAGAAGAGCTAAGATGGCTCAACCGCACAATTTGCGATCAGGTATGGGGAAGACAACCACTGGTCCTACAAGCGTGACCGCGTCATCACCAGTTGTGACAAGTGTGCTCAGTCCGAGTACAGGCGCAGTAGGAGGAGTGTCAGTCACTGGCATAGGAGGTAGTAGGATGACCGTAACACCATCAGGGATAACGTCAAGGTCGCTAACAACACCAACTAGAGGAGCAGGGAGGGGTGTGAGTGGAAAGGGGTCAAAAGTCATTCCAGGAAATCCAGATCCAATAACAGCCAAGTGGCAAAAATTAGCGCTAGACTACGGATTAACGGGATCGGCAGCAGCTATGTTCGTAGCACAAGGTGTGCAAGCTGATGAAGAGAAAGAAGCAAAAGAGCGAAAGGAAGAATTAGAGAGGCAAGACCGAATTAGGAAAGAGGAAGCAGATAGAAAAGAGAGGGAATTAGAAAGAAAAGAGAGGGATCGTAGGGAGGAGGCAGAGCGAAAAGAAAAAGAGGTAGAAAGACAAGAAAGAATTCGCAAGGAGGAGGAGGAAAGGAAAGAGAGAATTAGAAAAGATGACTTAGAGCTTCAAAAACTAAAACTTCAAGTAGACGCAGAGAGGGAGCGTAGGGCACAGGAAAAGGAGGAACGGGCTCAGCGAGAAGAGACCAAGGCTCAAGAAAAGCGCGAAAGATACGAACAGAAAGCCAAAGATAAAGAGGCCAGAGAAGAAAGAGATAGACAGAAGGAAGAACAGGAAGCCAAGGATAGGGAGGCTAAAGAGGAAAGGGACAGAGAGAAAGAAGAAGCCAGGGAAACTAGGGCTAGAGAAGAGAGAGATTTGAGAAGAGAAGAAGTTAGAATACTGAAAGAAAATAGTTCTTCTAACATTAGAATGGCACCTTTTGAAGGCAAAGAAAACATAGATACCTACCTTACACACTTCGAACGAGTAGCTACTCTGAATGAGTGGAGAAATGAAACATGGAGCAAGAAATTGGCACCATTACTGTTAGGTCCAGCTAGAGACGTGTACGTTCGAATGACACCTGAGGAAACCCAAGACTATCAAACACTGAAACAGGCTTTACTGGATAGGTTCCGACGAAATGAGGAATATTACAGGAAGCAGTTCAGGACGGTAAAGAAAGAGGGCCCAGAATCATTTACAGAGTATCTCAAGAAACTCAGACACTTGTTGAGTAGGTGGTTTTGTATGGCCAAGGTCAATCCAGAAGATCCAAATGCAGTGATAGACTTGTTCTTGAAAGAGCAATTAGTGGAAAATCTAAACCCCGACTTAGAACTCTTTGTCCGAGACCATGCTCCGAAAACGGCAAACGAAGTGGCAGAATTAGCCGAGAAGCACTCTGTCGCGAAATGGGAGACGAAAAGGTCAGGGTTCAAGTCACATAAGCCGGAAGAGAGAAGTAGGGCTGCTAATAGCCGTGAGTCAAACGAAAGACCAGCAGAGAAGAGGTGCTTCCATTGCAACCTGAAGGGACATGTCAGACGAGACTGTCCAAAGTTGAAAAAGGTTAGTTTCGCTCGAGTGCAGTCAGGTCGAGTGCACGTAACCTCACCAGGGGTCGAGGCCAACCGAGCGGGCATCAATGAAAAAGAAAGGGTAGAGGTGAATGGGGAAATAGTCACAGCGTTACGCGATACGGGGGCAGACGAGGTTTTCGTAGCGGAACGGCTAGTGAATTCCGATGACATAATGCCGGAAGAGATTAGCGTGTTTGGCCGACGGAACCTTGAGGAAAGCCAGACAAGCGATTGTCGACTTGCAATCGTCATACGTATCGGGAAGGATCAAGGTCATCGTATTTGAGAAACCGGTGCATGACGTATTGATAGGCAACACGGTACGGTTCGCGAACGGAGACACCCAAACCATCCCCATCTTTCCTACAAGAAAAGCAGAGGCAGTGCAAACACGCGCGCAAGCCAAGAGGGAAAGCGCAGCAAGAACGAATGCACCTGTCGAACCAATACCAGGCTTAGCGATCAGTCCAACTGAGCTAATTGCCATGCAGAAGGCGGACAAAACGTTAGCACGCGCGCTATCTAGCGTGGGAAATCCCATAGCCAACAGGTGGAAAAACGGCACGGTACAGTACGAGGTACATCAAGGGTTATTGTATCGGGTCTATCAAGGTCACCATAGGAAGTACAAACAGATCTGTGTACCAGAACCACTGAGGCAAGGCGTCATGCGCCTGGCGCACGATACGCCTATGGCCGGACACATGGGTGCCAAAAGAACACTGGATCGAGTGTGGTCCGAATTCTACTGGCCGGGGATAGGAGCAGACGTGCGGCGCTATGTCAGGTCATGCGACAAATGTCAGAGAGCGCAACCAAAAGGTCGGATTCCACGAGTACCTATGGTAAACATGCCACTCGTGGATGAACCTTTCCAGAGAGTTGCCGCTGATTTGATCGGTCCGATAATACCATCATCGGAGAAAGGCCACAGATATATTCTTGTAGTCGTAGACTACGCGACGCGCTATCCGGAAGCTATTCCATTGAAGCGAATAACCACAGAGGAAGTCGCAGAAGCCCTGTGGAACATCTGGACACGGCTAGGCGTGCCGGCGAAAATACTGACGGATAACGGATCCCAATTCACGTCTGAAATCATGAAAGAGGCGTTACGATTATTGGGCATCAAAGGGTTAACCACGACACCCTACCACGCACAATGCAACGGTCTCGTTGAAAGGTTTAACGGCACTTAAAGAGCATGTTGAGAAAACTGTGCGAGGAGAAACCGAAAACGTGGGATCAGTACGTGCAAGCCTTGCTATTCGCATACCGGGAAGTACCACAAAGTAGCACGGGTTACTCACCTTTCGAACTGCTATACGGAAGGCAAGTCAGGGGACCAATGAAGGTGCTTAAGGAACTTTGGATGGGAAAAATCGAAGAGGGCGAGGTCAAAACGGCATCAGAATACGTAACCGATCTGAGAAGCAAGATCGAAGATACTTGCGAGCTAGCAAAACAACAGCTAGAGTCAGAGGGCAAGCAGCAAAAGAAACATTTCGACAAGAAAGCGAAAGCCAGAAGCTTCGTGGTAGGCGAAAAGGTACTCAGAATCGTACCATGCAAGAAAAACAAGTTGCAGATGGAGTGGGTGGGTCCGTATGTCGTTACAGGGAAGGTAGGGGTATGTGACTATCGTATACAGATAGGGAACAAACAAAAGACGTACCACGCTAACTTACTGAAGCGGTACGAGACCCGCGCCACAAATGTTGCAACCGTAGCAGTTGTGCATGAACCGGATGACTGGGAAGAAGTGACAACAACTTCTATCACCACCGCGGTCATCCCGTTAGTAGCACAAGAGACGATAGCCGATATTCAGCTGGACAAAAACACACCAGAGATCCATGCGGACATTCGAAATTTGGCTAGGAAATTCTCGGACGTATTGACCGACTTACCAGCAAAGACGAAATTGGTCGAGTGCGAAATCAAACTGGAAAACGAAAACCCAGTCCGAACGAAACAGTATCCGCTGCCATTCGCGCACAAAGAAACGATAGACAGAGAGGTAGAGGAGATGATAAAACTAGGCGTGATAGAGCGATCTAGCTCACCTTTCAGTTCGCCGATAGTTTTAGTACAGAAGAAAGACGGAAACATTCGATTCTGCGTCGATTTCCGAAAACTAAATCAGAGGGTCGTGTTCGACGCCGAACCTATGCCGGACGTTGAAGCGCTATTCGCAAAGCTCGGAAAAGCGCGATATCTATCGAAGATCGATTTGAGTAAGGGGTACTGGCAAATTCCAATGGCCAAAAATGACAAAATCAAAACAGCCTTCACGACGTCAAAAGGGCAATTTCAGTTCACGGTCATGCCCTTTGGCCTAAAAACAGCGGGGGCGGTTTTCACACGCATGATGCGCGTACTGTTGGAGCCATTGGCCATGCCAGAAATAGATAATTTTATGGATGATGTTTTGGTCGCTACTGAAACAAAGGAGAGACACATTCAGTGTTTGTCAGCGCTGTTCACGCGGCTGAGGGAGGCACAACTGTCCGCTAGACCGTCAAAGTGCATGCTAGGTCACAGACAACTCGAGTATCTGGGTCACATCGTCGGTAACGGACAGATTACAGTGATGCCAGACAAGGTCACAAAGATCAAGGCCATTGCGAGACCACAGACTAAGAAGCAAGTGAGGTCATTCCTAGGCATGGTAGGCTATTACCGCCGCTTCGTGCCACACTTTGCGGAAGTCGCTTTACCGCTAACCGACTTAACAAAGGGGGGCGGCTCAAAAGAAGTCAAGTGGACCCAGGACTGTGAGACGGCGTTCGCAACGCTCAAAGAACGTCTGTCGTCCCAACCGATTTGTGTACTGCCAGATATGAACGTTCCATTCGTCATAAGAACAGACGCGAGTGACGCAGGGCTAGGAGCAGTCTTGCTCCAAGACCAAGGGTTTGGGTTACAACCGATCAGCTATGCGAGCAAGAAGCTGATCTCCGCCGAACGCAACTACTCTACGATAGAGAAAGAATGCTATGCAATCGTGTGGGCGGTACAAAAATACGGGCAATACATGATGGGGCGAACGTTCACAGTGCAGTGTGACCACCAGCCATTACAACACCTGAACAGGGTCAAACAAACGAATCCCAGATTGTTAAGGTGGTCCATTCAGCTACAGCCCTACAACTTCAGAGTAGAAGTTATCCCAGGGAAGTTGAATGTGGATGCTGATTTTCTCAGCAGGAATCCATAGAATGCCAGAGTCCACAGTTTCGCATGATTATAGGTGTAAATTGAAAAAAAAAAACTATGGTTTTTTTTACCTATGGGGGAAGGTTTGTCATGGCTAAACTGTGAGAGAGGCGGAAGGGGTACCATTTCTTACAGTCGGACAGTGCAATGGTCAAGCCAAGCTGTGAAAGTACAAAAAGGGCAGCGTTGTTTTGAACTAAACGGTACAATAACAAGATGTTATTGTAGAGTGTAGGTCGAAGAATTGGCTAATAGATTATACAACTTAGCACGTGCAGAGGCCAAGGGCATGTTTGTGCCGAGTCTACCAACCAATCATTGGGCTCAAATTGGTTGCACAAATGCAGTACAGTGCTAGAACTAGGCATTCGTTGTTGAACTTGGGCAGCAAGCGGGTCGTTAGAGAGGAGCGGGGAACAGAAGCCAAGAGGAGACATTAGAACTGGTAACCGGATTGTGGTCAAAGTGAAGACAGGAGGTTAATGAGTTATCGATAGCTAGGTAGCTGTCACTCATTTATGGAGCGTCATCGGGCGTGATCCATGTGATGTCGTCAAAGAGAAATCTCTTATCATAAGTCGGTAAGTGAGATTCGACCTCTGGAACCTTGTCTCTAGCGATCGTCAAAGAGAGAAAGGGGGGAAGACTATTTAGGGAGGGCTAGTAGCAAAAATGTGTGAATGAGAATGTATAACGTAAAATTGTATGTCTTTAAACGTTTATAAAAATATGTAAATTGTTAGGATGTTATATTTAGAAATGTTTTCATGTTAAAACGTATATTTTGTTGTAAATAATAAAATGATGAACGGAGGCAGTCAGCCAGAGTCGACAGAGAGAGGTGAAGAGAAAATTGTATATACCTGATAAAAACGGAACGAACGTATGTTGAATATGTGAAATTTTTATAATGGTTGTATGCTGTATAAATCGTATGAATATAACGAAATGGAAAATAAATTTGTGAATATATGTATTAGAGAAGTTAAGACCATGAAATTCTTCTTCAGGAGGCGAGGCGAGCAGACCAGGGTTAATTAGAGAAATAAATAGAGAAGTAAAATTATGCCAAAATAGTAGCCTGTACCTTTATTGATTTCAGGTTGGACTTATTCTTCTTATTGTTATTATTATCATCATTGTTGGACGCGTCGTCAACGGGACGTGTTGGTGATACCCGACTAGTAGTAGTCGTCTCTACGGCGTTTGGCTGTAGTGGTCATTCCTCGGGTCATCCGTGGAAGTGGGGGTTACGAGGTGAGGGTGCAGTACCTGCCAGAGAAGTCATCTGGGGTCGGCGGAGAGAAGCAGAGAAGGAAGAGAGGGGAGAAATCAACGGAATTGAGGGGCCGTCTGGAAAGTGGATCATCAGTATTAGAAAGAGCAGAGACGTTCATCGGTAGTTATAGAAGAAAGAATGGCACCACATTAGTTTTAGAAGGAAATTCGCAGTTTTGGACACAGGGACAAATAAACTTATCATCCAGTGACTTTAGTTAAGATTGTGCGAAAATTCTACAGGGACAACGCCTACATCCATATTGGATTGTTGAACTGTGTGTGTGTGAACTTTGAACTGTGTGGGTGTGAACTTTAATTAGGGAAACAAAAGAGAAGTGCACAGCTGGACCTTATCATCAACGGCCGTGCACCTAGTGTGGATACGTGTATATGTAACTGAACTGGGGTATCAGGGGGGATTTTGTATTGTTATTTAATTAGCACGGTGTATATAATATTTTGTGTGTGTGTGTGTTTAAATTAGAAACGACCAGGTGAGAGAGTGATTTTATTTTGATTCATGATTATGCCAATGTGTGGATTGTGTATGGTTTTGAACTATTTTATGCTTTAATTTTGTTTTTCCTTTTTTCTTTGGTTTCATTCTTTTGTTTCTTAATTGGGTTTTGATTACATGTCTTATTAAATAAATGTTATATTGTATTTTTACAACTCATTTCACTAGTTGTGTTCTTAGTTTAGTGGGAGAAAGGACGCTCGCACACGCATCACCCACCCCTATCTACCCTATCACTCCTTGCATGAAGGACTAGTCACCTACTTAAAACACCAAAGGGAGGAAGTAGGCCTGACAAACACCAACATCCAACAGTTATTAAAAACCAAAAATTTGGCAAGTCAAATTGAGTGGATAAAATTTTGTCGTTTTCAAAGTGTTTTATGTTATGAGTTATTCTTCGTTAATTTAGAAGACATACATACGACTTTGTGGTGGTGTGGCACACCCCACTCACAAATAACAAACAACTTCCCAGTCACCGTCGCGATAGAGAGAAAACAACAGTTTGATATAAATATATAGTCACACTGTAGTTATGTTCGATCTCTTGTCTCTTCTCAACCTACGCCATCTTCTTTATCTGCTCCTCTCCTTCTCCTTCTGTCTTCTCCGCGTCCCCTCTTCTTCTTTGCTCCTCCTCGTCCTCCTCTTCTTCTTCCTCCTCGTCCGCCTCTCCTCAGTCTTCTTCTCTCCTCCTCGTTCTCTCTCCTTCCGTCTTCTTCTGCCTCCCCCCCTTTCTTCTTCTTCTTCTTCTTCTTCTTCTTCTTCTTCTTCTTCTTCTTCTTCTTCTTCTTCTTCTTCTTCTTCTTCTTCTTCTTCTTCTTCTTCTTCATTCTTCTCTCTCCTTCCGTCTTTTTTTTCTTCTTCTTCTTCTTCTTCTTCTTCTTCTTCTTCTTCTTCTTCTTCTTCTTCTTCTTCTTCTTCTTCTTCTTCTTCTTCTTCTTCTTCTTCTTCTTCTTCTTCTTCTTCTTCTTCTTCTTCTTTTTCTTCTTCTTCTTCTTCTTCTTCTTCTTCTTCCTTCCTCTTCTTCTGCTGCTGCTGCTGCTCCTTCCTTCTCCTCCTCTTCTTCTTCTTCCTCGTTTCTTATTCTCTCCACTTCTTCTTCTCCTTCCTCTCTATTATTCTTCTTCTTTATTCTTCTTCGGCGCTGGACCTAAAGCAATAATCATGTAATGTAATTCTTCTTCGTTTGCTTGTCCGTCTTCTTTATCTTCTTCTTCTACTGCGCCTATTCTCGAGGCCCCCGTAGCAAGAGACTTCTGCAGACTAAAGAGTTAACAACTAAGTTTCTAGATGCGTAAACTTTCTTTAAACCATTAAATATATATCTCTCTCTGTCTGTGACGGGACCAGTGCGGCAAAATGCAATGAATTTTATCCAAATCCAATACAGTTCACAACGTAAACAACAATTCTACAACTAATTACAACAACTATTTATTACATTAATGACACCAATTAATTTCATTCATACAATAAACGTAATACTTTACCCTGCAATTGTAGTTTCAACTTCAAATTATATAATTATCCGAATTCAATTCGTTATTCAAAACTTACAGTGAAACACCATGTTCGTCTCCTCCCCACTCCATCCTTCACACTACTATCAAAATTATTTATTATTAATTTTATTACATAACAATACAGTATCATTAATTAACAATGATATTACATTATTTTATAACACAACATTTGAAATAATAAATAATATTTACCTGCAGACTTAACTGCGAGAAGAAGAATGAATAGAGTTTTGAATACACATTAGTGAACTGTCATGTGACCAGCTCAACCAATCAAAATGTTGCTCTCATACAAAAATTACAAATATTTTTTCACAAGGAACAGACTAGCAATATAAAGTCATCGGACCCAAATATCTATAAAACCGGTCCGTTACAGGTCGTATTCCCTACCGTTAAGAGTCAATTGGCACCTTCAGTTGATCCCTCGGTCTTGTGTGCCTTACCTTTCCGGGGTTTCCCCGATGTCGTTCACTTTAAGGGACTGGTTCCCTACCCTTTAGAGACTTTACACCTCCTGTTGGTCCTGGGTGCTCTACCATTCCGGGATGTTTCCGATGCCGTTCATCCTATTTTTTGTTTTTGTTTTTAATTAAGTGAGATTATTTCACTGTTGGGAGCACCCCGTTTGTGCACTGTCATGACTGGGTTTGGTGCGCTGACCGGGTTGGATGGTTAGCATATTTTAAATATTAAAAAGGGTTGACCCCCTCTGACTCTGCCAACCTATTAAGCCAGTCTCATGGCTTCAATTCTATTTACACTTAGTAACTGTAAAGTTAATTTGTTTCGTAAAGTACAGTGTGCTGTTGGTACACACTTTTAAAATTGTACTGGCATTAATTGCCTTGTATGTAAATACATTACCCATATTTAGGGTTCTACATATATTCATTGTCTCGGTTTACTTCCCTCTCTCTCTCTCCCTCCCCCCCCCCTCCCCTCATATCATACCCATTGTTGGATTAATTGTAAGTAATTAAACAATATTATAGTATTGTCGTTTTATCTTGCTGGCAGAAGTAGACTTTTTTTTGACGCGGTTATGGCCGCATTCTGTACGAAGATCCTCAATTTTAATTTAAAAGAATTACACGGTTTATACCGAAGCACCCTCATTCCAGTCATCATACCCCCGCCAAACCTGGTCTGGTTTTTACCTAGTTAGGGGTCTTACACCACCTTTTACATTGTCCGGATCCAATATTGTAAATAAGACATAAAACTCCGCTTCGCTTCCCAAGCAGCTGTGGAGCCCTAGACGAGGCAGGGTGGACAGTGATTGATTGATTGATTGATTGTTGCTTTAGGTCCAGCGGACTCTTCTGAGCCAAGGGGTGGACAGTGGAGAGGGCTCAAAGACGAAGCAAGTGCAGTAACAATAACAAGCAATCAGCGTCTTACTACACCTAACCATCTACAAGAAGACGAAGAATGCGAAGGCGATTGAGGAGAGTAGGCACAGGAAAAGGATGAGGTTGGGAAGAAAGAAGATAAGGGGAAGAAGAAGAAGGAGAAGTAGAAAAAGAAGAGGAAAATACCCTCATGGCTTCGCTCGGTGTCAAGCCAGTCCATTCTCGAATGTTGTCCTCCCACCTCTTTTTCTGTCTCCCTCTTCTGCTTTCTTACACCGTGCCTTGCAGGATGGTCTTTGCAAGGCCTGATGCTCCGGTGAGGGAGAAGGGAGGGGGGGTGGAGTCTACTAGGATGTACCAACTCGGCCATCCTACCTAAGAAGAATAAACTGATGATTATGATGATGACGACGGCGACAACAACAACAACAAACAACAACCACACAGCTACAGGAATATAATCAAAGCAAAACAAGAAAAAAAAGGAAACAAAAATCACACAATGATACACTGTCGCACACAACACACACACACACACAACTTCCCCCCCCCCCCACACACACACACAAACGCAAACGCACAGAAACAAAGAAAAAAATACGCATAAAATATCCCATTCCTTCGGGGTTTTATGGTGCCTGCAGTCCCGCGCGAGAATATACTTGTGGCGAGACGTAATTTTGTTATGCTAGAACAGACATCTTCGTGGACGGTGTTGATCGCACAGCGGTACATACCGCACAGCCATTTCATTTGTTTTATAAATAGGGACGCTGGGATCAGACTGCGCTCGAACGGTTTATCCTCAAACCGCCTAAGAACGAACATGTAATCTTCCCTTAAATCGAAACGATATAGGCCTAACTATGATAGGTGAGAGTTGCGCATATAATAAGATAGGGCTTTATCAATGTCTTCAAAGTTATAGGACTGCATCTGTTGATATAAGTGAAGATACCAGACTCTTCGGTACGAGGTTTGGTTGGAGCCGGCCGATTCGTTTGGCCAAAGACTAAGTGTGATCCCACCCTTCTATCTACGATACATGGGCTGTTCGCTACTACTCCTAACCGCTGTGATATCGAGGATCCTCTTCTTCTTGTAATCGGGGATCCGTTGTACTCGGTTAGTGCCCTTGTGATCAAAACATAAACAGCATGGGCAAGCCGACTTCTGGCGAGACTGTCTTGATTCTTTGTTACTGTGTAAGTTAAACGTGCTATAGAAACCATAATTATTCGTTTTTATATCCAACAAACATCCTAGTACAGTATCTTCCAAATTCCAATTTATTATTATTATTATTATTATTATTATTATTATTATTATTATTATTATTATTATTATTATTATTATTATTATTATTATTATTATTATTATTATTATTATTGTTGTTGTTATTATTATTGTTGTTATTATTATTATTTACATTTTGCTCAAGGCGCTATATACAAGAAGCCGGTCGAGGCGCCCACTTCCCAAATCATCTTTGTAGTCATCAGTGCGATGAACATTGAGGTTTAACGTCTACACCCACCATTGGCGATATGGCAGACGAGGATAACCATCCCAGGGAAAGAGGGGTGGGGACCTTAATCAACACTGACCCACCAAAGCAATCATACTGCTAAAATGGACAGTAAAAATGGCCACATTTTATATCGCCCACCACGGGATTCGAACCTGAGTCATCAGTGCGTGAGCCATTGAGGCTTAAATTGTGTTTCAAAACTATGATGGGGACCAAGAACTCAATCACAGCTGCTTGGTTAGTGTAGTGTTCCTATTACGCTGCTGCATCTCCAAAGTACTTAATAATGCGAAAGACGCGAGCAACGGTGCATAACTTTTGCCATCTTTGAGGAAGTCATCGTGGTGTAGTCTACTTCATTCTACTAATACCAAAACAGGCCTGTTGTTTACGAGGAGATTTTGTTTCATACAAGCCGGATACCAACATCATACGAGAGCGATGTTCACTTGGCATTTGAACGTGGACAGTTTGATTCTTTCGTTTCGTTTCTACCAAAACAAAACTTTAACATGCGTCTACTTTCTATACGACCTTATAAACTAAAAAAATGGATCACTCATTATTAATTCAATATAGGAGGAAGGCTTCTGGCAAAAGGAAAAAGAGCACAGCAAAAAATAGTGCTGAATTATCTTTACGTTTTCACATTGGCTTCCCATCCCTTTCCCGATGTCAGAATTAAGCTTTGTATTAGATCTATTTTCTTTAGGTTAGATTAAGAGAGAGAGAGAGAGAGAGAGAGAGAGAGAGAGGGGGGGGGGGGGAGAGAAGCACGCAAGCACAAAGGATTTAAGATGAAGTCCTGTGGAGGAACTCGGCAGGACAAAACAAGCAAGCATGATTTAGATGTTAGAAAACGGGTCCGGAATGAAAATGAAAGCAGTATCTCACGCACAGGCAACCGAAGACTGTGATCTCACACCCACGCTTCATTCCGGGCCTCCCGGTGACCTGTACAACCTGATGACCGCTATGAACAGACACACACACACACACAACCACCTCCACCACTACCTGCTGGCGTGACGTTGGCTACCTAATCAAAATGGTTCCACCACGAGTACTTTCTAGTTTTTCAATTAAGATTCTGAGTGTTTCATTGTAAATTATATGGCTGTAGGTTTCTGAAAAATTCAATGGAACAGTTATTATTACTTTTTTATACCAATGGGAGCTGTCCAAAAAGTGGCTACCTAAAACTATTTACGTGTTCTATTTAATGAAATTTATTTATTTTGATGTAAAAACTTAGGTAGTGTTTGTTTGGTTAAGAAATATCAAGAAATATATTTTATATAAAATTTAGAATTGAAACACCACGTGTTTTTGGTGGTTTTAAAAAAAAACAGAGTCAAGCGTATTACTTCCTCACACTGCCCATATGTCCAGATTTCAACACCAAGTTGCGTGAACTCGTTTTAACGATTGAAATGAAAAATAAATATCTAAACGTTAACCAAATGTAACCAAACTTGGCAGAAACATTGCCTGGAATGTTACTAAAGTGGTGAAAGAAAAATTTTGAAAATCCAATCAGTAATTTTAGTTTTATAGTGATTTTCTGGAACATTGTAAAAACCCGTGGCATAAGCCGAAAATGGCTACCTAAGAAAGTCAGTGACAGCGTCCTTAATTCAATTAAGTAGAATGCCATGTGCATATGAGCTAGTTACATTCGGCTTGACCATCATTAAAAACTTAACTTTGTTCATCGTGGCGGGAGAAATGTGGATTTGGGGTTTTTATATCCGATTTAGGTCACCATGTCCAGTTTGGAGGAAAAGCACCACCGCGCTTATTTTGGTCAACACTTTTACAAAAAGTTAAAACTTTGACACCATGTACTCAAAAAACTTAAATTCGATACTATTTTGAATTATTGTAATGATCTATGGGCTTGGTGGCAAAGTATTATAATAAATGTATTAACCGTATTTTAGCTTAGGTAGCCAAGACAATCGGTGGCAGTCAAAATCAATCAATCGCAAAACTGTGTGAAAACTTTTAGCAAATATACAAACATTGTAGGTAGGTATTTCAACGGTGCGTTGTTTGCAACCAAAAGTGTGTAAATAAGTCAAGCAGAACGGGTGTTATACTGCTTGGAATGTCCCCACCCCGAATAACTGTTCTCCGGACAAAGAGAGAAAGAGAGAGAATAGACTGGACCTATCCCGATTGACGTCATTTTCTCAACATGACGAACGATTGTTGTGTCAAACATTGTTCGAAGCGAAGTACTAGAGATCTTGGGATCTCTTATTATAGAATTCCGACGATTATATTCAATAGAGGCTCCAACATACGCGAGCTGACAGCTAGGAGGAGAAGGCTTTGGATCGCCCAAATCAATCGAAAGAAGATCACAGACAAAACAGTGAAACCCTGGACCCGTGTGTGTTCACGCCACTTTGTGAAAGGTAAGCATTTTTAATAATTGTTCAATGGTTCACATGCATTTTGTTATTGGTCTTAGGCCATTGCGAAGTTGCAGCTGCCCACTTTCACCGACAACCTGGCAGTAGTGAAATCTGCCATTTTTGTTTACCTTTCTTCCAGAATCACAGAGGAAAGACTAGAGACGAGTAGAGTGCTTGTTTTGTTTATCATGCAAGTCAATATTTTAGTGTAGTTGTTATTACATTTTGACTTGATTTTGATGGCAGGAAAACGTGCGGAGGGAGTTCTATCAAGATGATACGCCCAACTGGATCCCAACTTTGCACCTTGGCTACAGCATTAAATGTGCATCCACTGATGTGGACCGGTTTGAAAGGAAACAGAAGAGAGAGCAACAGAAACAAGGAAATGCCCACAACAGTATGTAATGAATATTTACTTTATGAAATATTTCATAGTTTATCTTCAAGTGTAAAGAAATTGTGTTTTTGAAACAATGCTGCCTTTCTAAAGTGCAATTTTTAATGTTTGTAAATCTAACATTGGCATGTATAATGTCATCGCCTTTGTATTTATATATTTGATGTAGTCCATGAAATTATGCTTTTTGAAGGTAATGCAGTTGTTAGTAAGTGCACAGGAATGCAGTTTTCCAGGGAAGCAATCCCCCAGATCCAGTGTTAATTTTTTTTCTCTCACCACAACCCGTTCCCACCACTTCATCATTATGAATCTCAATTCATCAGTATTAAACTACAGTTAAATAAACTGTCTTCAGTTTTCATTTTGGTTAATTTAAAAAAAAAGCCACATCTTGTCTTATAGATGGGAGGAACACTGATTGCCCAAAATAGGCATTTACTCATAATTTTGAGTAAAAAACAAAAGTGAAATATTTCAAGGCAGTATGATCACCTAAACATAGAATGTGCTTGAAGTAAACAAATAGTTATGTGTATGTTATGGTTCTTATTTGTGCAGATCATGCTGGGGTAGGTGAGAACACCACAGACAGTGACACATCTATGGGTGATCTTGGAGGGGACACTGATTTAGAACTGGGTGAAGAAGCTACTGATTTTAAACGAACTGTGGAGCAGGAAGTCCAGACCGATATTACCATTTCCTACCTTGAAGCCATGGAGTCTGAGCTTCAGACCCTAAGAACAGAAAACCTCACTCTTCGTATGAAACTGAATGCCAGCACGATGTCAGATGACTTTTTTTTAAAAGAAGATGGGTCTAGAGATGATGAGAAGGTTAAATATTACACAGGCCTACCATCTTTTTTGACTCTTGCTGCTCCGGTGTCATTCCTCATGCCTCATATTACTAGTGGGCCCAGATCAATCACAAGCAAATTTCAAGAAGTGTTAATTGTCCTCACTCAACTGAGGTTGAATCTGCCTGTACAGGTCGTTGCTGATTTATTTGGCATTTCTGATGCTTATTGTTAACAATAACTATCATGGAAGCTTGGTTTTGTATCCTTCTTGTTTTTATTATTATTATTACTTCCAACTATGTAGTTTTGTTGACAATAACTATCATGGATATTAAACCCACGAACAGCTAATTTTGTTCACCTAGATCATCACGAAGCTTGGTTTTGTATCCTTTTTGTTGTTATTATTATTAATTTTAGTAGTATTGTTATTATTAGTGTTATCATTGTTCCTATCCTGTCCTATCCTATCCTGTCCCGTAACCCGGAGGTCGTAGGGGCACCACAGATGATCGTTTAACCAGCATACTCCATCTTTCTCTGTCCTCAGCAGCCCTGATGGCTTCGCTCAGTGTCAAACCAGTCCATTCTCGATTGTTGTCCTCCCACCTCGTTTTCGGTCTCCCTCTTCTTCTACCTCCTTGCACCGTGCCTTGCAGAATAGTCTTTGCAAGGGCTGATAATCTGGTGACGTGGCCATACCATCGGAGTTTCCGTTTCTTCACCACTGTGAGCAGGTCATCGTGTTGTCCAATGGCTTGTGTGATGGTCTGTCGGACTTCATCGTTGGTGATGTGTTGGGTATAGGAAATGCCCAGAAGTCTTCTGTAGCACCTCATCTCCATGCTTTGTATTCTTCGTTGGAGATCTGCTGTGAGGGTCCATGCTTCGCAAGCATATAGGAAGATGGAGATGACAAGGGAGCGCAGCAGTTTTACTTTGGAATGTAGATTGATGGTCCTGTCTTTCCCAATGGGCTTCAACCTTGTCAGGGCAGCAGTTGTTTGTGTGATCCTGGAGAGTACTTCCTGTCGGGACCCATTGTCTGATACAATGGCTCCTAAATATTTGAAGCTTTGCACTGTGTTGATGGATTGGCCTTGGACTTTGATGTTCGTGTTGATGCCATTGGTGTTGTTGGTCATCATTTTGGTCTTCTCTGCACTTATTTCCATTCCATAAGCTCTGGAGGTGGTGTCAAGCCTCTGTAGGTATTTCTCACAGATTATTCTGAGGTTGAAAATCTGTTTAGTGGTACTTCGCCCTGCCCTGGATCCTGCTTGTTCTTCAGCTATGATTTGTTCAGCTTGGGGTTTCAACCTGTTGAGTATTATTTTCAGGAGGACCTTGCTGGGATGGCTGATGAGGCTGATGGTGCGGTAATTTTCACACTCCTGAAGGTTACATTTTTTGGGAAGAGTGATGACAAGTGACTGGGTCCATGGTATAGGCCACTCCCCACTCTGCCAGATCTTGTTACAGATAATGGTGAGGACATCAATCATCGCTTCTCCTCCTGCTTGTAGCAGTTCCGCGGGTATGTTGTCCACTCCCGCTGACTTTCCTTTCTTTAGCGATTGCACTGCTGCCTCAACTTCTTCCCGGAGAATTGGGAGGATTTCTTCTTCTTCTCTGTTCTCGGGACATGCTAGAACTGATGGGTCTCCATTTGGTGAATAGTTGTAAAGGTCAGAGCAGTACTCTGTCCAGCTGTCCAAGACTTCTTGTTCTTCAGTAAGGCATATGCCAGACTTGCTTTGGATCGTGGAGACTTTGGGCTGTTTGACACTTGTCAGCCGCTTTACAGACTGGTAGGCCTTCTTGCTGTTGTTCTCTATTTCCTGGCATTGATCTTCTATCCAGTTCTCCTTTGCTGTGCGCATGCCTTTTCAGATTATCATTGTTACCATATATTATTAGTCTTGTTGCTGCTGCTGTTGTATTAGTTTAAGTAGTTGTATTGTTATTATTATTATTTTTATAATTACTCTTATGATTACAATTATTTTTTATTATGTTTATTAATATTATTATTAAATCACCATCATCACCTTCATCAGGTTTTCACCAGTACTCAGTATTGTAATTTTAAAAAGATAGTTTTGCTGAAGTCATTAGTACTTTGTCGCACCTAGTTATTCCAGGAACCTAATATATTCTATTCTATTGTTGTTGTCGTTAGTGCAAGGTGTATGCAGACATGAATGGAGGGGTGGGTGCACGTGGAAGCATGTGTGTATGTGTGTGCATGGATGTTTGTGTGAGTCAACGAGTTGAGTGGTAGAAAGGATGAAAAGTATTTAAGTGCGAGTGTATAGATACAGAAGTGAGGTGTTGTGGATGGCTATGATGGGTCTAAGGCATGGAGGAATGGGTGGGTTTGAGTGGTTGTGTGTATTGTGGAATAATTATCTGTGTGTCTAATGTGTACGCAGGGGTATGTGACTGGATATCTGTTTAGGCATGTGTGCTAGTGGTGATAGATTTGTATATCGGTATGGAAGTTGTGTATGATAGTATATCAAATGTATTAATATTGTATGACTATGTTTTTGATATTATCTCTTTTCTTGCATTGCAAAACAAATATCCATGCCATGTGTTTGGACAATAAAGACTCTTAAAGTGATGTGAAGCTGTTTGAAAGTATTGTTTTATGTGGTATGTTCTCACATAAATGTCTGTTTATGCATTTCAGTATGCTATGGAATATCATGTAATAATGATGCTCTCGCTGTGAGAGTGTGTGTTTAGTAGTAGTATAGGGCGATGACTGTGTGCGCGCCTTTGGGTATGTTTGTGCTAGTGCGTGTGGCTGTGCATGCATTTGTGTATGTAGGTATGCGTGTGTGCGTGCGTGTAAGAGAGAGAGAAAGACAGAGAGATGTTAAATATAAAACATTCTGCCATTGTCCAACACCAAATAATATTCCGATTGTTGTATCTATTACATGTCAATTGGCGAAATAAAATAATTTCTGTTATCCTTGTTGCAGAGTGATCCTCATTGAGAATTAAATTGCAACGTTGCAACAATGAAAGTCTGGTTACAACATTATTGTGCATTCTGTCCATACAAATGTTTGTGTAGAACTTCCTTTATCCCCCTTCCCCACTCTCTGTCTCTCTATCTCAAGCAAGAATGGTGTTAAAGTGAAGAATGGAAGTAGTTTAAAGTGGCTTTAAAATTTATGCTTCAACGTATCAATGGTCAATGTTTTTTAACAAATTGTTTCATGTCAGTTTAACAACATAGCATATTAGGTAGCCATATCACCATCAAGTAACATTTCACGTATTAGGTAGCCGTGGTGGTGAACTGCTTAAGTCGCCATTCACAGGCAGGTAACCATTCACATTTAGGTCGCCTGTCGTAAAAATGGGTTCAAAATTAAGTAGCAGTTCACAAATATGGTTAAGTAGACATTCACATTATAGGTAGCCGTTCAAAATAGTAGGTAGCCAGTTCACAGTGATCGGCTACCTAAATGGTATTTAGGTCGCCAAACCTGTGGAAATAAAGGTTCACCTCCACCACAACAACAACAACAAAATGCAACAACCGAATGTGTTAAAAGCTGCAGCTTATTTGATTGGAACAATTCTGACAAACTAAAACACGTGATTTTTTTTTTAGTGTATGACAAAAGAACAACTGATGTTCCCATGGTGCCCAAAGGATTCTAACAGTATAGCAAGATTTATATCTGGTACTGTAATTGTATCTGTATTTGAATTTGTATATGTAGTTTACGTTGCTAATATCCTGGCATCTAGCCTAAACACAACGGTTGGGTATGTACAGCATAACTAATTTATCGGCAACTGGCAGCTCATTTTAAGCAGAGCAAGTGCAGTGCGGAGAAGACTGTTGTCTGGGACAGCAGCATGCATTGCAAACCACAACATTAATACGAATAAGACGGCTTTTAGTGCTCGCAACTTGCTTTTAATGATTTGTTTCCGCCGCTTTTACACATTCCTGGTTGATAAAAAGCCAGAAAATAAGAGAGCTTTATTTATTATCGCCATTGAGACATTACAGGAATAATTCACCTTATATGTGTCACGGTAACCTAAACATGACCTAAAACTGCAGAAGAAATGGAACTGTCGACAATGTCCACTCGATGATGATGATGATTTTTATTATTATTATTATTATTATTATTATTATTATTATTATTATTATTATTATTATTATTATTATTATTATTATTATTGTTATTGTTATTATGTGCTTCTTTGTTTGTTTCAGTGTGCCAGCATATGGCTGGAGGGGTCTTTGCCTTCTACGGGAGGATGTCCATGGCGTCTGCCAGTATCGCTCAGTGCTTCGCCAGGGAGTTCAACATGCCATTCCTCACCCTTAGCCACGCAGGTGTAGTATAACAAATCGTCCGCTGTCAAAATTGTTCACGGCTGCGACAGTATTTCACGGAAAACTTCAAGATGTTTAATGTTTAATATTGATTCCCTACAATATTTCATGCAAAATATCAAATAATATATTTATAGACACACACTCCCCTCCCCCCCTCCTCCCCCCAAAAAAAGAAGAAAGAAAGAAAGAAATTTAAAATTCAAATACTGCCACAGACAGTTAAATATAGCACCTTATAAATTTACCCCAAGGGACAGTGTTGTTGTAACAGTTCGCTCTAAATAACATTTGCCAATATATGTTGTATCTGCTACATATGACCATCCTAATGCCAAGAGTAAAACTCTTAACAGAGAAGGCAGATTTAAATTTCAATTCGCATGAATCTTTCCATAGAACTTTAAGGACTGTGATAGGATATAGTCTTACTTGTTTAATAAAATAAAAAAAATAATATTCAAATTAATAACTGAATGTCTATAAAGCCCAAAGCCTGTGTATTGTATTCTACTTAGGGTCCGTCTCGAAACCAGAGAGACCATATACGATCACACTGCTACCACACATCGCGGATGCCATTGCTGACCTCGTCATCAGCTATCAGTGGAAACGGCTGGACTACATCTACGACAGCAATGAAGGCAGGTAGAACATTTTTCTATGTTACGCAGCTTTCGGTTTTCTGTTCACCTTTGTTGTGCTGTTTTCACGAGGTTTCGGTTGATTGATCGACTGGTTGGTATGAGTGATTGATTAATTGTTATCCAGTGTGGCTGGAGTAAACTAAACTACACTACGACAGCAATAAAGACAGGTGCATTGAATATAAGTGATTTTGAAGAGCAGCCTGTTAAAGTAAACAACAACAACAAAAGCTTTGAAATAGTCTGGAATCAGAACGAGGCAAAATGTTGGTCGGCCTATCGGTCCGTTGGAAGCCAAATCTCATGAACAACTGAGCGGGTTTTTTTTTCTCCAAACTTGGTAGAAACATTAGCTAGGTTAGTAGTCTGCCTCATGGGCCATCATATTTGCTCTACCGCAAAGGCCAGGGTCAAGGTCAATGGAGTCATTTCGTTGTTAAATACGTTTTATTCAATATCTCAAAAACGACTAACGCGATTTTGTTGAGTGTTGGGATACAAGTAACAATTCATGGGCCACACTTCAATAGCAGTCCGGTTGTTGGTCAATCGGTCGGTTCGTCGTACGGAACGTTCATTGTATTTTGTTGAGAACCCACTTGCTGCTGTATGTCAACAATACCTGAACCGCAATGCACTCTGTTTACTTTGCGGACATTTGATCTACTGCTAAGCATGTTATATCATTCGTAGTTGTACTTTCTCAAAGATCAAGGTCATTGTGCTTCACGCCATTGTGCTCTAACCACGTGGTGCGCTGTATCTAAAGATTGGGTCAACCGATTTGGGTAGACAGTGCAGGTAGGGGCCTATCATTCCATGTTTTCCTTTCGCATCGTTAGGGTAAGGTCGAGTTACAACGCCGCCATTTTTGAAAATGCTTATTTTTTGGGCTGTGTGCGAGTGTCTGGAAATACAGTTGAATGTCCTGCCATCTTGTTTTTATTGTTCTTAATTGTTGCCTAAAATCACAGAAAGTGTGAATAGACGTCAACATTAGAATACTGACTGATTGAGTGATTGATTGACTGGATTGGACACACAGGGTTACGATACGTAAACCTGGTTGATTTGCTAAATAAGATTGTTGTATGTACGTGTACTTGTGTGAGGAGGGAAGGAAGAGAGGGGAGGAGGGGAAGGGTTGTGATTATGAGTATGTGTGTGTGTGTGTGTGTGTGTGCGTGTGTGTGTGACTTTAATAAACGGTTTGACTGTCCTCTAAATATTGTGTGAATGTCCTGCAATCCCATTAGGAATTAAAGTGGTGTTTCTGTGTGTGTGGGTGTGTGCGAACGTGTTATCGTTGTTGTTGCTGCTGCTGCGTGTGTATGTGTGATTGCAAGAAAGCATTCATTGGAATTGGAATATTTTTGAATGTCCTTTGAATGTCCTTTGAATATCTTCCAATTCCACTAAGAATGAAAGTGGTGTGGGTGTGTGTGTGTGTGTGTGTGTGTGTGTGTGTGTGTGTGTGTGTTGATGTGTGTGTGTGGGTGCGCGCGCGCACGTGTGTGCGACAGTGTGTCTTTGTGTGAGTTTTGTTTCCTTTTTATCTCGTTTTGTTTTGATTATATTCCTGCAGCTGTGGTTGCATTTTCCCATACCACTTCCTTCTCTCTTTTACTCACACTCGCACACGCACACACACACACACACACACACACACACACACACACACACACACACACACACACAAGCACACCTTTTATAGCCTTTTATAGTGTGGAAAAAGGAATTCTAAGCAGGCTCGCTGTGCAATAAAAACTTGACGTATTTGCTGATTCCATTTAAAAGATAAACAGTGGCGCCCACCGCAGCATGCATTTCATTTAATAAAAATCTTCCAATGTGCTTCGAGGCAATTTGGTGTGCGTGTGTGTGTGTGTGTATGTGTGTGTGTGTTTCTGTGTGTGAGAGATAGAGATGATTACCTAATACGGAGAGAGAGAGAGAGAGAGAGAGAGAGAGAAAGAGAGTGAGAGTGAGAGAGAGAGAGAGAATTACCTAATACGAAGTACAAGAATAAACTAAGTACAACAAAAGAAATAATATCTAAGTTATTTTGTGTGTTTGATTTTTGATGTCGGATGCAAAGCTATCCATCAATGGGTTGTAATCTTTCCTCTGACTTTTCTTATAATTGACTTTCCATCAATGTCGCCAGAATGCACGAAGAGATAAGCTTACGGTGCCCAAGAGTATGCTGCTAGATTCCCCCTTTTCATAATTTCTCTTTTAGTTGGTGGCGAATCCAATAGCATCAACTTGAAATGAAAATATAAATATACAATCACTGAACCTAACGGGCGCAGAGTTCCCTCGCGTGCTTTCTGTCACACTCACTCACAAACACACAAACACACACACACACAAACACACACACACAGCCACACAGCCACACCCTGTATTTCAGACCACAAAGAAGAAGAAGGAAGAAGATGGAGGAAGAGGAGTTTTATGAAGAAACAAATCCCGGATTTTAAAGATACTTACGCTCATGTCCTAGGGGGATGATTTCTAGGTACATAGAAACAACGATTGAGGCGTTGGACGATGTGCCTAAAAATGCAAGCTGGCGCCCCGGAGGACGGCTTGATTTATATTCTGTATAGATCTACCAGTGCTTAGAGCAGCTTTTGAACTGGACATCCCTCCAGTAGATTGGGAGAAAATAGGATTAGGAAAAAAACAACGCAACAAATTATGACGACACCATGATGACGTCACCCATATCCATAAGTTTTGACTAAGGCTCAACGCATCTGTGCAATTTAATTTCATAATCTGTGCAGTCTAATTTCATATTTTAAAATGTAAAAAAAAAAGGTCGTCATGATTACATCACTCGATTTGCATAAGTTTAGCTTTACATTGGAGGCATAGTAAAGTCTAAGTATATACCAAACTTGAACCAAATCCCTCAAGTAGTTTTGGAGAAAATAGTATTATTAAAAAACAACAAATTATGATGTCACAGTGATGCCGTTACACGAAGACGTCGCTCAAAAAATAGAGTTTAATTCTCAAGGCATCTATATACTCTATTTACAATTATTTAATTATAGAAGGTTTAAATTTTTATTTTATATTTTACAAATTTCTCGATTTGCCTACGTTTGGTTTTACCTCGGAGGACACAGTTAAAGTCTAAGTACATAACAAACTTGAACCAGATCCCTCTAGAAGTTTGGAAGAAAATAGATTTTTTTTTAAAAATCAAAACAAATGATGACGTCACCAAGATGACGGTCACTTAATATGAATTTTTAAAATCTTATTTATTTATTTTATTACTTTTTTTTAGATGGATGGGGGTGGGGTGGGGTGGGAGGTTATCTGGTAGCTTTAACTAATTCCTAACTAAATACCAAGTATCAAAGAAATTCGTTTCAGGGAAAAGTGCGCAGATATCACCTCCGGACGAACGCCGGGAAACCACGATGACGTCACTCAACCTACATAAGATTTGGCTAAGGCTCAACTCATCTGTACACTCTCATTACATACAAAGTGTAAAGGAAATTGATTTTTTTAAAGGTGACGTCGTCATGATTACGTCACTTGATTTTCATAAGTTTGGTTTTACTTTGGAGGCGTAGGTAAAGTCTAAGTGCATACTAAACCTGAACCAAATGCCTTCAGTAAGTTAACAAAAGATAGGATTTCACACCCCACCCACCACCACCCTCAAAATCGAAACAAAACAATAAAAATCAACAATTTATGACGTCACCATGATGACGTCACCCGATATTCATTTTTTTTTAAAAATCTGGTAGGGGTTCATTATTTCCTAAGTAAATACTAAGTTTGAAATAAATTCGTCCATTAGTTTCAGAGAAAAGTGCGCAAGTTCCACTTCCTGACGCCGGGCACTGGACGGACGAACAAAGCCAAAAATAATAGCTCCCGAGCAGAGCTTAAAGCTCGGGAACTAATAAGAGATCGGGGTTTAAATACATTCAAGACGTTTGAACCTGACGCGCTTTCCTCTCCCCTCGTCTCCTCGTTTTAACATTTCTCTACAGAACCTCAGTCACATTGTGCGTACGTGTGCGCGTGTGGGTGTACGTGCATATGTGTGTTAGACTATGAGTTTACTTGGGGGATTGCATTATTGTCACATTAAAATATTAAAATATGATATAATGTGTAATCGTTGCTCAAGCTGACTGCTATTCACAACTTTCCGGCACCTCTCATAAAAACTCGTGGGTATCGCCATTATAAATTAAAACGAGGTTATATGAAACCAAGTTCCGGTTTTGCTTGTTTTGCTTTTATCAAAGCTTGATGCGTGACTTTTAAATATGGCAAATTGCCGAAAACGACGATTGTTAGAGCCAGAAAACGAGTGGGATAAGTATAAAAACGGTGGAGGAAGTACATGCTCAGTGAAAGAATGCAAAAAACAATCGTAGAGGCCTGTATTTGTGGCGATTTCGGAGGTGCGTCGATCATCGACAGAAAGTGAAACGGGACCTGAAAACTCTTGTAATTTTCCATAGCTTCGCCGTCGCAACCTTCACAAAACACAAAGTAACTGAATATGTTAGGCTAGCGTTGTGGCCAAGTGGGCTAAGGCGGGACTAACTTGCCTTGTCCACAAGCCAGAAACCAATGGCGCATGACAGGTGTGGGTTCGAGCCAGCATCTGGGCGTTATGTTTTTTCCGAATATTTTTCAAAAATTCACAAATAATGTTAGGTAGGTAGGGTTTAGGCGCGCCACTGGCGATAGAAAGGGATAATAAACTGCAGCAAAAAAAAAAAAAAATATGTGAGGGTACGATACAGGTGGCCATTGACACATATTATTCTTGAATATTTGGAAATAACTCACTAAAACACGCGGAGAAAAAAACCGGAAGTATTTTTCATAGAGGGGATTCCCGTTGGTGCATAGGATAGCAGAAAAGTGTGAATACCTTTATTTTTAGGTGGGTTTTTCTTTGCTACGTAAACTGTGCCTGCTTAAACACACATTCGCTGACTGGCTAATGTAAATTTATCGATTTATGTCAAAACCCTACTTTCGAAAGAATTTATCTTGGGGTTTAATCTTCTTCTTCTTTTTTTTTAACCCAGTGGGGCAACACTCACAATGAATTTCAAAAGGATTTGTTACGCTAAACTGTTTGTTAGTGGGTTCCTTTAAAAATAATTAAAGAAGAGTATAATATGCTATGCATTTTTTATTATAGACACCATTGGCGTCATTCTATTCAACACTCGTTGTTGGCTCTGTCCATTGAAGCTGTGACCAGATCAACAACATGGAAATCAGGGTGCACATCCCCCACATATCATTTTGTTCACACATCAACAAAAGGGCAATTTGCCTCCCCTTTAACGGCATCTCTCCTGTGCGAGCGGTTGCAATAACTGCTCCCTCATCAATCCTGCAAGTTATTGGTTGAAAAACGGATTTCGATCACGTGGTGTTGCTGCACAAGACGGGGAGTGGTTTGTAAATGTCAATAACGAAAAAGTGGGGACTTAAAAAAACTTATTATTATTATTATTATTATTATTATTATTATTATTATTATTATTATTATTATTATTATTATTATTATTATTATTTAAAATTTCTTTCTTTGTCTTTGTTCTTTATTCTGACAGCTTCTCTATTTTTGCTTTCCTTTTTCTGACTTTTCTTTCCCTTCTCTCTGTTTGAAATGTTGCCGGGTTTTGGTGACGCCAACATGACAGACCGGTTATTAAAGCCATTTTGATTGTGTCAAGTCACGCCGGCATAATGGTTGAGCTTCTTGCTACGATCAAAAATGTGCACAAATATCAAGAAAAAGCAGAGATGATCGTTTGTAACCCGACAATTATTTTGAAATTCTTGCACAACAAATGTTGCTTCAACGATTATGTTTGATCGTGCTTTAGTCGTTGAAGAGATGTTTGTGAGCTTGTTGGAAAATTTAATTGTAAAACATTGGGATGTGTGGGCGCCTGGGTATTTGATCATTAATTTGGAATTCCTGTGATGAGTAATAAAGAGTTGAACTGAATTGAATTGGGTTGATTATCCCATTTGAATAGCGTTATTCAACCAGCATTACACTGACTGTGGGTGCTGACGGTCTAACAGTTTTAATCAGCTTGGCCATTGTTTTTCACTGCACTCGTGGTGAGATTAGAAAGGTTTAGATCCGCACGAGTTGGTGGGCACTCTTTTCCCTTACGCAGCGCCGCAGTGTGGGTGCCGGGTTTCAGTTGAAGCATTACACAACATGAATGACAAGCATGAGCCAACAACCCCAGAAAATCTATCAACAAGCCAATGTAAAATTGTTCTTTATTATAATGATGTTTCAGGATTATATCAACTTCAGTACATCCATACTATTCTGAACAACCTGAGCTACCATGTGGATATCACTTACTGCTATTTGGATGACGTCAGCAGAATACACGACGTACTTCGGCGGCTGGACAAGCACAACACAGAGGACGAGAAGAATTTTATCATCGACTTGTCATCCCAGAATGCATACAAAACAGTTTTAGCACAGGTAATTGATATCAATAACAACTGTGTTATGTTCTCGAATACAAGATCAGTGTTGACAAATACTAAATTATTAAACCTATTTTGGCGTTAAGTATGTTTTTTTTTTATTTCCGGGTACAGTTTTTCCCCGACCGAAGCAAGCTTGAAACACTGATGCTTTTATTCTTTTACTAGTGGTTTTTGTACCCTGGCAAGCCAGGGTACACAGGTTGCTGTTTAAAATGTAGACAGAGACAACTGTTGTCTGCGAGTTTCATTTGGACGATGATACCTCCCCATATCCCCCTTGATACCTCCCCATATCCCCCTTGATACCTCCCCATATCCCCCTTGATACCCTCACCATACCCCCCTGATATCTCCCCGTCCCACCCCCATGATGACTCACCATACCCCCTTGATACCTCCCCGAACCCACTTGATACCTCCCCATACCCCCTTGATACCTTCAGTACCCCCCTTGTAACCTACCTGTACCCTCCTTGATACTTCCCGTTGATCGTTTCGCAGGTATGGATGAAAGGAATCGACCATCACCATACCCCCTTATATATACCCGTATCCCCGTTATGCCTACCCATGCCCCTTTAAACCTACCCGTAACCCCTTTTACCTACACGTACCACCCCATCCCGATCCTTGGTAATAATAATAATAATAATAATAATAATAATAATAATAATAATAATAATAATAATAATAATAATAATAATAATAATATTGAATAATAATAATAAAATAGAAATCATAAAAAACACCAGGGTTTTAAAATAAAATTTGAGGTAAGATATAATAATAATAATAATAATAATAATAATAATAAGTTAAAGGCAAAAAGCCTAAATTAAAAAGCAAAATATCCATATTGTAGTGTTAAAAAAAAAAATAAAAAAAAAATATGGCCCACCGGAGATTTGAACTCGGGTCCCCTGCACGGCAGGCAAAAGTCTTACCAACTGAGCTACCAAGCTTTCATGCAAAGACCATCAATTTTTTGGTCTATATGAGAAAACATGCTGAAACCTCGATTCGATTTTTAATTAATCAAATTTAATTAGTTAAACACAAAATTTTGTAAGATTGGTGACATGAGTGCAAAAGTGTTTTGAATGGAAATAAAACAAAATTTGCGGTATTACGGAACGGCAAGTTCTTGACACGGGTTGAATGGAAACCGCGCGCGGAATGAGGCTATTGCAGTTTGTGGACATTTTGTTTATTTATTTATCTCAGAAACGGTTAAACGTTCGGTAAGGAAATGTCGGCTATAACGATTTCGCAGGTTTTGAGCGCACAACAGGCCGAAACCCAGCACCCAGCACTTGCCCAGATCAGCGTCCATACCGGACAAACTTTACAGTAGTGTCAAAGAAGGACTTCCGGCTAAGCAATTTATGAGTATTAATTTATGGCTGGCTGTAACTGCGCTTTGAGCTTCTCCTGAGGGAAAGGCGTAGAATTTTAAATGAAATAAATTATTATTATTATTACTTCGAGTATGTCCAGACCTATATCTAGAATTATTTTTCCAAAGGTCAATGTTTTTGAGGGCTATCTTTTTTCCATACACGTTTTGCACTGTATTTCAAAATATCCCACTACAATTTCACATTTAAAGGTTTTTTTTTTCTTTTACCAATAAATGTTTTGCGTACAGATAGTTCAAAGAGTTGACCGTCATTTCGTGTTTTCATTTTATTGCTTTAGTATATAACCCAGGCAGAACAAACCCCCAAAAATTACGTTTGAAATGGCAGTTTTCAGCTATATGTGTTAGTGTCTGGAAATTTATTAAATGGCTTGTCATCTTGTTTTTACCCCCAGCAAAGAATTTAGATTTTTGATACATACCTTTTAAAAATAATATCTTAATAAAGGTATTTATTTAGAGCTTTCTTCAATGAATAAATACCGACCAAAGTGCAAACCCAGGTGATGCCCTCTGAACAAGCTTTTGTAAAATGTGGCTGGGTCTTGATATTTGTCAGTGGCTGTGATCCAACTGCTAGAGATAATTGTGTTTATGTGCCAGGTGGGGTAAAATGGCCATAGCGGCATGACATGATGATTAAAGCTTTTGTTGTTGTTGTTGTCGTTAAACTGCCTTTTGACATTTGACTTTTGGCATCTTTCTCGTCGCTTTCTCTCAGATTTAAAAGAGAATGCATATTGATAATGACATTTCGCCTCAGAGGTGTTACTCAGCGGCTGAAACAGTTTACGCATTGAATGCCGGGTGATAGCACCGCTGTCCGTGCGGTCAGTGGTTCGAGGCTGGTTGACGACCGGGAGTGGGGGGGGAAAAAAAGAGACACTGCGCTACTACTCCTTGGGATGAGAGTATAAACCGAGGTCTTGTCTGTGCACGCACGCATTCCATCGCACGGACTTTAAAGTTCCTGACTCTCATGTCCTAGACGGATGAGTGCCGGCTACACAATACACCCAGCACGCGCTAGGCCCTTTGTCTTCCATATACCGGCCGCCCACCTTTGTGTTCAGTGGCCTGGGCGTCACACTGTGCGCCAAAAGGCTGCAAGTGGGCGCATCGGGCGGCTTGAGTTAGATCCTGTATATACAAGCGCCTTGAGCAGCTCTGGAAAACGCTTGATGAAAACGATTAAATTATAAATAAATAAAATAGAGGTCAGCACTACGATCTTGCTTACTTCATAATAATGTACATGGATTTTTATCTTGGGAACACGCTAACCTCGAGGTAGAGCGCTCGTCTCAAATGCAGAAAGTTCCAACGTTTTCAAACAAATTGGCGTGGCTTTCAAGAATCACTCCCTGCCATTATTGTGAAGAGGGGAAAGATGACATGGTTTGGTCACATCAAGCGGCACGACACCCTTGCACACATATACGCACTCACACACGCACACCCACACACCCACACCCACACACACACACACACTATGCGAGAAACAGTGGAAGGAGTCAGGCGCGGAAGAAGGCAAAGAAAGAGCTTGTTGATTGATTGTTGCTTTAGGTCCAGCAGACTCTTCCGAGCCAAATCAGGACCGGACAACCCCCGATCCGCATAAAAGATCTGCTGAAACAACCCTAGTGGGAAAATTGAATGCCCTCCACCGGCCAGTCACTTTACAATAAAGACATCCCACGCAGGGGACGGCTGAGGCTTTACCCCAACTACTCGAACCCCCGGTTACAAAAACAAAATAGAATATAAACATCATTATAAATTATCAACAAACACATACATATAAAATGCCTATATTGCTAATTAATAAAATCATAGGAAGCCCTAGTGACCACCCGGCAGAAAGCGTCCAACACTCCCAAGCTGATCCAACAGACCTCATACACAAACAAGGAGTCTTGTCCAGGAAGAGTTTTCAAGAAAAAAGGTAGGTCATTGATCTAGCGAAGAAGAAGATAGTATAGCAGAGTGATAGGACAGAGCAGGAATGGGAAAGAGCAAATGAGGAAGACAGCGACAGTGGGAATTTAAAGCACTAAATTTCCATAAAGTGGGGATACTATTTATACTGAAACCCCCGGCACTCCAACGGGGGTACTGTTGCCGCAGTGAATCTGTCATGCCTATAAAGGAAAGACAGGTTTTCAACTGGGGCTTTAACTTTTCCCTTTATAGGTTAGAACAATCTACAGTGGCAAGATTGCTCATGACCCCAAGGGGTAAGAAAGAGCTGGACAGATGATGTCAAACATGGGACGGCGCGGGACATGTCACGCCACCTAACAACCGCAACGAACAGGCCGAAGTGGTGAAAAGTCTCCGCGACAGCATTCCTCGTGTCTTCCCAATGGCCTGACAGGCTGAAGGATTAGATTCATTAATTTGTCCAATCATCTATCCACCATCCATTCATAAATTAAAATAATTCACTCATTCATTCTTTCATTTTGTTTTAGATTCCTGAAGTTGGAATGAATCGTCTTGGATATAACTATCTTTTGGCGACCATGGTAAGCAGTTTACTTGGTTGATTGGAATGGTTGACGGACTGTTTGTTGTTATTGCAGAGGGTTGATGACAAGTAATTTGAGCGCATACAGCTGTTAGATATACGCGCTATATAAAATTGCCTGTAGTAAATAAATAAATAAACAAGTCTTTATATAGCTCAGTCGTCAGAGCGCACGACTTGTGTACGTGCGACTCTGGCGACGTGGGTTCGAATCCTGACTTCAGCAAACGGTTTTGTTATTGCTGGATAGTAGTGGCCAGCGCTTTGAGAAGCTCTCTGAGCTTATAAGTGCGCTATATAAGAGTAATCTCTTTCTTTTCTTTTAATTGCTTATAAAGTCGCCTTACTCTGCGTGAGCGAAGTCAGCTGACCCACGTCATAAGAAGACATCAGACAAGTGTCAGAAGAGGAAAAGTCAGCATGGGCTGCTCGTGATCTCGTCACTGTACGATGAGGTCAGAGATGCGCAATTAGGAACAAGTTTACCACTGTAAGGATCACACCACGTTAAGTTTCATGCATATGCACTGCTACTGACAATAGCTATCAACAATGTTTAATAGGGAGCTACTTTTCAACCACCTTGTAAATTCTGTACGTTAGTGTTACTGTAAAAAGTATATACAGTAATGTTGTTGCTGCTGTTGTTGCCGTCATCATCGTCGTCGTTGTTGGTATTAGTGGTTGGGAGGGCCGTGTTGTGCGTGTGCTATTGTTGGTAAAGTAAATTTAGCAATGTTAGCTGCTGCAGATTGTCGTCTTTGTGAAAAAAACAAACAAACAAACAAAAAAGAACCCGAGATAAAACGATTTGTAGAGCACGTGTTGTGTGTGTGATAAATCAAGATGACAATGCATTTCACGTTTAACAGTTTTTGTGTGAAGTGTTTTGTTTTACAATTCTGATATTTAGCGTCAAAATGAAGCAGACCGCTTCATCATGTTTGAAATTTAATCTGCCAGCGCGTGTGCTGAATTAATTTGTATTGACTAATATTTCTCCATTATTTGCCACCTTGTCAAATGCTTGGGTTGCCGCCAGCTGAACTGCAAAGCAGTCTTCGGGTCGTCGTATCATCGTCATCATCATCATCATCATCATCATCATCATCATCATCATCATCATCATCATCATCGTCGTCGTCGTCGTCGTCGTCGTCGTCGTCGTCGCCATCATTGTCGTTGTATCGTCGTCGTCATACTTCTCCTCTGTTTCTTCTCCTCCCCCTCACATCTCCTGCATTATTATTATTATTATTATTATTATTATTATTATTATTATTATTATTATTATTATTATTATTATTATTATTAAACTAATAATAATAATAATAATAATAATAATATAATAATAATAATAATAATAATAATAATAATAATATTATTATTATTATTATTATTATTATTATTATTATTATTATTAATTATTATTGTTGTTGTTGTTGTTGTTGTTTAGTCTTTGAATTTTGTTGGGGGTTGTGTGTAGGACATGGCGACGCTGAGCCTACAACGGTTTCGACATGGAGGAGTGAACATCACCGGCTTTCAGCTCGTCAACTACAGTGACGAGTACACAGCCAAGTTTTTAACAGCATGGTCAGACCTGTCCAGCAACGTCTGGCCTGGTGCTGGAGAAAACCGGTTACCGGTAAGATGCAAGTGTTTTTGTGCGTGTGCTTTTGTATTTATTTGTGTGTGTGCCTGTGTATGTGTGTGCATGTGTTGGGAATCACTTTGTTTAGTACTGCCTCTCCCCCAGGCCGCTTCGATTTCCCCTGCTCCCAGCCATGTATGTATATGTATATGTATTGTACTAACGTTTAATGAGCCTGAGAATGCGTGAGGGGTCGCTTTGAACTGATAATTACTAGGAAATGCGCCTTATAAGTATCATTATTATTATTATTATTATTATTATTATTATTATTATTATTATTATTATTATTATTATTATTATTATTATAGAAATCTTTGCATGAAAGGTATGATCTGATTCCCGTTCCCGCATTAAAAGTTGGAAATGTACTTAAGCTTACAGTGATTTGTCGATGTATTTTCACTCAACTGGTTTGTTAGAACTGGTATTCTAGCAGTTAGTACACCTATGAGATGTCTGTGACTTTTATTTGTTCCCTGATGCACATTACATCTGTCTATAACGGGCTTTCTGCGGTGTGAACGGTATTTTATTCAGTCGTTCTTGAATAGCGCTTTTCCAGCTCAAGAGCTGCTCAAGGCGTGGGGCCGATACAGGATCTAACTCAAGCCGTCTGAGACGCCCACCTGCAGCCTTTTGGCGCATAGTCAGACGACCAGACAACTGAGCACGACCGGGTATGGAGGACAAGGGACCTAGCGCCTGATGGTTGTATTTGTGTTGCACCGGCACTCACCCACGTAGGACATGAGCATCAGGATCTTTAAAGTCCGTGCGATGGTATGCGTGTGTGCACAGACTAGGCATGGGTCTATACTCTCATCCAAAGGAATAGGGGCGCAGCGTTTCAGGGTCGTGTTATTTTTGTTTCGGCCCTTCATCTTGCAACCAATGACCGTAAGGTCTGCGACCTTGTCACTATTTTATACTTAAATTGTTTTTTTGGTTTTTTTTGCCATTGATCAAACCACTGAGCCAACAGTGTCTCCGTCATAGTGTTTTGTTTGTTTGTTTGGGCCAATACAGGGGACCTCATTATGAGGTCACTGACTTTGTCCCGTGTCAAGTTGTTAGGGCGTTGCAACGCTGTCGCTTTCTACAGTCTGTCACAGCGGAACATTTGTGGCGTCATTGACTCTGTGGCGTTTCATTCGAATAGGAGTGTTTCAATGGTTTTTTGCTATCGTCTCCCTTGACCCAGTGGAAACAAATTATGATGGCACTGACCTCTTGTGACATGTCGAGCGGTGGTTGTTACAACGCTCAACGCTACCACTCTCTTTTCTGGTGATAATTTTCGCCATTGGCTGCAAGTTTGATTTCAATCCCTTCTGATAGAATAAGATCACCTTCCCACCCACCACCCCTCTACTCTTCCTCCTTCCCCCCTACCTATCCCTTTCTTCATCTCCATCCAAACCGCACCTCATTGTGGCTGTCATGTACCGGCAATGGATTTTGCGTTTTGCTTTTGTTTTGTTTACATTTTAGTGACCACCCAAGCGGGCGACATTGGGATTTCCTTTTGACAATGTTAAGGGTGAGAAACATGATTTTGCACACTTTCAGTTCAGTGTCATTGCTAACGCTTCAGAAAACTCTTCTTCGCTGATCCCGTAAATCGCTAAATTCGATTTCACACTCATGCCCTAAATCCCCATTTAAACTGCAATTTCAAGAAACTGCAGTGGTGATCGTGCGACGACTAGTAAACTAAGCTCCCTCGCGTTATGAAGCATCGGGATCTGCAGGGAGATGCGTGATCGATGGGCTTTCCAGTCACCTCCAATGGCTCGAAAAAAAACTTGATCGGAAAATATTGAGCATGTTCCTGACTTGAATGTGATGATGGAATGTATGAAGAATTTCCACATCTTCAGAGGAGAGGATTTTCTCAAACCTGAAAGGTAACGTAGAACAGTTGATAACTTGACTTTGTTTTTCAAAAGCTCCAACATACTACATAATTATTAAATGTAGAAATAAATATTTAAAAAAACTCATAATGATATGTCTTAAGGTACAAGCACAAATGTTTGGCATATTCAAAAGCTTTATCAAGTTAATAACACTGGCCAAAATATAAATAAGATATTTTTTTAAAGTAACATTAAGCATTACTAGATAAATCAATATAAAATTATATAAAAACCCTGGGACACAAACACAGAATTAGTCAGCTTAGGAGTTACGGACTGATTAGGCGTACATGGTGTACGTTTTAGAGTTGTAGTTTAATTGGTGTTACGGAAAAAAAAGGTTTGTTGAATTGTTGCTAGAGGAACATATTACTATAAGGGGGTTCCGGGGGTTTTAAAATAAATAATATCACCACTTTCTGGAAATTTAGTGCTTTAAATTCCCACTGTCGCTGTCTTTCTCCTTTGTTCTTTCTCATTCCTACTCTGTTCTATCAATCCACTATACTATCTTTTTCTTCGCTAGATCAGTCACCTACCTTTTTTCTTGAAAACTTTTCCGGGACAAAACTCCTCATTTGTGTGTGAGGTCTGTTGGATCAGCTTGGGAATAGTGGACGCTTTCTGCCAAATGGTCACTGGGGCTTCCTACGATGTTATTATTTGGCAATGTTGGCATTTTATATGTATGTTTTGTTGATGTTTTATAATGATGTTTGTTTTCTTTTTTTTTTTTGTAAACGGGGGTTCGATAAATTAGAGTATAGCCTCAGCGTTTCCTGCGTGGGATGTCTTTATTTTAAAGTGACCGGCTTGTGGAGTGCCTTCAGTGTTACCACTAGGGCTGTTTCGACAGATCATTTATGCGGATCAGGGGTGAGTCTTCTTTCAGCGAAGTTGTGGTCTTGATTTTGTTTTTTCTGATTCGGCTCTTTGCAGTCCGCTTTTACCCTGTAAGCAATGAATAACTGACTAACTAAGTAGAGGAACATATGTCACCTTGAGAACAATTCTTGGAGTTTTGGAGTTTTCTTCTTAAGTTTTACGTCTCTTTACTCTAGGTGATATTATAACTACAAAACAAAAAATAAACTAAAATAACATTATAACAATCCACAAACTGGTGATTTTAAAATAACATGAACAATATTAACAATGTTTGGATTATATAAAATGTTTTGGTTTGATTAGCCATATTTCTTGGTATTGATACCCTGTTCTAACATTTACGTAATAATTTGGCATTCAAACAAAATATGATCTACAAAAATGTTTCCTTTCGATTTTTTGGAGTCTTCATCGTCCTGGAAAAGTATCTACAGTATTCTAGAAGAAGAAGGGAGGATGAGGAGTAGGAAGATTAGGAGGAGGAGGAATGTTTTTAAATTATGCATCAACAGTAGGAGGAACTACAAAGAGCTTGGTTTGTTAACTTCTTGTTAAGGTGATGCCCACAATCCATGCTTACAACGCATTGTCCCTCATATGGATTTCCACAGAAAATGGAAGAAGAGGAGGAGGAAGAAGAAGAGAAGGAGGTTGTAGAAGAGAAGGAGGTTGTAGAAGAGAAGGAGGAAGGAGGTTGTGGAAGAAGTTACATTAGGGAGAAAGAGGAGGAAAGAACAGTAGGAGAAGAATGAAGAGAAAGGATAAAGAGAAGAAAAAAAAACAACAATGAAGAAGGAGAAGAAAAGAAAGAAAGAACGAAAGAGAAAGGGTGGAGAAAAAGACAGAAAAATAAAGAATGGAGAGAAGAAGAAGAAGAAGAAGAAGAAGAAGAAGAAGAACAACAACAACAACGACAAGAGTAACAACAACAACAACAAAAAGAACGAATGAAGAGAAGAAGAACATGAAATAAGAAGGATAAAGAAAAAAAGAAGGGCGAGGAAGAGAAGACCCTGTATGTGTGTGTGTGCGCGCGTGTGTGTGTATGTGTATGTGTGTGTTTGTGTGCGTGTGTGTGTATGCGTGTGTGTATGTATGTGTGTGTGTTTATGTCTGTCTGTCCGTGTTTCCGTCTGTGTAATTACTTAGTCATTGATTATATCGTCCAGCGGACTGCAAGGAGCCTAATCAGGATCACCCGTCTGTTTGGGATGTGTATATATTTATGCGTGTGTTGCCGTGGGGAGATTGTGTTGATGGAAGAAGGCTGGTGGATGAGAGGGGATTTTGTTTGTGTCTACCTATATGCATTGCCTGTTTGTTTGTGTCTACCTATATGCATTGCCTTATTATTTATTATTTATTTATTTTATTTAATCGTTCTTATATAGCGCTTTTCCAGCTCAAGAGCTGCTCAAGGCGCTGGCCGATACAGGATCTAAATCAAGCCGCCCGAGACGCCCACCCGCAGCCTTTGGGCGCATGGTCTGACGCCCGGACATCTGAGCACAATCCTGGGCAGCTAGGGATGGGGGAGAAGGACCTAGGTGCATGCTGAGTGTGTTCTTGTCACCGGCACTCACCCGTCTAGGACATGAGCGTCAGGATCTTTAAAGTCCGTTATGATGGAATGTATGCGACACAGACTAGACCTCGGTTTATACTCTCATCCGAAGGAGTAGGAAAACAGTAGTAAAGTGTCTTTCCCAGGGACACAACACAATGGCCCGGCCAGGGCTCGAACCCGGGACCTTCAGATCCGCAAGCCGAAGCACTACCATTAGACCACAGTGCCTCCCTGTTTGTTTGTGTCTACCTAAATGCATTGCCTGCCTGTTTTTGTCGCTGCATGCTACCACCAACACATCTATTTGAATGTGTTTTCCCGGTTTGTGACATGGCTATTCTCCTGATGAAGTATGTAACTATAATGCTGTGTGTATTTTCTTCTTTTGGATAAGAAATGATTCTTTTTCAGCGAGTAAATTACTCGTTCGGTCGCGTAATCCAAAACATAGTTCTTGTGATATCATCTTACACTGAACGTAAGTATGGGTAAACCTTTGAAAGTGCGGTTTATTCTTTATTGTAAATCTTGTATAATGCCCTCCCCAGCCACCCACCTCCCAATATCTATCTATCTATCTATCTATCTATCTATCTATCTATCTATCTATCTATCTATCTATCTATCTATCTATCTATCTATCTATCTATCTATCTATCTATCTATCTATCTATCTATCTATCTATCTATCTATCTATCTATCTATCTATCTATCTATCTATCTATCTATCTATCTATCTATCTATCTATCTATCTATCTATCTATCTATCTATCTATCTATCTATCTATCTATCTATCTATCTATCTATCTATCTATCTATCTATCTATCTATCTATCTATCTATCTATCTATCTATCTATCTATCTATCTATCTATCTATCTATCTATCTATCTATCTATCTATCTATCTATCTATCTATCTATCTATCTATCTATCTATCTATCTATCTATCTATCTATCTATCTATCTATCTATCTATCTATCTATCTATCTATCTATCTATCTATCTATCTATCTATCTATCTATCTATCTATCTATCTATCTATCTATCTATCTATCTATCTATTCTCGAACAGCTGGTACAGAGGCTTGACACCACCTCCAGAGCTTATGGAATGGAAATAAGTGCAGAGAAGACCAAAATGATGACCAACAACACCAATGGCATCAACACGGACATCAAAGTCCAAGGCCAATCCCTCAACACAGTGCATAGCTTCAAATATTTAGGAGCCATTGTGTCAGACAATGGGTCCCGACAGGAAGTCCTCTCCAGGATCGCACAAACAACTGCTGCCCTGACAAGGTTGAAACCCATTTGGAAAGACAGGACCATCAGTCTACATTCCAAAGTAAGACTGCTGCGATCCCTTGTCATCTCCATCTTCCTGTATGCTTGCGAAGCATGGACCCTCACAGCAAATCTACAACGAAGAATACAAAGCATGGAGATGAGGTGCTACAGAAGACTTCTGGGCATTTCCTATACCCAACACATCACCAACGACGAAGTCCGACAGACCATCACTCAAGCCATTGGACAACACGATGACCTGCTCACAGTGGTGAAGAAACGAAAACTCCGATGGTATGGCCACGTCACCAGATCATCAGGCCTTGCAAAGACCATTCTGCAAGGCAAGTGCAGGGAAGTAGAAGAAAAGGGAGACCGAAAAAGAGGTGGGAGGACAACATTCGAGAATGGACTGGTTTGACACTGAGCGAAGCCATCAGGGCTGCTGAGGACAGAGAAAGATGGAGTATGCTGGTTAAACGATCATCTGTGGTGCCCCTACGACCTTCGGGTTACGGGACAGGATAGGATAGGTATCTATCTATCTATCTATCTATCTATCTATCTATCTATCTATCTATCTATCTATCTATCTATCTATCTATCTATCTATCTATCTATCTATCTATCTATCTATCTATCTATCTATCTATCTATCTATCTATCTATCTAAATTTAAAAAGTCACCAACTTATGTGACATTGTCTCGACAGTGCCACAAACAAATGCGCACGGATATAAATGCTGAATTGAGGCGGGTTATGATGCAGGATATAAAAAAGAAAGAAAAACACTGCCATGAAAAAGAATAACACTGGAGTATTTATTCCTTGGGAGAAAACACTCTTCTCTGTCAATGAGAATGTTATTCTATTTGGAAAATGTGAGAGAGTGTGGGGAGAGGGAGTAGGAGAGGTTCCTGAGAGAGGGAGTGTACTTTCCTAGGGAGAAAACACTCCTCTCTGTCAATGAGAGTGTTATTCTCTTTGGAAAATGTTCGAAAGTGTGGGGAGAGGGGGCTGGAGAGGTTCCTGAGAGAGGGAAGGTACTTTTCTAAGGGAGATAACACTCCCTGTGTTGTTATTGTTCTGCAGAAAACAAACCCCTGCAGTGTGTTTGTCCAGCAGAGGTTTTGTGTCGTTCACACCGTAAGCATGGCTTTTGTGGTGTAAGCGGTGCGTTAAATGATTTTTCACCAGTGCGGGGCAGACATGGTGTTATCTTCATAGTAAGCTTAAATGGACGGCCAGACGCCATTACCAACTTGCTTCTTCAACCAAGACATTCTAGTACTCCATGACCAAAAATACTAAACTTCTTCAAGAAGATTTTTTAAAAAAACTATTTAAAAAAAACCTAACCGACTTTTATTACATATTTTTTGCGGTTACGGTCTCCTGAAATCTGGCAGAAGTTATACCCACACTGATTATTTAGTGACTCGCCCGCTTCAATACATATTCTACTTGACTTGATGTAGTCCGACGAGCGAGACAGGGTGGTCTCAAGTCCCAATATAATGTTTGCGTAATGGATTTTGTTCCTCAGTTGGCTTGTAATGCCTGACGAAGCTTTTTAGCGAAATACATATATAGAGAAACCTTTATTCTGCTGTGTTTTGCCTCCTTCAAATCTTCTACTTGTCTTCCCTAATCGACGTCATTATTTTTTCCTACCCCACCATCGTACCTCCCTAAATCCATCGCAATTGTGGACATGATATGACACGATCATCCGTCATTTTACATCCAAACATCCGTCATTGAAAGTCACCAGATTAACCCTTCTCATTACATTCCCTCCTGAGAATACACAACAATATATACAAACACGCATGCGGGATCGTATTACAACACTGCAGTAAGCGTATGATCGCGGAAAAGTTTTAGGTTTTAAGCGTGGAAAATGCCAGTCGAACTGACACACAGTTTTGCGTGATGAATCCATCAGTGATGGAAACCGATCATCAAATAACCATGCAGTCTCTAAAAGCCCCTCTAATACCAAATGCATGCCAGTGTACTTTAAACTATTTACAGTTTTCTTTCCAAACTTTACGACATCTTCGCAAACGGATACTACGTCAGCCGGTTAAGATAAAGTGCATGAACATTTCTATTAAACGGGTTTTCTCTATAAATTTTGTGTGTGCTGCTTTCCTTTGGTTTTTGCTGTTCTGTTGTCCCATCCATGCTAGTAATCGGGTTCGACGATGCTTAATTACAAAAATAAGCGTGAGCTCTAACCCTTACGCTGTCACACAGTCATACTAATATTCATTTACTACAGCTAGACTTTTCTCCGAAGTTGCATCATACATTAACAATCAAACTGGGTCACTGTTGTGTTTTGAAAATAGAGTTTTTTTTTTTTTTTTTTTTTTTTTTTTTTTTTTTTTTTTTTTTTTTTTTCTTTTTTTTTTTTCTTTTTTTTTTTTCTTACGCGCATTTCCCCAAATGAATCAGGCATTTCACCAAATCAATCCACCCTCACACACAGCAAATACTCAAACAGGTGGTGTAAAGGCAAGGAAATCGCTATTGGAAGACGGACAGAAAATCGAATTTTTATTTTTGAAATTTTATATTGACTGCGTCCAATTCACAACTTTCCGGCACCTCTCATAAAAACTCGTGGGTATCGCCATTATAAATTAAAACGAGGTTAGCATGAAACCAAGTTCCGGTCTAGCTTGTTTTGCTTTTATCAAAGCTTGATGCGTGACTTTTAAATATGGCAAATTGCCGAAAACGACGATTGTTAGAGCCAGAAAACGAGTGGGATAAGTATAAAAACGGTGGAGGAAGTACATGCTCATTGAAAGGATGCAATAAACAATCGTAGAGGCCTGTATTTGTGGCGACTTCGGAGGTGCGTCGAAGACTCTTGTAGTTTTCCATAGCTTCGCCGTCGCAACCTTCACAAAACACGAAGTAGTTGACTATGTTAGGCGAGCGTTGTGGCCAAGTGGGCTACGGCGGGACTAACTTGCCTTGTCCACAAGCTAGAAACCAATGGCGCCTGACAGGTGTGGGTTCGAGCCAGCATCTGGGCGTTATGTTTTTCCGAATATTTTTCAAAAATTCACCAATAATGTTAGGTAGGTAGGGTTTAGGCGCGCCACTGGCGATAGAAAGGGATAATAAACTGCAGCAAAAAAAATAAAAATATGTGAGGGTACGATACTGGTGGCCAGTGACACATGTTATTATTCTTGAATATTTGGAAATAACTCACTAAAACACGCGGAGAAAAAAAACGGAAGTATGTTTTATTGAGGGGATTCCCGTTGGTGCATAGGATAGCAGAAAAGTGTGAATACCATTATTGAAGGGAGGGAGGAAACCAGAGTGCTCGGAGAAAACCCTCGGTGACCTCAATAATCTCGTACCTAAGTCACATACGTTCGCCCCTTGCGGGAACCTTGAAGGGAGGGAGGAAACCAGAGTGCTCGGAGAAAACCCTCGGTGACATCAATAATCTCGTACCCTTGCGGGAATCGAACCCGCGACCTTCGGCATAGGAAACCGGCGACTAATCCACTGCGCCACGAGGCTACCCCATTTACAAATCGTATTATAATGGTAAAATTTTACCCGAGTCGATCATATAGTAAGTAGAGCGCCGCGTTGTCGTTGTTTTGTTTGTTTGTTTGTTTGTGTGTGTGTGTCCAAATTATCGTTTTGAGATGCGGAAAAAAGGATTACCGGTATGGGTTTTTTAAGAACCGGAAATCTCGCGGTCGCTGAGTTTTGACGAGTTAGGCGCGTGATCTCACGCGGGACAGTGGGACTTACGAGATGGGCGATGACTTTCTCTCTTACCGCCAAGTCCCCTCCCTCAATTCCCTCGTACTCCCCATCCCAACCACTACCACCATTCGGAGCAAGGCTAAAGACAGTTCGTATAAATATTCGTGGAGAGTATAATTGCGTAATGACGTTTCTCATTTTCTTTTTCAAACGGCTGGGAACTTTCAGCGGTGATTGAGCGTTATTGTTTTTGGATAAAGACTGAAATGGCTTCTGCCAATTATGTGACACCTATTGTAAAGGTGGTGAGACTTGGGCTAGGGACTAGCGGATGGGGGAACATTCACGCACGCGCACGCCTGCATTGGCACAGCTATACACCTTCTTTCAAATTCTCTGTGTGTCTTTCTCTCTCTGTCTCTGTCTCTCTCTTTGATTCACGCACACCACACCACACCACACCACAAAACGCAACACAACACAATATAACACACGCATGCAGTCAGCCTTACTAAACAAACACACAACCTTTTCTTGATTATACAAAACATGCTAAGTGGGTGTGCCTGTCTCTCTGTCTTCCTGTCTGTATGGGCAAAAAGTTGAGAAAGAATTACACTGTAGCCTTTATTTTTTTTTACCTTTCTGCTGGCAATTACTATTTAGTCCATGTTGTCCGCCCCAATGCGTGTCAGAGGGAATATGTGTCTTTTCCTTAACGCAGTCTAGATGTGCAGGCACTATATTCATCGATTTTCCAGTTCTACCACCCTTTCTCTGTCATACCATAAAATGTCTATGCATGTGTCTTTACCATTCCCAAGAGAAACGGCGTTGTCAAATGAAAGCTCTGCTGGACTGCATTTATTGTGCTGCTTGTAAGACCTGGATTTCAAATAATGGATGTTTTGAGATGGCTCGCGTTTAGTGTTTGTATTATAACACCATTGTACGAAAGGAAATTATTTTCCCATTATTTTATTTTCCCATTATTTCCCAATTTTTTTTAAACTATGAGGTTTACAAGTTGGCCTTTACGATACCCAAGAAAAATGGCGTTTGGAAGAAATGAAAGATCTTTTGCATGATTTTGGCCATTCCATGACGGGGGACTTTACGACATGGAGGTTTTGCGATTCTTTTTGTTTTGTTTTAATTGTTTTGGGTAAAATGTCAATAGTTTTTTTCCAATTCAAACCTACGTCCAACAACCAACCGTCGTGCAAATACAATACACGACCGGTTGTGCTAAATGACAAGATTGTTTTAAAACGCATTTGGTGTTTGAAAAGAGGCGAGGAATAAACAAAAAAATTCTTATGTGTTTTCATACATTTCTAAAGTTGAATAGTGTTCGTTTGTGTTTGAGTGGCTGAAAATGGGAGGTCTTTATTTTAATTTAACTCAATGGTAGAGACTACCTACGCTAGCATCGATATATATTCTCCCGTATCGCACAGCTTGAAATTTTTATTCGTGTTTTCGATCTTGCGTTTTACAACCTTTCTTTTTTCTTCTGCGGTTTTTCAAAACAATTTGGCATTCTTTATAAAGGTTTATTTTTTTGTTTATGTATGGCTGTAATTTTGCCCGTAACATTTAGAACTGTTTGCTTTTCGCCAACCTGAGACGCAGAAATGTTGTTACAGTGGTTTTTTAACCGGTCAGACATTGGGATTTGTTTGATTTGGAACAAGTTCGATAATTAATTGCGAAATTGTGTCCGTTATTTGTATGAATATAAAATTGAGATTTTGAACAATTTTGACGATTGTTCCTAAATTCGATGCAGCATTTTTATGATTCTGAAATTCGGGGAGGGGTCTTTTTGACATGGAAATTATCCGTAAAAGGAAGGCGATAGGAAGAGAGATAATCACGGCCAATGTGGAGATCAATAGTCTTTCCAATGGAGGAAATTACCTGTCAAGTTCAACTAATCAGGCACAGTCGTGTCCGTCCTCTCTCTCTTTCTCTTCCCCCCCCCCCCCCCCAAGCTCCCCTTTTATTTTCCTATCCCGGCTACCCAACTTCCGGTTTCTCACGTATTTGAGTTGATAAGAGGCCTCACAATAGGATTTAAGCAAAGCTCGATCCCATTGTGGTTATTTTTACACCATTGAAATGGTTTCAAAATAATTATTAACTGTACATATCGCTGTGCGAGAACTTGAAAGTAATGTCCAGTCTATGTGCCGTATAAGGAGTAAGGAAATGAATATGTTTTGTTATATAATTATGTATGCATAATGTGCTAACACGTTTCTTAGTTCTTTCCCATGTACTCTAAAATGTTTATGTCGGATTGTATTGTAGACCATGTATTGAATTTCTCAGTTTGAGATCAATAAAGTTATATTGTATTGTATTGTATTGTATTGTATTGTATTGTATTGTATTGTAGTAATTGACTGTCTGTTCTTCGTGTACTTTTGGTGAACTTCTCTCACTTTCATCTATTGGAAAAATAAATGTTGCTGCGGCGATTAAGGGTGTTTATCTGTAAAGATAAAGGTACTGGGTAAATAGTTATGCAATTTACTGCTAAGACCTCAGGATTTGAGAGTGAGACGGAGGGGCAAGGTGCGTTTGGGAAAAGGGACGATTAACTCCTGCTTATACACCATTGGTGTGTGTTGAAGAGCTTTAGAGCGAGGTCAGTGGTCACGTTTAATTGTGGATAAATGATCGTAAATTAGATTTGTAGACTGCAGTTTTAACTGTTCCTCTGAGGCAGTTTCCTGTCGTATTTATTTGATTGAAAGGTCTAGGGTATCAAGTGTGTGTGTGTGTGTGTGTGTGTGTGTGAGAGAGAGAGAGAGAGAGAGAGAGATGGAGAGAGAGGGAGAGAGAGAGCCAATGACTTTACTTGGGAAATTGCATTGTTGTTACATTAAAAGATGATATATTGGGTAATCGTTGCTCAGCTTTACATTTTAGGCGTCCCTTTCTTGCTATGTAAACAAAGCAACTATGCCTACTATTCACACTTTCGCTGCGGTGCTATTTTTATAATCAACTTTGCTGCTGATAATAGGCACATGTACAAACAAACAACTGCTTTCCTGACAAGGTTGAAGACCATTTGGAAAGGCGGGACCATCAGTCTACACCCCAAGGTAAGGCTGCTGCGCTCCTTTGTTACCCCCATTTTCCTTCCTATACGCTTGCGAAACATGGACCCTCACAGCAGACATACAACGAAGAATACAAAGCATGGAGATGAGGTGCTACAGAAAACTTCTGGGCATTTCCTATACCCAGCACACCTCCAGCAACGAAGTCCAACAGACCAGCACACAAGCCATTGGACAACACGATGACATGCTCACAGTGGTGAAGAGACGGAAACTCCGATGGTATGGCCACTTCACCAGAGCACCAGGCCTTGCAAAAACCATCCTGCAAGGCACGGTACAAAGAAGTGGAAGAAGAGGGAGACAGAAACAGAGTTGGGAGGACAACATTCGAGAATTGACAGGCTTGACCCTGAGCGAAGCCACGAGGGTTGATGATGACAAAGGAAGATGGCGTACGTTGGTTAAACGATCATCTATGATGTCCCAACGACTTTCGAGTTACGGGAAAGGATAGGATAGGAATTTTTTTTTCTGTCTATCTTTTATTCTTTCTTTCTTTATCATCATCATCATCACCATCATCATCATCATCATCATCATCATCATCATCATCATCATCATCATCATCATCATCATCATCATCATCATTATTATTATTTTAAATTACTATTATTTATTTTATTTCTATTTTTATTTATTTATGTATTTATTTTTGGATTGCTTCATCTTATTTTTACCGGTGGATTTGTTAAGCTAAAATAGGTGATCTCGAGGCCGTTAACTGGTCCAGCTTGGTCAGTTCGATTGAAAAGCAATATACACATATTCTAATACAATAAGTTATCCCGTACGCATAATATTAAAGTTTCATTAAATTATCATTTTCACTGTAACTCTGTTTTAGTTTTACTTAATTAATTCGTTTTCACAGTACTTGTTTTCTTCTTTAATGCATCTAGGTCGATGTTGCCATTTACGGGAATGGCTAAAGTTAGAACAAGGAAACAAGTTTAAAAAGGTATATGATTTTACTTTGGCATCCAAGATAATATTTCCTGTAACGGAAAATCTCCTTATCTGATGACACCTTGACCAGTGTCAATCCCACTGAATCAATACAGCCTAATAACGGTTGATGGGTGTTCACGTAGCCTCTACGCTTCCTTCTGTAAGGAGGCCCAGTTGGATACTATTATTTTCATTTAAAGGGGACCCACTGTGACCACGCCCCCTCGACAGATCCTTTTAACATTCACAGTGAGGGTTGCCCCACTGAAAAAATAAGCTTACAACAAAATGTAACTCTTTCAAAGGTATATTTTTTAAAAAATGAATCCATTCCCTTTTTTTGTGCCTATTAACAGCAAACCGATAGCCAATATTTTTTAGCTAAAAAAACAAAAAACCCAGCATCTGCCAAAGCCAGTCAGAGACAGAACCCATACAAAAAATTGCTCGGTGAGGTTTTTCGTTTTGGATTGATAAATTAGACCCTACTTCTATCCCAGACACCGAAGACGCACTCTTCCAACCGCGTGGTTGACTCAGACATAGGGTCAAAGGTCACACGGCTATGGTATTGATTTATCGCTAAAACAAGGGAAATCACTCCATGTCAGAACCAAAATGGAAAATTCCAACTGTAGCGGTTGTTTTGAGCAAGGAAAGCCCATTGTATCATTGTGTAATGTGATAACAAAGCCAACTGTATCATTTTGTAATGTGATAACAAAGCCCACTGTATCATTGTGTAATGTGATAACAAAGCCCACTGTATCATTGTGTAATGTGATAACAAAGTCCACTGTATCATTGTGTAATGTGATAACAAAGCCCATTGTATCATTGTGTCATGTGATAACAATGCCCACTGTATCATTGTGTAATGTGATAACAAAGCCCACTGTATCATTGTGTAATGTGATAACAATGTCCACTGCATCATTGTGTAATGTGATAACAAAGCCCACTGTATCATTGTGTAATGTGATATAAAAGCCCACTGTATCATTGTGTAATGTGATAACAATGCCCACTAAATCATTGTGTAATGTGATAAGAAAGCCCACTGTATCGTTGTGTAATGTGATAACAATGCCCATTGTATTATTGTGTGATGTGATAACAAAGCCCACTGTATCATTGTGTAATGTGATAACAAAGCCCACTGTATCATTGTGTAATGTGATAACAAAGCCCACTGTATCATTGTGTAATGTGATAACAAAGCCCACTGTATCATTGTGTAACGGGATAACAAAGCCCACTGTATCATTGTGTAATGTGATAACAAAGCCCACTGTATCATTGTGTAATGTGACAACAAAGCCCACTGTATCATTGTGTACTGTGATAACAAAGCCCAATATCATTGTGTAATGTGATAACAAAGCCCACTGTATCATTGTGTAATGTGATAACAATGTCCACTGTATCATTGTGTAATGTGATAACAAAGCCCACCCACTGTATCATTGTGTAATGGGATAACAAAGCCCACTGTATCATTGTGTAATGTGATAACAATGCCCACTGTATCATTGTGTAATGTGATAACAAAGCCCACTGTATCATTGTGTAATGTGATAACAATGCCCACTGCATCATTGTGTAATGTGATAACAAAGCCCACTGCATCATTGTGTAATGTGATATGAAAGCCCACTGTATCATTGTGTAATGTGAAAACAAAGCCCACTGTATCATTGTGTAATGTGATAACAAAGCCCATTGTATCATTGTGTAATGTGATAACAAAGCCCACTGTATCATTGTGTAATGTGATAACAATGCCCATTGTATCATTGTGTAATGTGATAACAAAGCCCACTGTATCATTGTGTAATGTGATAACAAAGCCCACTGTATCATTGTGTAATGTGATAACAAAGCCCACTGTATCATTGTGTAATGTGATAACAAAGCCCACTGTATCATTGTGTAATGTGATAACAAAGCCCACTGTATCATTGTGTAATGTGATAACAAAGCCCACTGTATCATTGTGTAATGTGATAACAAAGCCCACTGTATCATTGTGTAATGTGATAACAAAGCCCACTGTATCATTGTGTAATGTGATAACAATGCCAATTTTAAGATAAACCCGTTTTTTGACAAAAGTAAACAAAGCCTTACAATTGGGTCCTTTTAAATCAAAATGAAAATTTTCTTCTTTTTTTTTTAAACGTGTGACTTTAAATCGTATAAAAGAAAGTTTATTGACCTTTCGAGCGACATTCTGTTTTCCAAATCGCCGACTTCTCGCTAGCCTTGTTTTGTGTTATTTCACTGCAGCTGTACTTTCGCGAGCTGTGTATTGTCAAGGAAGTTTTCTTTGCAGTCAATTTGCTGTGCAAACTACGTAAAGCAATACTATGTTGCGTGTTTATTTCTATCCTTGTGGGTCCCCAGCTGTTAAAACCAGAAGACCTCTCTCTCTCTCTCTCTCTCTCTCTCTCTCTCTCTCTCTCTCTCTCTCTCTCTCTCTCTCTCTCTCTCTCTCTCTCGTAGATCAAATAGAAACACTATTTGTCTTGAAATGTTGCACGCGCATCAACCCCTTTGTCAATACGTTGTAATCCCGCGTTGTACAAAGGCTTTCAAAATGGACAAACTGTCGATTAATCCCAACAGGATCATAAATGCAATGCAGCCGCCGAAATTCTGCAAGGAAACGGCGATCTCTAAAAGCTGATATATGTGCTTAACCGGGCTTTGACCCTTTCAATTTGGGCTTCTTTGATTTAGCAGGAAGCCTTCGTTCCTGCTCAAATATCCTGAATTCTGCGATCGTTCAGTCGTGGGCAATTCATACTAACTATTATTATTATTATTATTATTATTATTATTATTATTATTATTATTATTATTATTATTATTATTATTATTATTATTAATGCGCCTAATCTAGACTTAACTGAAGGCGCTTACATGAATAAAGAACAACTTTAACTATAATACCAAATATATATTACTTAAACGACTGTAATAAATTAATTAAACGTTTTTTTTTAAAAAAATCATAGGAAAGAAATATTGCAGATAAATGTAAACCGAAGGCCAAAATGTTTTGGAAGTACGTAAGGGAACAAAGTAAACATAATTCTGGAATAAATGCACTTAAAACAAAGAAGATGGCACCTGTGCTGTGACAGATTACCAGAAGGCAGAAGCTTTGAATAAAGTTTTCTCAAGAGTATTATTTTGTGGAAGAGAATTTGAGTAATGTTCCCTTGCTTGGTAGAGCTCAAAATCGAATATGAAAATGATAGACGGCATCTTAATAAATCCTGATATTGTCAAGAAAAAAATTAAAAGAACTAAATCCTTCAAAAGCTCAAGGTCCTGATTGTATCCCTCTCAGAGTTCTGAAAGTTGTGTAAGGAGCTGGCAGAACCACTTTGCATTTTATTTAAAATTTCCCTTACGTCAGGTATTGTACCACAGATTAGCGGATTGCAGAGGTAAGTGCCATTTTTTAAATAAAAGGTTCCAGGTCAGGTGCAGTAAATTATAGACCAGTGGGTTTAACGTGTAGTGTATGTAAAATTTTAGAAGAGAGACGAGACCGTTAATCATGTTACTGTGAATAATCTGTATACTGAATGCCAACATGGTCTGAGAAAGAAACGATCATGTGTTACTGAATTACTACAGGTTAGGAATGATATGACGTCCTTACTGGACAACAGAAAAACGGTTGACTTCATATACTTAGACTTAAGAAAAGCATTCGACATTGTTCCTCATGAAAGCTTCTTCAGAAACCTTCAAAGGCCTATGGTGTATGTGAGAACATTTCCAACTGAATAAGAAATTTGTTACATGACAGAGAGCAAGTGGTGAAAGTTTATAATGCAACATCTGACAAAATGCAGGTGCTGACTGGTATACCTCAAGGAAGCATTTTAGGCACTATATTATTTACTATTTTCATAAATGACTTACCAGATTGTGTTAGTAGCATGTGCAAAGTATTCACAATCGATACTAAACTCTACAATGAATCAAGCTTGCAAGAGTGGTCCGACACATGGAATATATGCAATTTAATGTTGAGAAGTGTAAGGTTTTGTGTGCTGGAATAAATAATCCTGAGCATGATTATTTTATGACGGTTAGCAGTGACAGTAAGAAGATGGCTTTTTGTAAGGAGGAGAGAGAATGAGGTGTTGTATTTGATAAAGTCCTATCTTTTGATCCTTATATTCAGAATTGTATTAACAAGACCAACACAATTTTGGAGTACATAAGAGAGCCTTTAATTATTTGGATAAGGATAGTTTTAGTAAACTGTATAAATCACTAGTCAGACCGCTTTTAGAATATGCAAACACTGTATGGTACCCCAGGATTTCAAGAGACAATCAGTTACACTTGAAAGGGTACAGAGACGAGCAACAAAGCTGGTTAAAGAATGTAAATATATGACTTAATCCGATAGATTTAAATATTTTGAACTGCACTCCTTATGTGGACGTAGAAAACGTTCTGTCGTAATCCGGGTTTTTAAAATATAATGGCATTGACGACCTCAATTGGAATGACCTTTTTGCAGGACCGTTTTGTGACAGATTCAAAATTCTGAAGGGGAAATCTTTGCATAGGACTGCAATACTAACCTGCGGAAGATTTGTTTTTCTAACAGAGTAGCTAGCCTTTGGAATGATTTACCAATTTCTTTTAAAAAGGCACTTAACATAAATTCTGTTACAAATCAGTAGGATGAATTACCAAAATGTAAAGAGATTTTATTTTGCTATGATAAATGACTAGTAAGAAAATATGCATGCATAACAGACCCATACAGTTTGTAAACAAGTCAAAGAAAGGACATTCGCAAAAGCCTTACGGCCTATTTTGTCCTCACACTATTACTACAACTATAAATCAAAATAAAAACTCCTGAATTATTGACAGTAAGCGTACCTATAAAACTAATCACACACGCACACGTACACACACTTGCAGATTTGTTTCTTTCATTTCAGTTGGTGGAAGAAAATTAATGAGTTTTAGGAGAGGATTTAAATGACTGAATTGAAGATGAATTTATAAGAGAAACAGGCAATTTGTTCACCAAGTAAAACGTTATAAGGATTTTGGTGTGGCATAGCATCAATACAATTTTAAAAAAAAATTGTTTCGCTCTCGCGTTTATATCTTTACTTGCAAAGCTTACCACATACATCATATCATTCACTCTAAGATTCAGACATCATCAATAAAATCCAATTAGTTTGTACAATATATATAGTACTATACTATACTATACTATGCTATACTGTACAATACTATACATTATTATGTCTGTTGAGGTTTCAAAGTGAATAGAATTTCTTTAAATAACAGATATGACATTGAGTGTTAAACATTCCATTAATCGGTAATTATTATGTACTAGTGGTTTTTGTACCCTGGCAAGCCAGGGTACACATGATGCTGTTTAAAATATAGACAGAGAGAACTTTTGTCTGCGAGTTTCATTTGGACGATGATACCTCCCCATATCCCCCTTGATACCTCACCATACCCCCCCCCCCCTGATATCTCCCCGTCCCCCCCCATGATGCCTCATCATACCCCCTTGATACCTCCCCGAACCCACTTGATACCTCCCCATACCCCCTTGATTCCTTCCATACCCCCTTGGTTCCTAACTGTACCCTCCTTGATACTTCCCCGTTGATCGTTTCGCAGGTATGGATGAAAGGAATCGACCATCACCATACCCCCTTATATATACCCGTATCCCCGTTATGCCTACCCATGCCCCTTTAAACCTACCCGTAGCCCCCTTTTACCTACACGTACCACCCCATCCCGATCCTTGGTAATAATAATAATAATAATAATAATAATAATAATAATAATAATAATAATAATAATAATGAATATAGAATAATACAAATAGAAATCAGAAAAAACACCAAGGTTTTAAAATAAAATTTGATATAAGATAGTATAATTGTTATTATAAGAATAATAATAATAATTATTATTAGTTTATAAGTAATAATAATAATAATAATAATAATAATAATAATAATAATAATAATAATAATAATAATAATATTGAATATAGAATAATACAAATAGAAATCATAAAAAACACCAAGGTTTTAAAATAAAATTTGATATAAGATATAATAATAATAATAATAATAATAATAATAATAATAATAATAATAATAATAATAATAATTTATTATTATTAGTTTATAAATAATAATAATAATAATAATAATAATAATAATAATAATAATAATAATAATAATAATAATAAATTAAAGGTAAAAAGCCTAAATTAAAAAGAAAAATATCCATATTTTAGTGTACTAAAAAAAAAATAAATAAGGGGGCCGGGTGAGATTTGAACTTCTGTCGCACTGCACGGTAGGCGAATTGTTTTACTAACTAAGCTACCAACGCTTCCTAGAAATACAATCAATTTTTTGGTCTATATGGGAAAACATGCTGAAACCTCAATTTGATTTTTAATGGAAGCGCGCGGAATGAGGCTATTACAGTTTGTGGACATTTCGTTTATTTATTTATCTCAGAAACGGTTAAACGATCGGTAAGGAAATGTCGGCTAAAATGATTTCGCTGGTTTTGAGCACACAGCAGGCCTACTACTACTGCTACTACTACTACTACTACTACTACTACTACTACTACTACTGCTACTACTACTACTAATAATAATAATAATAATAATATTGAATATAGAATAATACAAATAGAAATCATAAAAAACACTAAGGTTTTAAAAGAAAATTTGATATAATAATAATGATAATAATAATAATAATTTATTATTATTATTATTATTATTATTATTATTATTATTATTATTATTATTATTATTATTATTAGTTTATTATTAATAATAATAATAATAATAATAATCATAATCATAATCATAATAATAAATGAAATGTAAAAAGTCTAAATTTAAAAAAAATCCATATTGTAGTGTTAAAAAAAAAAAAAAAAAAAAAAAAAAAAAAAACTTAATAAAAAATATGGCCCGCGTGAGTATCGATCTTGGGTCGCCCGAAACCGTAGGTGAAAGATTAAACCACTAAGCTACGAAGCCTTCGTTGAAAAACCATGAATTTTTTGGTCTATATGGGAAAACATGCTGAAACCTCAATTTGATTTTTTATGGAAGCGCGCGGAATGAGGCTATTGCAGTTTGTGGACATTTTGTTTATTTATTTATCTCAGAAACGGTTAAACGTTCGGTAAGGAAATGTCGGCTATAACGATTTGGCTGGTTTTGAGCACACAGCAGGCCGATCAGCAGCTCTCAGCACCTGCCCAGATCAGCGTCCATAGGAGACAAACTTTATAGTAGTGGCGAAGAAGGACTTCCGGCTAAGCAATTTATATATATAGATTGTGAATTATCCTTCCACATATTGATTATGACAAAATTTGCTTTAGAATATTTTCAATGCGTTATGAATTATTATATTTCAAAGTATTGTTTAGAGATGGTCGATCACAATGCACAATTAAGATTGTAGAAATAGTCTTTCAATGTCCTCTTTCGAGACGAGCAAGCGTAAATCTAGATAGAAATCTTGACACATGAAGTTTAGTATGGATTTTTGCTGATCCTGCAAGATGAATATGGCAACATTGGTGATTATTGCACTAGAGCATGTGCAATCAACTGAGTTTAATTCTAGCGATGTTTTACGAGATCCAGTGCTCCAGCTTTTGTTGTCATAATGTTTCAATAGAGCGCCCCAAGCGTGCACTTGGGGCATGGAGAGGTGCACTATACATTTTGATACAGAGATGGATTGGATGGGGATAAAGCAGTCTACCGGCCAAGCGTATGTTATTTATTGGATTAATCTATCTTCTTCTTTGTTCTTGGTGAGGCAACACAGCGGCAGGTAATTCACCGTACACGTTATGGGCGTACCGTGCTCTACTTACCCTCATCCTCCCATCCTCGTGTATCCTGGTTGTTTCTCTGTATCCCTTTCTCTGTCTGTCTGTTTCCTTTATTGTCTGTGTGTCTGTCTCTTTGTCTGTCGGTCTGTCTCTCTCTTACCCCATCTCTCTCTTTCTCTCCCTGCCTCTCTGTTTATATCCCACCCCTTCTTCCCACTTCTCAACTCTCCCTCCCCCTCCTCTCTCTCTCTTTCTCTCTCTCCTTCTCCCATTTCTTCCCATTGTAAACCCCCTCCCCAAATTGTATGGGCTGGAGGCCTAATAAAAACAGTGTCAAAAGTCAAAAAGTCTCTCTCCTTCTCCCTCCGTCCCTTTCATTATCTCCCTCTCTTACCATCCTTACAACCCTTTCAAAATGTTGGCATAAAAGTTGTATTCATGGTCATCAACGGAGCTTGCATCGGATCTGTGCAAGGTTTGGGGGATCGATGACAAACGTAGGCCCCTAGAGCGCTTGACGACGTCCGTAAAGACTGGTAGAAGGGAAGATCTGCCGTCTTTTATTTCTCCCCCTTGTGTCAATAACGCTGACAATTACGTCTCGGGCTAGGCCACTGACTTCCTCATCTCACTCTCTGGAGTTTCCCATCTCTCAGCTCAAAAAGAACTATAATTGGCATCATTTCATTTTCGTGTTTAAAAGAGAAAGAAGTGTTGCTCCAGGACTCATGTTTTTCTTTTAGCTGTTTGTGTTCTCTCTCTCTCTCTCTCTCTCTCTCTCTCTCTCTCTCTCTCTCTCTCTCTCTCTCTCTCTCTCTCCCTCCCTCCCTCTCTCTCTCTCTCTCTCTCTCTCTCTCTCTCTCTCTCTCATACTACTTATTTGTAGTTCATGTATGTTGTTACAATGTACTCACATCTATTATATATTTGCATGTGTTAAGGACTAGCTGGAAGAAAGGACCTCTGGACCTAAAGCTACTATCCTTATGTAATAAACGTTTTTCAGTTTCAGTTTCAGTTTATCTCTCTCTCTCTCTCTCTCTCTCTCTCTCTCTCTCTCTCTCTCTCTCTCTCTCTCTCTCTCTCTCTCTCTCTGTCCACCCGCATCCCCATTCTTCTATCCCTGTCTGTATGTTGGCAGGCCTGTGTAGTGTTTATGTGTGTGCATGTGTGTTTTTATTGAGAGTAATGGCCTTCATGCGGTTGTAATTTTCATCGGAAGGTTGCTTATTTTAACCTCGAGGGGAGAGCAACGGTGGCTATTTCTTTGGATGTTGACATTTCTATTAAAAGGCCGTTGAACTTTGTGAATAATCGCGCGTGCGTATATGTGTGTGTGTGCTTGTTAGGTTGTGTTTTGTTCTTTTTTTCCTTTATTGTTCTTGTTCCTTTGGCCGTTGTTGTTTTGTCATTTCTTGTTTTGTTTTTATTGTGTTTGTTCTGTTTGTTCTTAATAATAATAATAATAATAATAATAATAATAATAATAATAATAATAATAATAATAATAATAATAATAATAAATTGCAGTTATACAACGCATTTTTCATTTGAATAACAACTCAATGCGCTTACACACATCGTTCGTTCGCATCATCACAACTTTCGCACTACATCATGTACAGCATCATTCAGAAAGTATTATTACTTCGTACTATTTACACAGAAAACGCCTTGCGGAACAAGTGCGATTTTAAGCAGCTCTTGAAGGAAACAAGGTCTGTACAATGTCTTAAACCGGCAGGCAGCGCATTCCAAACCTTGGGTGCATGAAAACTAAAAGACCTCTCGCCAGTTGTTTTAAGCCGACGCTTGGGCGTTTTCAAAAGTTTTTCATCTGACGACCGCAAAGAACGAGTTTTAGTGTAGGCAGTGAGTACCTCAGACAGATATGGTGGAAGTGACTGGTCGAAGTGACAGAAAAAGCTAGGATAGCAATTTTGTATTCAATGCGGAACCTGACAGGGAGTCAGTGGAGCTGCATTAAGAGAGGCGTGACATACTTCTTCTTCTTCTTCTCCTTCTTGTGAGGGTGAATCTATAACCCACTCGTCTATCGTCTGCGGAGATCGGCTAGTGTAATCACCCTATGACTAATCTTAAACATTTATAAGTTTAGCTCGGTCTGTGTGCGGATAGGGTTATAGAGATAGGGAGAAAATGGTAACGATTCACTGACACACTAGCTCTCTCACACGGCTATGAAACATAGGTAGTCCAGCCACTTGTTAACAGTAAATATCACACATTTATTTCCTCTACTCTATACATAATTCTCTAAACACTCTATTAACTTAAATGTCCGAATTCACTTAGTTCGCTCCTTGATGGATCTATGCTGCTACTGTTCTTGATATTTGCTATATTGGGCTATTTGTTCTGGTTTGCCTTGCGTTTGTTTTTAGGAGAGTGGACTACCGCACAGTCCTTCTAGATCAGTGTTAGTGCAATTCTTCTTGCACTTAGCTGATGTGTTGAGGTGTAGTGATGGTGTTTCCTCCTTGGTTGTTAACTATTGGGCTATTGTAGCTCAGTGCTGGATGCTCCACTGCAGTCCGAATGTCAGGGTTGACTCTTAGTGGTCTATCCCTGCCTCGGACCAACTAGCCTGCTCGTCTGCAAAACATAAGACGAGTTTCTGCAACGCCTTGTATACAAAGGTTGTTCAGAGCGTCTCACTGATGGCAGAAACAGCCCTCATTTGAGATCCCATCCACTTATACAAACAAGGGACGAACAATCTTCTATGTCCGTGATCCACTGGGATCTCCCACATAATTCCTATACATATACATAATATGATATTATCATGGCTAAACTAAACACATGGAGAAGTAATTAACAATATACACATTCCACGGTACAGCCACTGGTCTGCAATAATACACATAGGAGAAACAACCTCGTGGTGCCGAAACCGGTCGCGTGTCCGCCACGTGGTCACGCTAAGTTTTACAAACATTCACAATGATAAAATATGGCAATACTTCACAAACATAATCCAACAATAATATCAATAATTCGTGATGAAACAAAAGCTTGATCATTTACCTTTGTGACAATGTCAGGCTGTGGCTATACTGCGATGAATGATTTTCACCCGTCACCTGCTTTAGTCTTTCTGAGAGATATTTTTCCACGTGTCCGTCTCGGGTGAGCGTTAGACAAAGAATGACTACTCAGCCTTGTGTTCAGCCAAAGCCCGCGAAAATCTCGTGAGATCTGAGCGCCGTCTATCGTTGGGTGGTGGCTATGATGAGGTCACTGCGGGATGAGGTCACTGGCTATCTGAGCGAGTGTTAGCTTACACATGCTTAGCACACAACTGATTTGTGTCGTCTGCTAGGCAGCGACTTTACGTTACCCAGGCCAAAGCAGGCTGAACTAGTTAAGGCGCGTAGCCTTAGTGCAGGGTCTAAATAGCCTTTTGTGACACTTCTGAAGAACCTGACAAGGAGCCATTGGAGCTACTTTAAGAGAGGCGTGGCATTCTTCTTCTTCTTCTTCTTCTTCTTCTTCTTCTTCTTCTTCTTCTTCTTCTTCTTCTTCTTCTTCTTCTTCTTCTCCTTCTCCTTCTCCTCCTCGTTCTTCTTCTTCTTCTTCTTCTTCTTCTTCTTCTTCTTCTTCTTCTTCTTCTTCTTCTTCTTCTTCTTCTTCTTCTTCTTCTTCTTCTTCTTCTTCTTCTTCTTCTTCTTCTTCTTCTTCTTCTTCTTTTCCTCCTCGTTTTTCTTGTGGCACATATTTTGTTGCCCAACACGACTAATTACATGCAACCACGCTTTGTACGTTTCAGCTGGCAGCGGCATTGTCAGTGGATGCTCTGGAAGCCATCAACCGCGTGCTGAAGAACATGATGCAGAGGCAACACAGCATATTCCTCTCCACCTTCCGCAGGGGCGTAGTGTATAACAGAAATCTGACAAAAGGTATCCCCTGCACCACGCGCCCTGCCATACCCTGGATGCATGGCCCTGTCATGATGCTAGAGTTTAGTAAGGTAAGAGAAATTTTATATATATATTTGTCTGTATATTACAATTATTACTCATTTGCCTGTTGTGCCGCTTTGTCTGGTTTCTTTCTTCCTTCATACGTTTTGGGAGGGTGGGTGGAGGTGGGGTAGGTGGCGTGTGTGTGTGTTGGCGGGGTGTCATTGTCTTTTCAAATATCACGTTTTGTTACTTTGATCCCGAGTGTCCGTCAGATGAACTTCAAAATTCCTTGTGTATTTTATATCCTCTTTGTCTTGTTTATTCCTTTGATTTCGTTATTTTTTTCTTTGCTTGTCTTTGTTTTTCTCCTCTTTTTTCTTATGTCTGTCTTTTGATTTCTTTCTTGTCTCCTGTTTTCACATTTATTTCGAGCTTTCTTTCGTGTGTGTGTGTTTTTTTTAAACACTTTTGTTTCTGAATTTAGAACTTCAGTTTTTGTTACCTTGATCCGGAGTGTCCGTCAGGTGAACCCACCAACTCCGAGATGCATTTCGAAACTAGTTTTGTGTGTTTGGAGATGGAAAAAATATGAGTACCACCTTTATTTGTTGTCAGCAGTATTTGGTCGCCAGTGTGAGAAAGTTCTATGCCTTCTTGATCGCGGTTCCAGCTGCGCTGGGTTTACGAATTTTACTGTTGACTACCGTATTAACCTGTAAATGCCTACTCTTTTTCTCTTCTCTTCCTTCTGTTAGGGACACCAACCCCCCTTCCCCTCCTTCCTTCCCCCATTTTTTCCCCTCAACCGTACTTCTACACTGTCGTGTGTATTTATATGAAATGAACCATGGCAGGCGAGGACCCATACATCTTCGTTAGGAGACAAGATGACGTCTGGCAAGTCCATTGGTAAAAGTGGTGCCGCCTGGGAACAAAGCTTATTGTCAATAAGGCCTTCCTACAGTGGATAAAGAGAGAGAGAGAGAGAGAGAGAGAGAGAGAGAGAGAGAGAGAGAGAGAGAGAGAGAGAGAGACTGGGAGAGAGAGAGACTGGGAGAGAGATAGAAAGAGAGAGACTTTATGTGCCTCGTCAAAGCCTGGCCCCTAGTACGTTGCAAGACTCCCTAATGAAACCTGCTCGCCCTTTTGACAGCCTGGTATTCTGGAACCTCTCTCGCTTGCTGGCTTTAAAGTTGGTAGTGTTGTAAACCTTTTTGCTGAATTGTTACCCAATTATCTTGCTTTTGTTTTATTTTCCTTTAATTTTAATTATTGTCTTCTCTTTTTCTTCCGTTTGCATCTCCTCTTTGTTTTCTTTCTGTAAAAAAATGTATTTCTTACTTTACATTTTTCTTTTTTTCCCGTGTATGTCTTGTTTTATTCGTTTCTTCCGCCAACCCGGGTTTTGAGTGCTGGTGTTTTGCTGTTGCTGAAAATTTTTATGCTTCACACATCATTTGCTCTGCCCAAAAAAATTATTATAGGTTGGGATCTGAGGGTGACAGTTAACCTCCAGTTGCTCTCCTTTCAGACTTGTAAAAATAATTATATCTGCGTATATCTGTGTGTTGGTCGACCTGCATTCTTCTCCTTCCGGTAAATAAAACTACGGTTTAACGTTTCTACACCGAAATTTGGGCAATAATGCACGTTGTAACTCCAGTAGGCATCCTTGACGCAGTTCTTGATGGCGCTGATGTCGAGGACTGCACTGGTAGCCTTGTCATACAGGCTTTTGATGACTTCAGTAATGTTGGGGCTGATGTTGTACATCTCTTGGCTGCATGCCAGATTCGGTCAAACGCTTTCTTGAAGTCTACAAACACATGATACAGATGTTGTTGGTGCTGTAGGTATTTTTCGCAGATTATTCTGAGGTTGAAAATCTGCTCAGTGGTACTTCTGTGTAGAAGACTTTCGCCCAGTGATGCCGTGCCGACATCACCCCTGTTAGTCGCCTCTCACGACACGCCGGGAAACCCACAGTTACATACCTAACACATTACTTTTATTTTTTTTAAGAATTGCAGATATAGACACTACAACTTGGGCCATATATGCGAATAGGAAACGTTATTTATGAACACAAACAAGAATACGTGATTAGCTCACTAGAGAAATTCCACGTCGATTTATTACAGCTTCGGCCAAGTGGACATTATTTCATGGGCAATAAAATGGTAACATTGGATATGAAATAAACTTTTAGAATCGGATATACAAGACGTTGCTTGAACCGGGTATGCCAACAAGATAATGCTTGGATCAGATATGCTAGAAAATAGGCTAAATATGTAAAAAATGGATAAGATCGGATTTGGTAGAAACAGATCAGATTGGCTAAATAACAAGAATGTAGGATTGGATAAGCATGAAGATGACAATAACAAAAATGGAATTGAATATTCAAGATGATGATAAAATCAACTAAACAAGGACACGCGAAGATGGATATAGTATGCAACAAGATGGTATGGTAATATCGAATAATGCAAGATCTCCCAGGATCGAATATGCAACCATAAGCTGAGAGCTAATTATGCTAAGATCGGATGTGCAAGACTCCGGAAGCGAATATTACGGAAGGTTCATTGACTTGTGCAGCTCAATGGTCACTGTATAACATTATGTATACAGGCTGTCACAATTTGCAAACCAAGAAAATTGAGCTATGAATATATTAATGCAGAATTAAAGCCACGAATAGACTAAAGCGATAATCTGCGCACAAGGAAGCGGATAGGAGGCGGAGATGATTTGGTACATGCATGGGCAAAAGGCAGTAGGTCAGTCAAAATGTATTGCCAACAGGCGTGTGGCCAACATTGCTTGGCTGTTGTATCTCACAGTAAAGGGACGACGTTTCTACGCATGTTCATGCAAATCAAACTTTAAGAGATGGCCCCCGGCACTTCCAGTAACAGTCCACTATTCCCGCCCCACAGACCCTACCCTCCCAGAGATTACTATAGGAACTCACACGAACTTATGGTCCCAGAGATTACTAAAGGAACTTGCAGGAACCTTATTCTCCCAGATGTTGCCATAGAAACTCGCACGAACCTTATGCTCCCAGATATTATTATAGGAACTTACAGGAACATTATTCTCCCAGATATTACTATAGGATCTCACACGAACCTTATGGTCCCAGAGATTACTATAGAAACTCACACGAACCTTACGGTCCCAGAGATTACTATTGGAACTCACACGAACCTTATGGTCCCAGATATTAATGTAGGAACTCACACGAACCTTATTCTCTCTGTTACGTTTTTAGACGCGCACGACAGATCCGATCGTTTTATTTTGCAAAGCATGCAATAACAGTGTATTTACCTTTGATTTGATTTTGCGTTGTAGTTGGCAGAAGCTTTGTATAATGTTGATAATTTTCGTTGGTCGATATTATTGGAGAATGTTCTAGAGTTGCTTGTTTACTATCGATCGAAGCGTCTAGATAGATCTGCTGGTAGCTGAGACATTCTTAGAACCTAAATAAGGTTATATGACGTAAGACAGTCCATAGTCCTGATGACGAATTTATTTTGATTGGTTGTAATTGCGTCACGCTGGCATGTTCAAACGTTCCCTAGAGTATAGAAAGACTATATAAGTGTCGCAGAGTGGAGAGTTGGGAGCGAAAGTGGAAAAAGCGATTGAGCGATTGTATGCAGTTGTTGATGTACGCTGAATAAAGTTGGAAAACTTCATACGACGACTCCTCCTTTGCTGCTGAGTGAAAAGGTTGCGTGGATAAACGAATCTGAGTTACACTTATCATGATTCAAGCATCGGGGCTGAATCAACTTTTGATAAAAAACATCAACAACAGTGTAACACTCTCAGATTTTATTATAGGAACTTACACGAACCTTATGCTCCCAAATATTATTATAGGAACTCGCACGAGCCTTATTATCCCAGATATTACTATTGGAACTTGCACAAACCTTGTGCTCCGAAATATTATTATAAGAACTCACACAAACCTTACGCTCCCAAATATTACTATAGGAACTTACACGAACTTTATGCTCTCAGATATTACAGTAGGAACTCACACGAACTTTATGCTATCATGGTGCGAGGCATGGTGGTCTTATGGTAGTGCTTTGGCTTGCGGATCTTAAGGTCCCGGGATCGAGCCCTGGCCGGGCCATTGTGTTGTGTCCCTGGGAAAGACACTTTACTCCCGTTTCCTACTCCTTCGGATGAGAGTATAAACCGAGGTCTAGTCTGTGTGTCGCATACATTCCATCATAACGGACTTTAAAGATCCTGACACTCCTGTCCTAGACGGGTGAGTGCCGGTAACAAGAACACATCCAGCATGCACTTGGTTCTTCTCCCCCATCCCTGCCTGCCCAGGATTGTGCTCAGTTGTCCGTGCGTCAGACCATGCGCCCAAAGGCTGCGGGTGGGCGTCTCGGGCGGTTTGAGTTAGATCCTGTATCGGCCAGCGCTTTGAACTCGTTGGGAAAAAGCGCTATATAAATATCCTTATTTATCAGATATTACAGTAGGAACTCACGCGAACTAACACACATGGGCAGGGAGACAGGCACAACTTCACGTTTGCTGACTTTCTAACGCTTAACTTGTGCACAACGTCCACGATCTGACAGCTTATACAACAACGTTCGGACACAATGTCAGCATGATTGTAGTCGCTTAGATTTCTGCAGTCAGTCATCCATTTATCAACCATAAATACACTTACAGGAAACCTCTCTCTCTCTCTCTCTCTCTCTCTCTCTCTCTCTCTCTCTCTCTCTCTCTCTCTCTCTCTCACTCGCTTTCTCTCATTCTCTCTATCCTTTTATGCATGTCTCTCTCTCTCTCTCTCTCTCTCTCTCTCTCTCTCTCTCTCTCTCTCTCTCTCTCTCTCTCTCTCTCTCTCTCTCTCTCTCTCTCTCTCCCCTATCAGGTCCGATGTAGTGTCTGCAGTTTCCTAAAGCCGCTGGCCTTGCACTGTCTGATTCGATGTGGTGATCGCGTATCTATCTTCTCCTTCAATCTGTTTTTGGCCTTGACACGAGAGGCAGTTTGTTATCAGCCAGTCAATTAAAGTCACCAGCAGCTGCAAGACGGCGAGATGGGAAAGGAGGAACCTCCATCGCCTGATGCATTTCCTCTCATGGTCTCGGCACTCTTTTTCTTAGTCCTCTGATACAGCTAACGTCTCAACTCTCCCCCACCCCGCTTTTTCTTTTGCCGTCGTCCCAAGCTCGGCCCACCTGACGGTCTTTAGCATGCTCGGTGAGATCTTCTTTGACGGGTATGAATTAATGGACTCCATGAATTGCACGGTAGCTATACGCTTTTTACACCCACAACCCGCACACTCAAACGCAAACACTCATTCGTATGCACACACACGCCAACTACGTATGTTTCTTCTCCTCTTCTATTTTCTCAGTATGTGGTGAATTTAATTCACGTTCGCCTTTATGGGATAAGAGTTGCTATATTGTTAATAATAACTGCTTTATGGGAAATGTAATAGATTCGGATTTGATCTTACTTAATGATGGCAGGGTCACTCGCATTCTACTATACTATCTTCTTCGCTAGACCAGTTACCTACCTTTTTTCTTGAAAACTCTTCCAAAACTCCTCATTTGTGTATGAGGTCTGTTGGGTCAGCTTGGGAATATTGGAAGCTTTCTGCCAAATGGTCACTAGGGCTTCCTATGATATTGTTATTTAGCAATGTAGGCATTTTATATGCATGTGTTTCGTTGATCGTTTATCATGATGTTTATATTCTATTGTGTTTTTGTAAACGGAGGTTCGATAAATTAGAGTATAACCTCAGCGTTCCCTGCGTGGGATGCCTTTATTGAAAAGTGACCGGCAGGTGGAGTGCCTTCAGTGTTACCACTAGGGTTGTTTCAGCAGATGTTTTATACAGATCAAGGGCGAGTCCTCTTTCAGCAAAGTTGTGGTCCTGATTTTGTGGTCTCTTCGGCTCTTTGCAGTCTGCTAGACCCTATAAGCAATGAATAACTAACTAACTAAATATAAAGGAGAAAAAGGACAGAAACAATTTAGGAAGTATTGCTGATGTGTGCTTCTGTGATCCGCTATCAACTGAAGAGAAATGCATCTGCCTCGTCTCCTGTTTCGTCTGCGTGATATACAGCATTACCCTTCGCATATTTTACATGTATCCAGCTTGTAAGCAAAACAGCGTGTACGCAAACATGCAGAAATTCCATCTTTGAATAAATAGGTATATATTATGTTAAAAGGTTAAAATGATTAACAGAAGGACAAGAAGCAAAACAACCAAAAGCAACCAAAGTGTCCAACAGAGAGCGATGAGCGGATCCGGAGAATAAGAAGAAGGAAAAAAGCCACAATCTGCCCAACAAAGGAAAACGGAAACAAAATATGTGTGGCAGTGCTCTTTCAATTTCCTTGTGCACGTATAATGCTGAAGAAGGAACTATTAGGAGAAGATGAAGAGGAAAGAAATGAATGAATGAGCATTGAAGTTGAACACCCCATATTGGCGATGGTGCAGACATGGATAATCATCCCAAGGAAGAGAAAATATGGACCTAAATCTACTCTGAACCACCAGAGCTAGCATATGATAAGGCAAACAGTAAATATAGCCCATTTAATAATGATTTTATATTGTCCACCGTGGGATTCGAACTTGGGTAATCGGCGTGCCAGGCCAACGATTTACCACTCAGCTACAGCAGCAGGTCACGAGGAAAGAAAGAAAGTCAGAGAAGATGAAAAAAGGAAGACAGACAGAACGAAGAACAATAAGACAAAGAAAGTAAGAACGAGAGACGAGGAAGAAGATGAAAATGAAGAAGGAGAAGGGAGGAAGAAAATAAAAAGAATGATG
>CM072518.1:57416665-57581665 GCA_036898135.1 Oncomelania hupensis
GAAGATAACTCTGTCAAATTTCGTTCGACGCTGATGTAGCAAGCAATGTTGACCATTGAGCATTTGATAAGAACATGCCCTACATATTAGTACATTCACACATATGAATGGGGTTTAGAACCACAAGCATGGTTAAAAGGTCCCAATTCGATTGCTTCCTTTCCTTTTGACGAAAACGGGTTTATCTATCATAGCACACAATGATAAAGCGGGCTTTCGTAACTCGAACCAACCGCTAAAGATTGAATTTGCAGTGTGGGTTCTGAAAGAGAATGATTTCTCCCCTGATTGACGGTTTAGCGCAGGGGCGGATCAGTTAGTTTTTTTTTGGGGGGGGGTTTCCAAAATTCGTATAAAAAAATAAAAAAATAAATAAAATAAATAAATAAATAAATAAATATATATATATATATATATATATATATATATATATATATATATATATATATATATATATATATATATATATATATATATATAATTTATTTTATGTTTATTTTTATTTTTATTTTTATAATTGTATTCTCTCTCTCTCTCTCTTTCTCTCCTTCTTCTTCTTCTTTCTTTTCCTTTTTTTTTTTTTGGGCTGGGGGGGGGGGGGGTTTCCGGAAACCCCGGAAACCCCCCCCCCCTCGTCCGCCCCTGTAGCGATACCACGAAGTATGAAGAGTGTGTCTTTTGGGGTCTTGGGGAGGACAGGGTCTATTTTATCAACCTAAAACGAACAAATCTTACCGGCTTGGGCAGAAGCCATTTTTAGCTCCAGAATGTTGGCTAGCGGTTGCTATTAATAGGCACTAAAAACTACGGAATTTATGCATGTAAAAATCGACTATACTTACAAAAGAGTGTTTAAAAAAAAAATATATATATATATATATATATATATATATATATATATATATATATATATATATATATATATATATATATATATATATATATATATATAAGATTATTTTGTTCTGTTGGGCAACACTCATTGTGAACGTTGAAAGGATCTGGGGTGGTATTCATGACCGTTGGTTAAGGCTTAACCAATGTTGGTAAAATTAACGACGTTGGTTAAGCTGGAAATTTTAAATTCATGAGGCCTTAGCAGAGTTAACGACGGTTGCTAACCATGGTTATTTTAACGGAGGGGGGACCACCCGATAACCAATGGAACACTGGTTAAAAATGGCGGCCATCGTTTGGTGGCAACTTCGACAGAGACGAGCTCCGAGGAGAGAGAGAGTATTTCGCGACAGAAGTAATCCACTTGACAAATTTGATGATGTGGAACTGGTATCAAAATTTCGTTTTCGTCGGCATGATATCATCACGTTAACGAACGCGGTAGACAGACTGAAACTGTGTGATCGGCAAGGCGTTTTGTCACCACTTGTACATGTGTGTCTCACTCTTTGTTTTTATGCCTCTGGCACCTTTAATAATCTGTCATATTAATAAAACGGGTTAATATTATTATTATTAAAATATTGTTGTTGGATTTTGACTGGTGATGTGTAGGCTTATTGTGTATCTGTATAGTTTATACTCGTAGGGTAATGCAACCCTACGAAATAAAGACAACATTTCAAGTTCCAAACTACCCAGAAACGGCAGAAATTGACACCTCAGTCTAAAAACAAAATGTAGGCCTAACATTACAAATTACAAAGTGATCAAAAGTGATTTATCTCCTTTCACCCCAACAAAAAGCTCGCTCTCCTTGCTCACTATGATATCCAGCATGCTGTCGGTAGGCTTGCTAATCACGCCACCATTGCCAGACTTTAATCGTGCGGCTGCACGATTCCGATGGTCTTTTTTAAGGTTATAAAACTTCTCCCTCACGTCTTCGGCTGTTCGCTTCGCACCACCAACTGCACTCACTCTTTCGGCGATTTTTTTTCCAGCAGTCGTTTTTTAGGCGGTTTTGGTGACATCAGTTGATAAACTTGCCATCAGTATATGTTTAAATTCTATAACGTTCTCAAGGAGAACATTAGTTTCAGTGTACGAAAAAATTGCTTTTCTCTTTGCCATTGCCACAGCCATTTTTATAGGCCTATTTTGTTGACGAAAGAAGGAAAACAGCTGCTTGAATTATGACCCTTACGGATATTCCCGCACAGCCCAAAAATAGCCTTGGTTACGTACCAATGGGTGGACACTCGCTCATGAATAGCGATCTTCTAAACGATGGTTAACGATACCATTGTTGGTTACAAAACCAATGTTTGTAACGTTAATCATCGCCTATAATTTAACGGGTCATGAATTCGACCCCTGTGCAGGGAGCGTGTTCAAATGGACCCCTTATAGATGAGTATTGGAAGATGACGGTGCATGTTTAGCCGCCAAAGGAAAAAACACCACATTGAGCGTATCGTCTCGACAAAAGAGGTGCAACTGATTTGATTGATATGCATTGAAGTGAGGAATGGGTCGGTAATCTTAGCCCACTTTCGAAATCCCTTTTAATATCTTTAAAGTCGTGTTGTGGTGGTGGTTGTTATTGGTCTCACATTCATAGCAATGTGAGTCTATGTGCTCACTGTCCCCTCCCCTCTCCGTGCCATCTACCACCCATTCATCCCACCCCCAGACATCCTCTCCCACCCCAAATTAAAAAAAAAGATTTTTGCAAATATGTGCGAGATGAGTCCTAAATAGTCCAAAAAATGACATCTAAAAAAAATGTCCCTCCGTCCGTCTGTGGGTTAATATCTCAGAACTTATTTCAACTCACAACCAAACTTAATAAGATGGAGACCTCACAAATGATAAGTGAATGGTCACGAAATCAAATAATGTTAGTCTAAATGTTTACAAAATTTCGCTTTTTTAATTTTTAAGTTATTAATATTGATCCTATGATTCTTTGATGCATGATAGATATCAACGAGACACACATACTATACAAATTTGATCAACCTCACTCCAAGGTCAAGGTCACTGGAGCTGTTCAAAGTCGGTTAGTATAGGTACTTTGAATTGACCTTGACCCTAAACTATGAGAGGTATAAAATCCAAACTTGTTGCATTTAGAGATTATAGATTGATCTTTCATATATGTTCCGTTTTTGCGTTGATCTTAACGATAAATCATTTTAGTCCTTGCAAAGACATACAAAAATAACGTTATCGTATAGTGGAATGGCTGTTTATTAAACCCATAGTATTCAACAACATTGGGTTATTTGATCAGACATGCATGAGAGGTCATCCGAAGGTCAAGGTTACTGAAGGTCAAGGTCATCCCAAGGTCACCGTTTTTATTTCGGCATAATACAACTTTTTCTTGAGTTTATTTGATAGTACATTAGTGTAATTTGAGCCGGATTTCATAGAGCATAGGAAGATCAAAGTCGGTATTACTTTGCATTTTAATGCCACCATATCATTTTGTTTATTTCTGGGCACTCATTTTCATGTTAAAAATTGCGAGTTCCATAAGGAGCATGGGAGTCATATGGGCTTTGTCATTCTAGTTAAGATTTAGGACGAGTTAAAAGGTTGATGAAGATAAAACACACCAGATTATAAGATTCACTGTCCGTGTAATTAGCTAAAAGCTTCATCAGGAACTTACAAGGCAGGATTTTGTTTCTGTTAAAAACTCTCTTTGTGCGGATTAAATGTAACACATTTTGTATAGAATGTCCGCGATATACCAGCAAGGCAGGCTGGGAAACAGCGACCGAGAAACAGTGTGTTGGACAGTAAATCACTCACGACCTGTCCTCTGCTCATTCAATTACTGCAGCCTACAAGACTCGAAAGAGTTGTTTAACTTCCGCCGCGGTACTGGGGTCGGGATGAACATAAACCAAAATAATGCATATAGGTAGTACATGGATTGTCGAGTCACTACCAGATGAGAGTGTTTTAGTTGCCCGGGGCGGTTGGCAGTGTGCTGTATTTCAGTAAGTTGGCATCTCGAGCAATTTTGAGTTCGATCCTGGTTACGGCCAATGCCATCAGCCGTTCTTTGAGCTGCTAAGTATGTGTGGGTGTGTGCCCTGTGGGTTCGAGCACTGATTAGAATAGACTCAACGTTTCCCGACGTATCGTAAGAGGCGACTAACAGGGGTGATGTCAGCACGGCATCACTGGGCGAAAGTCTTCTGCACAGAAGTCACCGGCCAGGACGGAGGAACCTCATGTTACTACAGATTCAACGACCACGTGCTCGGGGCCAAGGGGAGCCACACTGTTTTCGTGGATATGGCTGTGGCCAACAGCCTGGAGAGGATTGGGCCCTGCCAGGACTTTCTTGCCCAAGACACACTGCATGATGTGAATCTGTGGTGCCCCTACGACCTCCGAGTTACGGGATAGGATAGGATATGAAGTATGTGTGCTTCATAAGAACAGTCACTTTATCTGTGGTACACAAATGTAACTGCACGTTACACGTTGGTAACTGATTATTTTAATCCCTAAAGGTCTTACCTTTACATCATCATCATCATCATCATCATCCTCCTCCTCCTCATCATCATCATCATCATCATCATCATCATCATCATCATCATTACCATCATCATCATCATCACCATCATCATTGTCATCATCATCATCACCTTATTCTTGTTCTTCTTCTTCCTAATAGGCCTACTACTACTACGAACGGATGCCGGTCCTGATTTGGCTCGGAAGAGTCCGCTGGACCTAAAGCAACAATCAATCAATCAATCAATACGAATGGATGCTATGAGCGCCTTATTCCTAAATCAATCTCAAAACGCGACGATCTGTAACCAACATAGTTACATGCTCACATGTCGCAGAGACTCCTACGTACACAACTAACACAAATCCTAAATCAATCTCAAAACGCGACGATCTGTAACCAACATAGTTACATGCTCACATGTCGCAGAGACTCCTGCGTACACAACTAACACAAATCCTAAATCAATCTCAAAACGCGACGATCTATAACCAACATACATGCTCACATGTCGCAGAGACTCCTACGTACAAAACTAACACACATTCATCACTAAAAGACGCTATTAGAAGACGGAAAGGAAACCAAATTTTGTTTTTGAAATTTTAGACAGACTGCACCCAATATAATTCTTATTCTTCTTCTCAGAATCATCCACACTATTTCTTAACTTTATTTCACGCATTTGGCACCCAAGTAATTACATTAATTTCCGAGTTTCGATAAGCAACTGACCTATAAGAAATATCGGTCTACTCATTCCATCGCGCTAGAACGCAAGTCGTAATCAAGCACCATGACATTTTTTTGTTCCTGTCTGAGTCTTCCCGAGAAGCCATCTTAATTTTGCAAACTTTCTCGAATTTTAAGCGGTATCCAGTGTCCTGAGCGTCCCAAACTATCACGTCGAAAAATGAAATATGACCATTCATACCCAGCCATGAGCGATGCGTCATAATTGTGGTACGATTTTCAAAAAATCAGCCTGACAGCCGACTCAGCAAATTCAATTTTGTCCACGCTCACCTACTTCGGCAAAAACGATTTCGAAAAGCAGGGTCAGACAATTCCGGAAGAAGGCAGACAAACAACGAGGGAATCGATGCTCTCTCCCCTGATCATCTCTGAATGTCTAAACGCAGCCCTGTAAGGAGAAGGGTAGAAAACGACAGGACAGTGACGATAGACATCATCGATGAACAGTAAACTATAAGCTCTAAGTGCGGGTTCCCCATAGCCATCTGCTGGCGTCTTTTCGTGGTAGTCGTCTCCTAGCCAGTTTTCAAACACTTTAGTTTGCCACGGAGATGGACGTTTTGTGTGCGAATTTCCAAATGAAAGTACTTGGTCTGCCGATGGGTAGCTTGTGTGTAGGTAATTACTGCTGAGTGAATAATGGCGATTGTTACTATTGGTGACTATACCATTGCCTGTAGCAGAGACCTGTAATAGTCTTTTGTTGGGTGAAAGATGTAGGCTACATGTATCTACTTGCACGCTTCTAACTGTTTTGTGTGAATTTTAACTTAAAAGAGTCTGGGTAGATTTTACAAGCCTTCCCGTCGTTTTGCATAGGTTTCGCTGTTTGATTTTGTCTTAAATATTGGGAGGATAGTATAATGATGTCTGCAATATACCTTACCTTGCATCAGCGCAACTAAAAGCAAATTAACATGAGGATGGACAATGAAAGTTTATGTCTCCAATGAGGAAGAGAGAATATAGATGAGAAGCAGAAGAACAAATAGAGAAGGAGAAAAGAACAGCAAGAAGAAGGAATTGAAATAAAAAATCGCCATATCCCTCCAAATATGACAATGCGACTCGACCAGTGAAAAACAATGCAGGATGGTCGGTATTGCACTTCAACTAGCATATGATGTACGCGCCATTTATTCTAGGCTATGGCTAGGCAGTATAATGCGCTCAGGTCCATTAAGGACAGCGCTATGAGCATGCTTCTTGTGTGGAAATCTGTATGCGCTTGATACATTGTATTTTCTTCAATCATGCATTACAAAATATTCACGTTTTTGTATCTCCACTCTTGTCTTCATCTCCTGCGACTCCACCCTTTTGGAAATGACGCCAAGTCCTAAATAATTATAGGTTACACGCACTTCATGGCCGGGGTTGCCGTTGTCCGGTAGCTGTACTGTACATCTCCGCACAGATATATAAAGGCAGTACTCCTATATCAAACGCCTTTCTTTTTTTTTCCCCTCGTCGAGCCGGATGTACAGGAACCGCTGTAAAGGCATGGTCGTGTACCGTAGATGTTCTTTTTTTCCCCATTCTCTCTCAGGGAGGAACGATGTACAGAGAGCGCGACCGTGGTTCTTTCAATGTCGGAAATGAGCCCCTGCAGACGATTGGCCTTGTAGCTTTTTCACCAATATCCGCCACTTTAACTCCCACAGTTCACTGCCTGTGCACAGACTCCCAGCGTATCTGAGACCAGCTGGGGAGAGGTAACGGTGGTGGTGGAAAGTTTCATGATAGCCTGTCTCCGGATACTCAGTATTAGCAGACACTGTCAAGAAACACACATTAGAGTGCTGTCGAGATCAACCACATTTAAAATCTGTATATACCTGTGTGTTTTTTTAATGACGGCGTAGGTTTTGATTTTGACCTTTTTTGATGTTACTAAGCCCTGTGGGTTCGGGCATTAAATAGAATAGACCCAACGTTTCCCGGCGTGTCGTAAGAGGCGACTAACAGGGGTGATGTTAGCACGGCATCACTGGGCGAAAGTCTTCTACACAGAAGTCACCGGCCATGGCGGAGGAACCTCACGTTACTACAGATTCAACGACCACGTACTCAGGGCCAAGGCGAGCCACATTGTATTCGTGGATTTCGGCTGTGGCCAACAGCCTGGAGAGGATTGGGCACCGCCAGGTCTTTTTTGCCCAAGACACACTATATGATGAAACTACGATCATCTGTGGTGCCTCTGCGAACTCCGGGTTACGGGTCAGGATAGGATAGGATAGGATAGGATTGATGTTACTATTTTAATGGCAGCATCGGTTCTGATTCTGACTCACAGTTTGAAGACTCGACGTCAGCTATTTACACTGCATTGTCAATCACATTTCATGAACTATAGGAAATATTTTGAATAAAGTCTTCGATCGCATACGTGTAACCTATAATTCACTGGTAATCTAAATACTTAACTGTGAATCCTGTTACCTGTTATCCTCCCGGGTCCAGTGTAGTTTTTTTTTTCAATCGGCCTCAATTCAATTAAAAAAATTGATTTAGTCCGATCTTTTTGACCAGTTATTGGTTATCTTCAATTCCTCGCAATAAACATTTAACAGACCTCTCTCTGCTACACTCCCGAAATAAATTTAATTTAATTTTGATCTTTTTATATTTGCAGACATCTAAAAATGCTTTGAAATAAGGAGGAATCAGAACGAGTCAACTGTCGGAAGCCATATCTCAAGACCCAGTGAACGGATTTTGACCAAACGTCTTAGGTTCATGGCCTGTCTCCCGGGCCATTATATATTTGTTGTACCGCAAAGGTCAAGGTTACTGTAATGTTCTTGCTGAGCACGTTTCGCTCAACATTTCAACAACGGCTGGACCGATTTTGTTGAGATTTAGTATACAGGTACTTCAGATCATGGACCATCCTTCAATAGCAGTGCGGTTGTCGGTCAGTCGGTCGGTCCGTCGCTCCGAAGGTAACTTTTTGGGGGGGTTTAAAGCACACTTTTTTTGCATTATGTCAAGATAAACTGAAACGAAATTCTTCATTTTTACCTTGCGGATATAACTTTAACTACTCATAAATACTATACATAATTGGTATTTGTACTTTCTCAAAGGTCAAGGTTATTGTGCTTCGCCATTTTCTAAAAACGATTTGCGCTGTATCTAAAAATGAGCTCAGCCGATTTGAATAATATTTGGTTTGCAGATAGTTCAGAGCGTGGCCTATCATTCCACCTGTTCGTTTTGTTTTGTCACATCTCCAAGAAAATTAACACTTTTAAAAATGCGTGTATTTTGGGGGTATGTGTGTAGAAATGCATTTGAATTGCTTGCCATCTTGCTCTTTCTTCCCTCTCTGTTGATTTTCCAATTGTCTTTATTTAATTTCATTGTGGCAAATCTCTTCCTAACACTGGTGACCGGCCGAGTATTAAATTGAACACACTTTCAATTAATCACGGTCTTGTTTAATGAAATGGCTTTTTTAACACTGTGTTCTATGACGACAAATTTAATTTGATCTGCTCCATTCACCCTTAATATTTAGTTGGTATTGATATGCCTGTCCTGACACTGATGGCTAGAAAATCTTTCAGATCGCTTTCTTCTTGAACAGTCAGTCGACACTGTGGTCTAATATTGAAATAATTATTTTCTCCAATCCTCTGGCTTTCAGCTTCTTCTTGTTTCTGTTCATTTCTCTACCTGTAATTTGTCTTTTCCGATGTACAGTTTTGTTTAACAGTCAATAGACACCATGTACCAACAAGAAAATAACATTAGCTCTAATCTTTTCGCAATGTGTTCTTTCGCTTTAAAATTTTTGTTTTTTCTTTTTATCTAACCATTCCTCCTCTGTAGTGCACTTCCTTTAAATTTGCCTATTTCCGACAGTAAAATGTGGTCCAGTGTTGCTTTTAAAACTCTTTAATCGCTATCTTGTTTAACCGTCCATAAGCATTGCGTTGATTTTTATCGGAGCAATATTCAGCGTCCCTGAACTTAAGGGTCCCGCTGCATCACGGTTATTGCCTTTCTCGCCCTCTTTCTTTGTCAGTTTGAGGTCGGTTTTACGTTCCCGTCCCACAATAGCAGCTTAGCCGAGTCTGATTAGACATATTCCATATTGTGAATGAGGTGTAATCCCCATCAGGCTCAGCTACTCTTTGTGAGCTCCCCATCTTCTTCCTCTTCTTATTATAGCCTGTACCACTGCCAATGACCGCTATCGTCATTATAATTATTGTTCTTAAATAGCGCTTTTTCTAGTTCAAGAGCTACTCTAAGCGCTGGCCGATACAGGATCTAAACCTCAGGCCGCCGCTTTCAAACTGGAGATGGTAGTCGAGCTGTCTGTTGCTGTGCCTTTGACCCGTTCTAATCTTCTTCAACTCGACTTTCGTTTGATCAGCATGGTCAATTAGCGTCATCATACATCGTTGTTGATGATCAAAGTGAGAAAGAAAGGGGGGGGGGGGAGAGAGAAAGAGAGAGAGAGAGAGAGAGAGTGTGTGTGTGTGTGTTTGTGTGTGTGTGTGTGTGTGTGTGTTTGTGTTAGGAGGATGGAGAAGAAAGTGGGAGTCATCAACTACGTCATCTTGAACCTCAAATCTTTCCTCGTCTTGTTCCTCTTCAGTGACAGACATAATCATCATCATCACCATCATCATCATCATTATCATCATCGTCGTCGTCGTCATCATCATCATCATCATCATCATCATCATCATCATCATCATCATCATCATCATCATCATCATCATCATCATCATCTTCATCATCATCATCATCATCTTCTTCTTCTTCTTCTTCTTCTTCTTCTTCTTCTTCTTCTTCTTCTTGCCCTCGTCCGCCACCTCCACCCTTCTTGTTGTTGGTGTGTCCTAGGCAAGCCTTTGATAAATGGAACGGGATGGTCCAATAAAGTTTCTGGGGATACTGATTCCTCGGAAACTGATCTTGTTGTTTGCCTGGGGAAGCGTGACAGATACGAAACTTTGGATCTAACAGCTTTCATAGTAATTAGTGGCAGAAAAGTGTTTAACATATTACAGTTTTCTACCCTTCCTCTACCCCCGTATCTCCCCCCCCCCCTTCTCACCCGCCCCAACTTGCCGGTGGATAGGGGGTGGGGGAAAGCAAGACCCTGACGGATGCACATACAAGCGCCTCCATAGTCCTTCGGATGAGAGTATAAACCGAGGTTCCCGCACGCACACATTCCACCGCACGGATCCTGACGTTCAAATGCTAGGCGGATGAGGGCCAGCTACAATAATGCACCCAGTCCGCTCTAGATTCCTTCCTCACCCTCTCCCGTCAACCAGAATTGTGTTCAGTTGTCCAGGGCGTCTGAGGATGCGCCGAAGGCTGCTAGTGGGCTCATCGGGCGGCCTGAGTATGGGCCGGCGCATTGAGTAGCTTTTTAGCTGGAACAGCGTTAATATAAGAACGAGAAATGATACATTGGTTTAGAGAATATTTTCATCCGAATTTTCCTCGTGCACAGATCATCCTATATTGCGAGGAGGAAAGTATTATATGGACCACTACCTATACCGAGGCTGTTTTAATCGTTATCTTCCCCCCATGTATTATTCTCTTCCTCCCTCATTGAATATATTCAGTTGTTCTCTTTCTCCTTCCTGCTTGACCTGGGTCAAAAGCGAGAGAGGAAAATGAGAAAGAGCTTTTATTGATTCTTCTCAATGCTGTAGATGCGAGGTACATGTCTTAGCCCGTAGATATTCATCTCTCATCGGGCCTTCACGGCGGCCGTCCCAGCTAGAATGCCAGATGGGGCTAGCGGCCAACGACCGCTAGGCGACTGGGAGAAGAAGTTTTCTTTAAAAGAGAGAGAGAGAGAGAGAGAGAGAGAGAGAGGGGGAGAGGGAGGGAGGGAGGGAGAAAAGGGAGGGGGAGAGGGACAGAAGGGTGGGTATGTGTGGGAATAGAGATAGAGAGAAAGAGTGAGAGAAATAGAGAGTAACGAGGTCGTCATTCTTACTTGGGACTTGAAAAAAATGCTAGAAGTTTTCCCAGAACCTTTTCGATCACAGGGTATTCCTTTTTCTCTGAGCCAACATTGTGAGGGCGGTACCCATCTCTTCTCTCTCGCTACTTTTCCTGCACCGGTCCTCAAGTCAGGTATTCCACGACAGATGGAAATACTGGGGCGATTCTTGTGCCCGACCCAATCGCGTTGGTGTAGCTCTTCATTTTACATGTTTTCTTTTCTCCTTCGAACTGAGGTCTAGTCTGTGCACAAACTTAAAAATCCTGACGCAGTCGGCGCCTCGGGCGTATATATTGTTTGATCCTGTATCAGCCATCGCATTGAGCAGCTTTTGAATTGGAAAAGCGCTATATAAGAACAATATAAACACAACAATAACATTTCCAACCCGTTGATTGTTTCATAGTGTGTACTCTACACGTTGTCGTAGTCTAACCCTATTATTTTCCGCCCAAATGACCGTGGCATCCTTCGCTACGGCATTGATCAATTTACAGAGTTGAGAGAAAGAAAAACAAAAACAGGAGAAAACCGTGGCCATTATACCGCCTCTCAAGTGATCGGAGACCTGCGTACTCGCTACTGTTATAAAAGACTTTGATCGCATTCATTTAAAACGGCGCGAATCTGTATAGAGCGATTCAGCATTTTCAATCGATTTCAATCATTAGTATTGTATCATGGACTCTCATTTGTACGCCTTTTTTATTTTAATTTGGAAATACGTTAATATTGTCGGGGAGGATCAGGAAGAGCCAAATGCCGGTCTGTCCTGCGGTCCATCGGTCAATCCGTTGGTAGTCACATCTCAGGAAAAACTGAACGGATTTTGACCAAACTTCATAAGAACATTACATGTAGGTCAGTGGCCTGTCTGTTAAACACGTTTTGCTTAATATTTAAAAAACGGTTAAAGCTATTTTGTTGAGGTTTGGTATACATGGGGTGGCCTCGTGGCGCAGTGGATAAGTCACCGGTTTCCTATGCCGAAGGTCGCGGGTTCGATTCCCGCAAGGGGCGAACGTATGTACGAGACTACTGAGGTCACCGAGGGTTTTCTCCGGGCACTCCGGTTTCATCCCTCCCTTAAATAATGGTACAAAATGCAGTCAATATAAAAATTAAAAATAAAAATTAAAAACTAAAAAATCCTGTTTCTTTCCGTCTTCTAATAGCGATCTCCCTGCCTTTACACCACCTGTTTGAGTGATGGATGTGTATTTGGTGTGTGTGAGGGTGGATGAGACAGGTGAGCGTGTATGTTGGTATAGATCGCCGCGCTTTGAGCCTGATTGATTTGGGGAAAGGCGCGTGTATAGCATCCTGTAAGCCCTATTATTATTATTATTATTATTATTATTATTATTATTATTATTATTATTATTATTATTATTATTATTATTATTATTATTATTATTATTATTATTATTATTATTATTACATGTAATACAAATCACGGGACATCGTTCAGTGGCAGTCTAGTTGTCACTCAGTAGTTCAGTCTGTCGCTTCGAAGTCGACTTTTTGTTGGTGTTGAAAACGCATTTTTTTTTATCTCAAGAATAATTGACACGAAATGTATCTAATTTTGTTTTCTTTGTGAATACGTGATCTACTGCTAAGCATGTTAGACCATTCGTTTGTATACGTTCTCAAAGGTCAAGGTCATTGTACTTCACCATTTTCTAAACGCGTGGTGCACTGTGTCTAAAAATTGGCAATTGCCGATTTTGATTTTGTTGTTGTTATTTTGCTTCCACGTAGTTTAGAAAGTGAGCTATCATTCCATGTTTTTCTATACCTTTAAGATTCATCCGAGTCACAACACTACCAAGAAATGTACACTTTTTGAAAATGCTTATTTTATCGACTATGTGTGTGAATGTATGAAAATATATTTGAAAGACTTGCCGTCATGTTGGATGTGTGGTTGTTGGTGGGTTGTTTTTTTTATTGCTATATCATTGCCAGCTATTTTTGAACTTTTCTATTGGGCTTCATTTGGCAGCCATTCTTATTCACCCTCTCTATGTAGCACAGCAACACGGAGAGGAGACAAGAAAATGCAATTAGGCAAAAGCGCGATTTACGGTGATTCTAACGCACAGGCGGCGGAAGCTGTTCAGGATTGGGGGGGCACACACCCATTTTATTCACTGACATCAGGGCCGGACCTTGAAAAAGTCGAGGGGGAGGTTACAGATTCAGCTAAGGGGTCTAGGGGAGTCCGGGGGCATGCTTCCCCGGAAATTTTTTTTCTTCAAGGATGCAAAATGGTGCAATCTGGTGCAATCTGAACCTTGAAAAAGCCATTTGAGATGGTCTGGGACTTTGAGCTTTTTGAACAACTGAACTGACAAACTCTGGGGTACAAAAATTATCCTCTGCCCCTCCCTTAAAAAAAAACCAACACACACACACAAACATTTATTTATCAGCAGAGATGTTTTGTATACTATTATTATTCACTACTTTTTGTTGATCGTTAACGGTATAAAGCTTTACCTTGTAGTTTATGAACATCACCGCCCTGCTTTCATTTAATTCAGTCTTGCTGCACTAGGTTTCTCGGCATTAGTACCATTTGTGAATTGTATCTTCTGGCAAAACAGTTCACTTTGAAGTCAATATCAACATCCCTGATGCACTTTCATTAAAGCAAGTCCATTGAGTCTCTGTTGCCCCATTGTAGAGCGCAGGTAGTTTTTCAGGTTGCGCAACTGACTGTTTGAACGCTCACACTCGGCAGTAGTGACAGGCAGGGTGCAAAGGTTCTTTAGCATGATGAACAGGTTGGGATAAAAATCCTTGTCACAATGTTTCAGTGCTTCTGATGCAGTGGATGGGATGATAGCTGTCGCATTCTCAGCAGCACTTCGCCATTTGCAAACCCACCGTTGGTATTCTGCATCAAGGGTAGCGTTGTCTGGTAGGTCAGACTCCCACAACATTGCCAGTGTCTTCACCCCTTCTGGAACCTGCATGAAACCATCCTGGTTGTCTATTAAAGTGCTTGGCACCAGACAGAGACCATCAACTGCTAGGCCAGCATTTTTGAACCTCGAGTCCAGTTCGGTTGACAGGTGTTCCAAGAAAGGAATGGCAATGCAAATCTTGAAATATTCTTCTGGAGTGGCCACAGGTTGGTTGTCACGGAGAATCTGTCGGGATGCTTGACGAGGAACAATAACACCAGTTGTCAAAGCATTTGCCATTTTGCTGACTTCACCAAACCAGGCAACGAACGCTGTGTCGACATCTCTTCTAATAGAAGACATGCAGTTACTGACTTCTTTGATTTCCCTGTAGGCATCGACAACATCTTTTGTCCTTTTCTGCAGCTTCACTGTCAAGGGTTTCCATGTCAACGATGTTTTTGGACGATTCAGCGATGGTCGTTTCAATGGATGTTCGTTACAACGAATTGTCATAATTATCAACTTAACATCTTAATTAATATTTCTAAACAGTCGTTTTTGTCATCACAAACTTTAAATGCTTATCAATATTTAATTGCAAATATTTAGGAAGACTGTTGTGTTCAGAGTTACAAAACATATTATACATTTGAAAACGTTCACTGTTATTTACATGCTCACTCCATACTTGCCATCTACAATCAATCAATCTTTGTTTAAATTCTCTTAAAAACACTTTCACACTACCAACTCCTTGATTCATCCATACATGACCAAATCCATTCCTGCATAAACACATACGAACGTTCGTAACCCAATTCTTCTTTCCCCTAGAATCCAAATTATACAGCGTAGAATACGCTTTCTTAGGCAACCTATCACCTTCCATTTGCTGAATTTTTATCCAGTAACGAATACAGTTTACAGCAGAATTTATAACAATCGGATATCTATTAAACTCATTATAAACAAAATCATTAGGTGTGCGCATATTAATGGACAAAAATTTCTTAAGACCATACAAATGAACTTTTTCACATTGTTGTGCAGCTTCTTCTAGACCCCAGATTTCTGATCCATATTGCATAATAGACTGCACTTGAGCATCAAAAAGTCTAAAAAAGATATCTACAGAAAAATTGTCATAAACACGAAGTTTATGCATGATAGACAAAAGTGCTTTCTTCGCTTTGTTTGCAAGGTCTGTGCATGCTGCAGTGAAACTCAATTTAGTAGAAAAATAAATACCAAGGTACTTATAGGCATTCACAACAGGCATACTCTTTCCATCATACATCCACATCTCTCTAGCACCCAAATAGCCACCTTTTCTAAAAACAACAATATTACTTTTATCATAATTAACTTTAAGACAAAGCGAAGTAGCTGCTTTATATAAACTATTCAGCTGTGTCTGAAGCCCAACAACAGTTTCAGAAATTAAAGCAACATCATCAGCTAACAACAAAATAAATAATTCAAAAGCATCCAATGAAAATGTAGCACCATGTCTTCCGTTATTGATAACTTCCAATGCAAGCTCGTTAATAAACAATGAAAAAAGTACAGGACTGCATATGTCTCCCTGTTTCACACCGGAGGTACAAGACACACATTCTGAAAGTCTGTCACCACATCTAATACGCGCCTTTACATCCACATACATACTTTTGATACATTTATACAACTTTCCTTTCAAACCATTCTTCAACAAAATAGGCCAAAGTAAATTTCTGTTTATATTATCAAAGCATTTTTCAAAGTCTATAAAAGCAACATACAACTTACGATTAAGACTAAACTGCTTTTGCACACAAGCCATTAAAGTAAATAGGTGATCTACAGTAGAGTATCCTCTCTTAAAACCAGCCTGATATTCGTTAGTAATATTATTCTCTTCAACCCAAGTCTGCAAACGCATGTTAAGGATAGTACCATACACTTTGCTGCTAGTATCACACAGACTAATACCACGGTAATTGCCAGGATTATTTACATCACCTTTTTTATACAATGGCAAAATGATGGATTCAGACCAGCTCTCGGGGTATATACCTTTCTCAAACAAAATATTAAAGAATTTCATGAAGAAAGGAACGCAAACATCATAAGCGTTCTTTAGAATCTCGCCAATCACACCATCAGGGCCTGCTGCCTTTTTAGACTTCAGCTTACGTAAAGCTAGCTGTACTTCTTCTTCAGAAATAGGCCTATTGAAAAAGTTACTATCATTATCATCTGTATCATCTTCAACTTGTACATCATCAACATTAGCTTCTTCTTCCTTTTCTAATAACTGTTTGAAATGCTGGAACCATTCATCAACTGTAATTTGATTTCGGACACCTTTTCTATTAGGCAACATGTTGCGTACATTATTCCAAAAATCATGCTGTGAATTTATAGATGCAACTAGTTTATCAATCATCAACTTATTGAATTGCTTTTTCTTATATTCCAATAAATGCTTATACTCTCTTCTGGCTTTACTGTATTCTGTTCTATCATCTTTATACAAAGTGCGTCTAAATCGTTTCAACATCCTTCTCACTTTTCTTCTATGTTCATTACACTCCCAATCAAACCAGTTTTTATGTTTCTTTCTACCACTAACACAAACACGCTTTTTCATACAAGTTGCAATATCTTTCACACAATCACTGAACATATTTAAAGCTAAATTAACATCCACATCAATCATTTCAATTGCATTGTGCATAACTCGCTGTATGGGTTCAGAAATCATGGCATCCTTAAACAACTGTATATAATCATAATTCCAAACAAACTTCTCAACAAAACATTCTTTATCAGCACGCATAACATCAACAACATTTCCCTCAGGAAACACAACCGAGAGAACAACAGGCATATGATCAGATTCAGAGCGATCCAAAACATTCAAAACACATTTATCCTGTGCATATAAGAGAGAGAGAGAGAGAGAGAGAGAGAGGGGGGAGGGAGGGTAGAGAGAAATTGAGAGAAACTGACCTGACAATGTTGATCCATCACAGTAACAAAAACAGCAGTCATGCATGTCATTTGGCATGGGAAATTACACCGTTAATTTTCCAAAGTATGCCTTATGGCGTTCATTTGTATTGATAAATTCGTAAGCAGTTTGCGCTAGGTCTAGTTGATCTACTTTGTCTTTGAACACATGCATTATAAGACATTTATTTAGACGCTCCTGCGTCATCGTTGCCCAAAGGTATGTTTTTACCCGCTTTAGGGCTGAAAAACTGCGTTCAGCCGTTGCCTATTGTGGTTGGGATGGTGAAGTACAGTCTGAGAAGTTTATCCACTTCACTCAGCATCCGTCGCACAGTGTCAGAAGCTTTCAGTTCATCCGGCAGTGCTTGGAATATGGTGATCCTAGAGTTAGCCGCCTTTTGGTGTCACCCACTGCATGTGGGAGGATTCTAGCTGAGTTTTGAGTCTGTCCAAGTCGATGTTAGCGGAATATGTATCTTTGATTTTTTGAGGAATTTTTGGTCTCTTCCCTGCTGCTCCATCACTTATAAGAACTTAAATTTTCCTTGGTAAGTCGAGAGCTATTTGATCAAACCGGCTCTTTAAATGTTCTTTGATGTTGTCAATGGCATCACAGTATTGCTGTCTGTAGTAAGCAGATGGACAAGAGTAGCTGTGACCCTGTGAGCCATCGTCCAGTCTTCGTGGAGGCTGCTTCTGTGTAGGAACGTACGCAGGGCTCATCACACAAATTTGCAGCTTTCGTTGTGACGTCAGCAAAAAATGTCTCATAAAAATCTTCATGCCGCATGCTTTCCAGTGTTCTCAGACAAATGTCAGCAGTGTTTACTGCATCATCACAAGTCGTTTGTTTTCTTTGAAGAACTGTCGCCAACTCTTCAGTCACAGCAAGGACCTCATCTTTGAATCTTTTTGCAACTCCTGACACATGACCCTGAAAATTACTCGCCCCGTCGTAGGCCTGGCCCCTACAGTTTTGCACTGGCAAGTCAAGTCTGATCAAGCAATCCTTCAGTGCTTTGAAAATGGTCTCAGCACAGATATTGTTAACTTGCATCAGTCCAGAGAAAGGGGGAATATATTGGTTTGAACCTTCAAATAATGTTTTTTGAGAGGCTGAATATTGGGGGGGCAAATGTATAGGTTTGCCCCCCCAATATTTTTCTGGAGGGGGCCAGTGCCCCCCTTGCCCCCCCGCTTCCGCCGCCTGTGTAACGTTCTTTGTATGTGATCTATTGGGATTTCTTGGTACACCGCTAAACCTTACTTCTTTCAACTCTGCACACTTTGCTTTTATATCTGGACCATCTATGACCTTGTTTCCAATGCACAATGATGATGATGTTGATGATGATGATGATGATGATGATGATGATGATGATGATGATGATGATGATGATGATGATGATGATGATGATGATCAGGGCCGGATCTGCCCTAGAGGCCCGAGGGGCCCGGGCCCCTACCCTTTTTTAGAAAAAAAAGAAAGGAAAAAAAAAGAAAGAAAAAAAACGCGGACCCGAGTATCACTATATTTTGTTCCCCAAAGACCTAAGTCATATTTTTGTTATGACCTTATTCTATTATAATAATAATAATAATAATAGCGTTTTTGTTGTTCTTCTTTTCTTCTTCTTATACTACTACTACTACTATTACTACTACTACTACTACTACTACTACTACTACTACTACTACTACTACTACTACTATTACTACTACTACTACTACTATAAAAATGTTGTACTTGTTGCTGTTGTTGTTCTTTTCCTTCTTCCTCTTCAGTAATAATAATAATAATATTAAGAAGAAGAAGAAGAAGAACAAGAACAAGAACAAGAAGAAGAAGAAGAAGAACAAGAAGAAGAACAAGAACAAGAACAAGAAGAAGAACAAGAACAAGAAGAAGAACAAGTATGTATTTTATAAAGCTCAATAGCAAATACATAAAGTCCGCTTAAAACGCAACATCCATTAGCTTGTAAAAGCTTAAAACTTCAATTGTCAATAGTTGGTAAATAGATGATTTTAACCGTCTAACATATTGATTTTCCTAGATATACCTTTAAGAGCAGAAAGGTAATTATCCTCCTCTCAAATGTGGACAAAAAGTGCGACATACTTGCTTTCAATTCCATGTGCTTCATCATGAGCCAAAGAAGCTCAAATGCAGTACAATTGCATTCATAAATCATGGTTCTTCTGACCCATTTCGACCTTTTACCAAAGGTGTCATCAAAGAGGATATATATCATCAGGTGTCTTTGTGACTACCCATGCAGTACATTATAGACTGCACTCAGTGTAATCTAAGGGCTCAAGGCCAAAACTCCTCTGATGTGACCTTTACATATCTATAGACCTGTAGTAGCTTAACGGAAACATTTTTAGTTTCATATTTGTGGTTGACGATTCCCTTGAGCTAGATGTAATGTACGTGTTGATGTGCTTGTAGCTGTGGCTGATGGGAGTTTATTACTAAGGTACTGAGAGAAAGGGAAAGAGAGAAAAAGAGAGAGTGTTTGAGTGCGCGCGCGCCCCATGTATAACTGGGTATTTCGGGAGTCAGCGTTAACGACCCTCATAGCACTTTTTCGCTTCCGTCTTCCATTAAAACAGAAGCTTGCTACTAATTATTGGGATTGGCTACCTAACTGGTGGTCGGAAGCATATTTCAATACCAATACCAATTCCTTTCCGTACCTTAATCGCTTTTTCTCAGACCCAATGAGTCGTAAAACCATATTGTACTCAATTTTGTGCTTGAGATACTGAGATTCTATATATGCTAAGCAACGTTGTACAGTTGTGTCAATTTTGTGCTTGAGATACTAAGATTCTATATATGCTAAGCAACGTTGTACAGTATTCATACAAGCCATAATATGTGATCTTGTTGATGGACTGTCATTGTTTCAATGACTGCTAGAGCCTCATGAGACCCGTGCCCTGATTGTTTCAAAGACTAAGACCTGATAGCTATCTCTGACACAGTGTGAAGGTCGGTGTTCGCAGAATAATCCCTGTTGTTTATCCTACACCAGAAAGGCATTTTGGGCGGCTGTAAATTGGTTGACCTGCTTCTCCTCCTGTCCCTACGTGCTTGCTCTTTTCATTACCTTGTCTGCAAGCTAATCTCAGACTATGTAGGGAGCACTTTTCCTCATTTGCTTCTTCGGAGCTGAACCAAACCCATTGAGTTATCTGATACACAAACACTTTTCCCCGAAGTCCACAAAGTCAGACCCTGTTCTGAGCGAAAAAGCTGTCTTTCACAGTAATGTAGTAGTAGCCTATGTGTTAATAGTGATGTTGTAAGCTCCTGATACAAATTGGTTATGTATTATGCTTTCTCTTCTTTGCAAACTGTCAACTTGCCGCTTTGATATTCTCCATTTGCGTAATGTTTAGACTGTACAAAGTGTAGAAATGGTATTTGTACACTGACATTACTAATACTGTAATAGGATATCAGACTTTCTTTGTGGTAATGTGGTTTGTGAGGAATGGGGTTGTGAGGATGATTGCCAATAGTAGTAGTTGTTGTTCAGTTGTCTTAAAGGGGAAGTTGTTTGACAATCCAGCAGATTTCTCTAGTTTTTCGTGAGGGGTTCCGCCACACCCCCTCTCCCCTCCCATGCACTGCTTTTGCTTCATTTGTAAGACGCGCAATGAGCTTTTTGTAAGGAAATGCATTTTACATAAGTAATTTAGTAGTAATAACAGTAGTAGTAGTAGTAGTAGTAGTAGTAGTAGTAGCCTCATAATCCTCATTATTATTATTATTATTATTATTATTATTATTAGTAGTAGTAGTAGTAGTAGTAGTAGTAGTTGTAGTCGTAGTAGTAGTAGTAGCCTCATAATCCTCCTCAGTAGTAGTAGTAGTAGTAGTAGTAGTAGTAGTAGTAGTAGTAGTAGTAGTAGTAGTAGTAGTTCCTAAACGTGACATACTTAGGGCTTTGTGACGAGGCGGACAATTGCACCCCTGAGGCCCGGCTGCAACCATTCGACCACCCCGCACAGCCAGCGACGATCGCTTCAAACCAGCCATCATTCCTCTTGACCAGCCTTCACTACCTAGCAGGCTCGCACAGTCTCTCAAGCCCCGCCCCCAGGATCGCCTTAAAGTCTGCTACTGACCAAGGCTTAGTGTCAGATGCTAACTTCCCTGCCTCGAAGTCACAACCTGTTCGAATCCACGCCGCCATCACCGAGCGACCTCTGAGTTTCGTCAGTATCCTTGTGCTTCCACCCGTCTTAAACCAAGGTAAGAGAGGGAATTTACCCGTTGTCATATAGCAACCCCATCACCTGTCGTTCGCCATCATGTTCATGCGTCCTGTCAGTATGTATGTCCATGTTTATAATTTTGCTTTGATGTACTGCTATGACTTGTGTTTTCTCCCTTGCACATACTTTCTACCTTGTACATCATTCATGACGTGTTTGAATTTATGCTTGTATACTCCGTTGCCCCATGTATAAATATCCCATGCCATGCTACCCCCTCCATATAGATTAGAATCCCAAGTACGGCCCAGACCTACAACCCATTTGTCCTGTACCCCTATTATTGCCTCCCCCCATGCCTCCCGATGTATAAATATTTGCCCTGTTGCCATCCCCATCCTAAATGCGCCGAATGTACTTTTACTAGTGGCTGCGAGTAACCTCCACTTTGGCCCAGTAAATCTAGTAGCATTGTTTGACTGTTGGTATGTGCACCGATTCAACTCTTGACCGGTCACACCAATTTGAATTCTGAGAAGGGTGACTGTACAACAGGCCCGGAATTCGCATTATCCCTATCCCCAGCTGATACAGCGTCTGTACACGTTGCAGACGGGTTCCTGTGCCGGACGCATCGCCCCGGACTGGTATCATCTCCCAATCGCTGACCCGCTGCAGGCCCCCAACAACCCGGGAGGTCAATGAGACGCGTGATTTGGGACTTCGCAATTTCTGAACCGGCTAGCCACGTAAGCCAAGTTCAACGCCTGTACCACAACACAACAACACCACTAGCACTCGTGATCCGTGAGTCATCCCCGCGTGACCACTGACCTGCATCTTTCCAACCACGCTTGCACCATCACTGGCAAGCCATCCAGAGGATCCTGGACAAATCGCCGCACTGCAGTCCACAGCTAAGTGCCTAAGCCTGAGAGACCCCCCACTCGCCAGATTATCACAGAAACTCTGGCCCCCATACAGATACTCTCTCACCCTGTGATGTGATCAGTCTACGATAGCTCTAGTACCCATAAGATTGACTTTCCCGAATATCACCGGACTACTCAGTACTAGAGACGCCACGCCAATGAATCACTATAGAACAATTTGACCTAGACTCTCCCTTTTCAATTATTAAAAGTAGATAGTTACAGAAATCGCAATTCCCTTGACTGGCCTTTGACTGTGAATTTCTTAACTAGTACATTTACTTTTCCTTCTCGTCTTTACTCTATTTATCACTTATTAATTTGGCCTTGCTTTAATCTCTGGAATGTCATCGCACGTTAGTCTATCAAAGGAGACAACACAGCGCTAGAGATTAAGAGCTTACCCCCTTCCCCCAAATCCCTTTCTTCGTGACATTAATTTTGGCGACCCCGACGAGACCAGAAGACTTAGGTTTCCCCCTCCAACCAACGAGACAAAAGACTTAGGCTCCCATCCCAACTTGACTAGACTTAGGACTTAGCTAGATTTCCACCCCAGCCCAGTATAGATAGGACCCAGCCCACTAGGCCTAGTAGTAGTTAGCATAGCCCCATAGGTCCCTCACTGGTTTTCCCGAGTGGTGATCTCTCAACAGGCTTTTTTCTTGCATTCATTTTTTGTGATTTTTTGATTGATTGCATTTTGTCTTTGTGGTTGTGTTGTATTCGCCCCTTTGCAGTTTTCATCGTAGCTCATCCAGCCCACCCCCCTGTTTTCCGTCAGTATACCCCTCGTGTGCTCCCCTCATTCCGGTTAGGACCTTTTGCAGGGTAAGTTACCTCTCTTACCATGGCCGACCGGGGAGAGCTTGCTCTTAAGTACAAGAGTATTGGCGAGAGCTTAGGGCTCGCCGGCACCGAACTCAAAGACTACGTCTTGGCGAACGTGGAGGCTGACGTGGCAGAGGAAAAGGTGAAGAGGGAGGAGAGGGCCAAAGAGCGAGATGCGAAGAGGCAGGAGGAAGAAAGAGCAGCGGCACGGAAGAAGGAGGAGGAGAAAGAGCGCCTCGCCGCTGAGGAACGGGCCGCCGAGCGGAGGAGAGAGGAGGCGAAGGAGAAGCTTGCAGAGGAGGAGAGGGCCGCCCAGCGGAGGAGAGAGGAGGCGAAAGAGAGAATAGCAGAGGAGGAGAGGGCCGCCGCAAGGAAGAAGGAGGAGGACGAGAGGGTCGCGGCACTCGAAGAGAAGAGGAAAGACAGGGAGCTCGAACGGCGCCAAGCACTCCTCCAACTTGAGCGCGACCGCCGCGATTTAGGGATCGCATCGCCGGCTAGCGAAGACTATTCGCTCATCGCCCCCAGCTTCGCCACCAGCACCGGAATACCCGCACCCCCCCCCCGCCGATTCCGGGGATGAACTTCCCCCTGGACCCATTCGTCGAACGGGACGAAACAATTGAAGTCTATCTCGCCCGATTCGAGCGAGTCGCGAGAGAAAACGGTCTTGACCCCCAGTTCTGGTATCGCAAGCTCAGTCATGGCCTCAAGGGAAAGGCTTATGAGATTCTGGCCAAGACACCGACTTCCGAGGAGGGAGACTATCCCGCCCTCAAGAGAGCCCTACTACATGGCTTTGAGCTCTCAGGTGAGCACTATCGCAAGAGTTTCCGGAACTCCCGGAGAGAGAGAGGGGAGAAGTTCACGCAGTTTGCCGACCGTCTAGCTACGCTACGGGATAAATGGATTGAGCAAACGGACGAACCCAGGACCTATGACGGATTACTAGAGTTGATGCTCGCCGAGCAACTCCGAGGCACAATGCCGGCGGAACTCCGGACATTCGCCGCCGAACAAGGCGCCGCTCGCCTTGAAGACTTGATCATCGTCGCGGATCGATACCTCACCGCCCATCCCGACGACAGACAGCCTCGCCGTGATCCCCCCGCACCCTCGTCGCCAGATACCCGCCACCCGCCTCGCCGGCCAGTCCCGCCGGCGAACCACCGTCCACCGCCGCCCAAAGGACGCCCCACCCCCACAGCAGAGCCAGGGAAGCGGAGCACAGAGCTCTACTGCGGCTACTGCCAACGCAGAGGACACACCCGGGAGAAATGTTTTCGACGCATCAGCGACCAGCGTCGCAAACAAGGTACCGTACTAGCCCTACGCCAAGTTACCCCCGACGGGACCCCTGTCACCCCCGTCGCTACTCCCGCCGATCGACCGGCCGTCACCGAGCAAGTGACAGTCAACGATCGCCCAGCCCACTGTCTTTACGACACTGGACTTACCTTCGACGCCGTCGTCCGCCGCTCGCTCATCAGGGAACAAGACCTGACCGGCGAGACTATCACCCTGAAGTTGGCCGACGCGTCCCAACCCAGCACCACGCTCCCTATAGCCCGGATCCAAGTCACCAGCCGATACGTAACGGGGACCATTCAAGCTGCAGTAATGGACCAGCCCCTGTACGACTTAATTTTAGGATGCCGATACGTTTTCTTGGGGATGCCGCCCCAGCCTGTGGAATCGATGGCCGCCGTCCAGACGCGCGCACAGGCGAAAACAGCCGCGACTCCACCCCCGATACCCAACCAGATGCCGGAACAGATCCGGAAGGCCCAAGAAAGCGACGTCACCCTCCGCAAGTGCTACGGAAAGCTTCCCGCCGCACGCACTCCACCCAAGTCCGGGGACTTTTTCGTCGAAGACGGACTCCTCTTCCGCCAGAAGGACGACCATACTCAACTAGTCGTGCCTGCGACACTTCGCCCCCAAGTCCTGGAACTTGGCCATAGCATGCCCCTAAGCGGACATATGGGCATCGGAGCGACCACCCTACGAATCAGCGCTCAGTATCACTGGCCCGGGATGACCGATGACGTGAAGCGCTACGTCAAGTCCTGTAGCCAGTGCCAACGATACTCGCCCCGCCATCACACCGTCCCGGTCACTATCAGCCCCACCGTCGTTGTCGGAACGCCCTTCCAGCGAGTGGCTGTTGACATTGTAGGACCCCTCCCGCGGACCAAGAAGCGGAACCAGTACCTACTAACCCTCGTCGACGCCTGCTCGATGTGGTGCGAAGCCGTTCCTCTACCGAAGATCGACGCCGCCCGAGTCGCCGACGCGCTCGTCACCATATTCACTCGAGTCGGATTCCCGGACAACATCCTGACCGACAACGGGTCCCAGTTCACCGGAAAACTTATGCAGGAGGTTTTTCAACTACTCCGCATCCGCCATATCCGGACTCCACCCTACCACCCCGCTAGCAACGGACAGGTCGAGCGCCTAAACGGGACACTTATCTCGATTATCCGCAAGATCGCCGACGAACAGCCGGAAGCGTGGGACACATACGTCGCGTCAGCGCTCTTCGCGTATCGAGAGACCCCGCACACCTCCACCGGATACACGCCTTCCACGCTGCTTTTCGGAAGACCCCTTTCCGGACCACTAGCCGCCTTACGACGTAGCTGGACCGACGCCAAACTGGACGAGGCACCGGTCGACGCTACAAAATACGTCACGAAGCTACAAGAAACCCTCAAGGCAACATGGAAAGCCGCCTCCGCCAACCTGAAGAAGGCGAGAGAGCGACAAGCCCGCTACCACAACCGCCGCGCCCGGGACCGAGAGCTACAGGTAGGAGACCAAGTCCTACTGCTTCTCCCCAGCGGCACGAACAAGCTAGACATAGCTTGGCAGGGACCCTACCCGGTGCTCGAGAAGCTCTCGCGCACCACCTACCGCATCGAGGTAGGCGGAAAACCCAGGACCCACCACATCAATCTGCTCAAGCGGTACCTGGAGCAACCTGCACCCGCCCCAGACTCCCACTCACTACTCACGGTCGCGCTGGCCGTCGAAGTGGATGGCACAGAGACCGGCGTCGCCGAATTTCCACTAAAAGGGAAGGAATCCTTCCGGGACGTCTCTCTGGACCCCTCACTTCCCGCCGGCCAGCAACACCAGCTACGCGCCATCGTAGCAGAACACAGGGAAGTCCTCACCGACATTCCTGGGAGGACGGACCTAGAAGAAGTCCGACTAACCCTGACGGACCCCACTCCCGTCCGCCAGAAACCGTACCCGGAACCCTGTATCGCCCCGCACCACCCGGATCATCACAACCCATCGTCGCACCCGGCAGCCGACCTCAGAGCTGATTGGCCGCGCCTTCGTCGAGTCCTACGTCCTCGCCTTTTTCCTTGGGGGGGCCTCTGTGACGAGGCGGACAATTGCACCCCTGAGGCCCGGCTGCAACCATTCGACCACCCCGCACAGCCAGCGACGATCGCTTCAAACCAGCCATCATTCCTCTTGACCAGCCTTCACTACCTAGCAGGCTCGCACAGTCTCTCAAGCCCCGCCCCCAGGATCGCCTTAAAGTCTGCTACTGACCAAGGCTTAGTGTCAGATGCTAACTTCCCTGCCTCGAAGTCACAACCTGTTCGAATCCACGCCGCCATCACCGAGCGACCTCTGAGTTTCGTCAGTATCCTTGTGCTTCCACCCGTCTTAAACCAAGGTAAGAGAGGGAATTTACCCGTTGTCATATAGCAACCCCATCACCTGTCGTTCGCCATCATGTTCATGCGTCCTGTCAGTATGTATGTCCATGTTTATAATTTTGCTTTGATGTACTGCTATGACTTGTGTTTTCTCCCTTGCACATACTTTCTACCTTGTACATCATTCATGACGTGTTTGAATTTATGCTTGTATACTCCGTTGCCCCATGTATAAATATCCCATGCCATGCTACCCCCTCCATATAGATTAGAATCCCAAGTACGGCCCAGACCTACAACCCATTTGTCCTGTACCCCTATTATTGCCTCCCCCCATGCCTCCCGATGTATAAATATTTGCCCTGTTGCCATCCCCATCCTAAATGCGCCGAATGTACTTTTACTAGTGGCTGCGAGTAACCTCCACTTTGGCCCAGTAAATCTAGTAGCATTGTTTGACTGTTGGTATGTGCACCGATTCAACTCTTGACCGGTCACACCAATTTGAATTCTGAGAAGGGTGACTGTACAACAGGCCCGGAATTCGCATTATCCCTATCCCCAGCTGATACAGCGTCTGTACACGTTGCAGACGGGTTCCTGTGCCGGACGCATCGCCCCGGACTGGTATCATCTCCCAATCGCTGACCCGCTGCAGGCCCCCAACAACCCGGGAGGTCAATGAGACGCGTGATTTGGGACTTCGCAATTTCTGAACCGGCTAGCCACGTAAGCCAAGTTCAACGCCTGTACCACAACACAACAACACCACTAGCACTCGTGATCCGTGAGTCATCCCCGCGTGACCACTGACCTGCATCTTTCCAACCACGCTTGCACCATCACTGGCAAGCCATCCAGAGGATCCTGGACAAATCGCCGCACTGCAGTCCACAGCTAAGTGCCTAAGCCTGAGAGACCCCCCACTCGCCAGATTATCACAGAAACTCTGGCCCCCATACAGATACTCTCTCACCCTGTGATGTGATCAGTCTACGATAGCTCTAGTACCCATAAGATTGACTTTCCCGAATATCACCGGACTACTCAGTACTAGAGACGCCACGCCAATGAATCACTATAGAACAATTTGACCTAGACTCTCCCTTTTCAATTATTAAAAGTAGATAGTTACAGAAATCGCAATTCCCTTGACTGGCCTTTGACTGTGAATTTCTTAACTAGTACATTTACTTTTCCTTCTCGTCTTTACTCTATTTATCACTTATTAATTTGGCCTTGCTTTAATCTCTGGAATGTCATCGCACGTTAGTCTATCAAAGGAGACAACACAGCGCTAGAGATTAAGAGCTTACCCCCTTCCCCCAAATCCCTTTCTTCGTGACAGGCTTACGTTTTGTTAATCGATACATGCCATTTCGTTTTCTCGAACATTGCTCCATCTAAAGTGCTTAATCTTATCCGTATGGATTATTACTCTATTTGTCAACTTGTTCGTGTAAGTGGTAACACAAAACCTCAAGTAAACAATGGTTTTTACCTCCATACTTCCCTCTCCTCTTTCTCCAAACACCGTGTTTCGAAGTAAAGTTGTTACGAATACTTGTGAAAAGTATTAAACATGATTTCGTTTTAAAAAGTAACACATGAGGGAATAGTACAATTTGTCTGAATTATTCTGATAATTTTTGTCCAGCGTTTTTTCATGAAAGAGCCGTCTTCAACCAGACCAATATTGGAAGGGTCTCAAGAGCAACTCTTCCTAAAGGATGGGGCGGAGCGCGTATGGGCATTCCCGAGCGCTGAGTCAATCTTGAACTGAAACTGTGCTGATGAAGACTTTGTTTAGTCTGTCGTCTGTTTTGCTGACCACATCGTGCCCTGTTGTTGTTACTCCATAAGATATAAAACAATGTATTAACCGAGTAAATAATTACGTTACAAGATTTTGTGGTGGCAGGAACAAGCACAGCTAATTAATATTGAAATAATCTGTCATTGCCAACATGCTGCTTTATTAAATTCAGTGTTCCTTCCCTCTGACCTTAGTTGGCGCAACATGTTCTAATTTGACAGCACATGCGAAGGAGAATAGCTCGGAACATAGTGCGTTCGCCACGATAAAAAAGATTAGTGGAATGTAACGCCTTGAAATCAATCACACGGAAAACAGACATACAGTCTTGTGTAGAAAAGAGTGACGGGTGGATAGAGAGGGAGAGAAAGAAGAATTATTGAAATGGTGCTGCCTTTGCCATCCAACGTTTTTCTCTCAACACGTTCAGCGAGCCTTTTCGGAGACTTGCAGACCACCTCCTGTCAGACACTGTGGACGGGCCCTATAGAGAAAAAGTTTTTAAAAAATGAAACGATCTGATTGGTTTATTTGGCCACATGACAGCCCGTCATGACCGGAAATGAACAAATGCGCTTTCTGTACGTGACACGTGACCTGCTTCAGTCCTTTTGGTTGGTCAAAAGTTTGACGTTAATTTAAATCACACGCTTGCCAGAATTTCCTTTTCAGGATTCTATTCAGACCGAGGCTTCCAAAATGTGACACAATTTCAACGCTTATCAGACTTTATAAGATATTTTGACTTGGCTATCTGGCTTTGGCAGTGCCTTCCATCCTGCGTATATAGCGTTTGGTTTTCAGTTGAATTCAATTGAATAGTTTTGAGTGAAAATTTGGTAAATGTAGTCAGTTTGTCTGGTTGATTTTGTCTCTATTCCCACTTCCTCCACCCCTGTCGCGTCGACTCTTAAGCCTATGTCCCAGCCTCTTCACTAAACTCCATTTCCAATCCTAACCCACACATAATCTTTTCCAATAATTGTTTCTCATCCCGTGCCTTCCTTTCCAATTCTTACAGTCACTGTCAACACATTAGTTACATGTGGATCTTCGCATTGACGAAGAGAGTACTTTGCTAAAAGTTTCCAACGTTGTTATAATCTTTGCGTTTCTCTTTAAGTGTTACGCTTTTTGTTTCTTTGTTTTTTTAAGAGAAATATAGGTAGGGGAGTTTGGGTGCATAGGGAATAGTAAGGAGGTTTGCAAAATTTGAGACCGCAGAGAAAAACAATTCCAGATGTACAGTACGGTGTTTCTATCTCTGGGGAACACTTATTTGCGTTACTCATTCGCGTTTCTTTCAAAGCTTTCAAAGTTTTATCTATCCGTTTGTGCTTTACTTAGTTTTGTTTGCTTGTTTCATTTTGGCTGGTGAGCAAGCGTGGATTCCAAACTGTCAAAGTAATTTCCTTTGACGGACGTATAAAATGATTTTGATTTTGTATCTAATTGTCTGTTTCATTTTGAGTTTGTGCCTAGTTGTTTGCAAACTAAGATTGCTTTTATCCATTCTCATCCCACTGAAGAAGACAAACAGTTGGGATTCCTCAGTTCAGACACCAAATGCTCTCCTGTTATGCTTGTGTATATATATAAACAAATTAGTTGGGTTTTTTTCTCTCTTTCTTTTGTGTAACATTTATTAATGAATGTAATATTGTCTCTGTTACAGATCGACTTTGACGGATTAACGGGACGTGTCCAATTTGACGAGAGAGGCTACCGGAAAAATTACAAAGTGGAGATTGTCACAGTTAGCTTAGATCGAGGACCATATAAAGTAAGTTATATACTCACATTTGTATATATATATATATATATATATATATATATATATATATATATATATATATATATATATATATATATATATATATATATATATATATATATATATATATATATATATATGTATATATATATATATATATATAGATATAGATATATAGATATATAGATATATATATAGATATAGATATAGATAGATATATAGATAGATATATATAGATATATAGATAGATATATGCAAAGAAACATTAGTCTGGATTTTAAAACAAAACTATATTTGATCCCATCTATATGAAGAGCGGTTTTTATTTAAAAGTATATATTTTTAATAAATAAAGAACTTACATATTTAACTTTATGATTACTTTTGCAGACTTGTTAGAGGCATGATTGCTACTTGTTGATGCAATTATAGTGCTGATTTTATTCAAGAATGGAATTAACGTTATTTTATAGGCATGCAAGACATAAAGTTTGTAACCAGTATTTGTTTGTATTTTTATTTGTACTTTTACTATTACATGTATATCACATATCAATCCAATATTTGTTTCTTTGCTTATAATTTCACTGTACTATTACATCACATTAGTGGTATTTTATAAAGATTAGCAAAATAAGTTTAAGAAAGTTCCAGACTTCAATAACTAGAAAAGTTTCTGTCGGCATGCCATTCCGAAAATTAGAAATTGTCGTTCAACAGACCGGGGAATGGCATTCAGAGAGAGGATTACTTCAAGATTCTTCGCAGATACGGCGCAAGCCTCAAAACACTACCACACCCGAACGTCTACATTTGGTCACCAGTATCCTGGTAAGCTGAATTTTACTAACGCGTAGTTTTGTTCTTTATTAATTATGACAAACACTGTATTCTTTCTTTCTTTATTTTGAACTGCCTTCTCAAACACCCTTCTCATTATGCAGTATAAATAGGTTCCGAGATATTAATCCACTTGCAATTTTTTCACAGACGGCGGACGGCGTGCAGACTGACAGATGTGTTGATGTCATATTTGGACTATTTAGGACTCATCTCGCACAGATTTCAAGATTTTGGGGAGAGGAAGGGGAAGTGTGGAGAGGGAGCGGGGGATGTGGGGGGGATGGGCAGTGCATGGACTCGCATTGCTATGCATGTGAGTCAAAAACCTAATCTGTATCATGATCAACATTTTCATATGTTGACTTTTTTTTTTAAATCTCTCATCGAAATGTTGCAGACCAGGCCGTTTCTAATGTTGAGGAAACCGTCGGATAAACCGTACATTGGGAACGACAAATATGAAGGTAATGTTCACCTAACATTTATTTTTTAATGTGTCGCATCATGCGTTTGTGTTAAATTGTTTTCTAAATCTTGGTGTTGTTGTTCTTGTTGAAGTGGTTGTTCTTGTTGGTGGCTGTGGGTGTGGCGCCCCTGTTGTTGACGCTTTTACTGTCTCTGATTGTTCTCCCAGCTTCTTCTCAACCAGATTATTTTGGCAATGCTAACACACTGTCTGTTTGACTGTCTGTTTGTCTGTCTGTATCTCTCTTACACTCACTCACTCACTCTCTCTCTCCTCTCTCTCTCTCTCTCTCTCTCTCTCTCTCTCTCCTCTCTCTCTCTCTCTCTCTCTCGCTCCCTCGTGTTACTCTTTATGAAAACTTTTCTTCCCCTTCTGTAGTTTCTAACCCGCCATTAGCTGATTATAGTTTTACAAGAAAACTGCGAGTACGAAAATGTAAACTCGCCGTCTTTTACACTTTATAAGGCCTTGGTCTATATGGGAAAAGAAAACCCAACAGTGAAGGGATAGAGTCGAATAATTTTAGAAGAATGAAAGTCCTTTGAAAGGGCCAGACGAAAGACTGGGAAAATCAAACCTTGAGCTTTGGAGCAAATCGTTCCCAAGTAGTGTAGTAGAGCAGTGTAAATTCGGAAGTTTTCTTCTTCTTCTTCTTCTTCTTCTTCTTCTTCTTCTTCTTCTTCTTCTTCTTCTTCTTCTTCTTCTTCTTCTTCTTCGTCTTCTTCTTTTCTTTTTCCTTTTTTTTTCGGAAGCCTGGCGGTGACTTTCCAAAAAGGGAAAGAAGAACCGAGGATAAAAAGTTAAAAAGCCTGGACCTGCATTTATGTGTGGAAACTTCTGTAAACCCCTTGATTTCATGGCCAGTGTCAATCTAGCAAATTAGATTAAGAATCGACATACTCCGTCCCAAATACTCACCACTCTCCCCAACAGCGCAGCTCACTTCACCTCATTCTCCAACCGACCCCACCCTACCCTACTTTTTTTTTACCCTAGCATGTGACTTGGCCAAGTGGTAATACAGGGAAAAAGAGAAGAAGAACGGGGTTAACTAGTACACAACTGGTACTGACAGTCAAGGAAGAGATGTGTGAGAACAAATAGTACATGGACTTGATATAGGAAATAAAAATGGACCGCTTTTACCATTTATGTATGCACTTTTTACCTCGAGTTTCTCAAGGTATGTATTAAAAATAAAATTTTTGGACATGTTAGCAATAAATATTAAATGCATCGATGAGTACGCAATTTAAAACAAAATTCTGTACCAAGTATATAATGGGGGGATAATGTTGTGAAGGTTTCACACTATTGTTTCTAGCGTCACTGTGTGGGATATAGAACGAGGGCGAAGTGACGTAACTGCAGCACAGCCGACCAATATTGAGCCACATTTTTGGACAGGGAAGATAATCCTGTGAGTTTCACACACATGTAGCCAGCGCCACGGTGTGGGATAACTGCGAGCTAAACCGACCATGGGAAAAAGCCAATGTTTCCCGAAGACGATGTTGACATGGATAGCACTGCTAAGGACGGTGTTGATAGTGGTTCAGATGAGTACGAAGGGGTGGATATAGGAAGTATTGTGTAGCAGAGGATAAAGGTAGATGGCGGTGGGAAAGTTGGCAGGATGAGCGCAGAGGTTGGGGTGGGGGAGGTGAGGAGGGAGGATAGAGGTAGAGGGTGAGGGGAGACGGGAGGAGGAGTAAGGGGGGATGGAGAGGAGGTCGCGTGCAGCTGGTGGCAATAAGAGGCGGCTGCAGGCAACGCAGACTGCATTCGTTGATGGCGACAGGTGAGGCCATCCTCGACGACAAAGAGCGATGAATGCGCCACTGCAGCTCTTTAAGTGAACGTGAAGAAGAAGAAGAACAAGAACAAGAAGTAGTTTAGTGCGAATCGAAAGCTCTCAAGAAGAAGAAGACAAAGAAGAAGATGAGAAGTAGAATACGTAAAAAAAAAAGGAAGAAGAAGAAGAAGGTAATGATTAAAAAGTAATAATAATAATAATAATAATAATAATAATAATAATAATAATAATAATAATAATAATAATAATAATAATACATTTACAATAATAATAGAACTCAGAAATTGCTAGCATGCTTTAACCCTCGTTCCGGCGGAAGCCGGTCTGTCTTTCCTCGGCCGGGTGCTGGTACGGGTTGGGTAGTATCAAACAAGCAGCTGGGTCTGCGGAACATTCAGGAGGCACCTGTACTGGTGTACGCTCTGGTTGCTCCTTGGATGTATTGCATGCCCTGCCATCCACTGGGGACTGTCCGGCTCGTGCCGGTGCCTGGTATGGGGGGAGGGGTGGGGGAACTGATCTACTCTTGCCGGGAGTAGGGTTAACCGACTCACCCCCCTCCCCTCCTATCTTTTTCTTTTGTTTATAAACTTCAATTTTGTTTTAGTTTAAACGTCTTATCATCTTTGGTGTAAAAGACGATAATAAATCAACCAACCAACCAACAACAACAATAATAATAATAATAATAATAATAATAATAATAATAATAACAGATTTTTATATAGCGGGTACTCCAGCCAATGACCAGACTCACCACGCTTTACATAGTCATTACATATAAATACATGCACTCGATAAAACACCGCTTTTGCTACAATACACCAAAAGACGGAACAGTAAAGGTACAAACTATTTACAACTATGTACACAAATTACAAAAAAAGACAGAAATAGACTATTTACAACTATGTACACAAATGACCAAAAAGACAGAAATAGAATAGCAAAAACCTATTCACAGCTATTTATATGCCCGGTTAGGCCCAGGAGAAAAAACAGTATTTATATAAAGCATTTATTATTAGAATAACAACTCAATGCGCTTACACACATCGTTCGTACGCATCGTCACAACATTCGCACTACATCATGTCCAGCATAATTCAGAAAGTATTATTACTGTTCTTACTATTTACACAGAAAACGCCTTGCGGAACAAGTGTGTTTTTAAGCAGCTTTTGAAGGAAACAAGGTCTGTACAATGTCTTAAACCGGCAGGCAGCGCATTCCAAACCTTGAGTGCTTGAAAACTAAAAGACCGCTCGCCAATTGTTTTAAGCCGATGCTTGGGCGTTTTCAAAAGTTTTTCATCTGATGAGCGCAAAGAACGAGTTGTAGTGTAGGTAGTCAAGTGAGTACCTCAGACAGATCTGGTCGAAGTGACGGCAAGCTAGGACAGCAATTGTGTATTCAATGCGGAACTTAACAGGGAGCCAGTGGAGCTGAATTAAGAGAGGCGTGACATGATCGCGCTTCCATTTTTTAAGCACAAACCGAGCAGAACAGTTCTGTACACGCTGCAGTCGGCTAACTTCATCAATGGGGAGACCAGCTAGAACTGAATTACAGTAATCAAGTCTGGATGTCACAAAAGCGCTGACCAAATGTGTGCATGCATCCCTCGAAAGAAACTGCCTCAAGGATGCAATACGCCGAAGCTCAAAAAAGGACAAACGACAGATGATACTGATGTGGTCATGCATGGACAAAGAACTATTTAGCTTGACACCCAAATAACGAACAATATTACTAAATGGGATGGTGCTGCCGCCGATGTTTTCAGAATCGCTGCCGACCAGCTTAAGACGGGAAGATGCGCATACAGGTATAACCTCGGTCGTGTCAGGGTTAAGCATCAACCTTTTGCTATTCATCCAAGCCTGGACCCTGTTAATACATGTTTCTACTTTAGACACAAGAGAAGGGAAGTCTTCAGCCTGACCACTCTTTGACAGTCATGTGTCATCTGCGTATTTGTGGAACACGCAGTTGCAGGCTGTGATTACATTAGATAGTGGTTGGGAGTACCACAAAAACAAAACAGGACCGAGCACAGAGCCCTGGGGGACTTCGCATAACAGGGGACTATGAGTAGAGAGGTATTGCAATCAATGACAACAGACTGGTAACGATCAGTGAGGTACGAGGAAAACCACTAAAGAACAGTCCATCTTAAACCAAATGTAGTGCGCAATCTCTCTAGAAGTATGTGATGATCCAGCGTGTCAAACGCAGCATTCAGATCTAACAGTGCTACAAGAGAAACACGCTTCTCGTCAGCTTGTACGTATAAGAAGGAGAAGAAGGAGGAGAAGGTGAAAGAGAAGAAGAAGGGTGATGATGATGATGATGATGATGATGATGATGATGATGATGATGATGGCGATGATGAAGATGGCGGTGAAGATGACCGGGATAAAACAAAAGACGATGGAGAGTGGTATAAGCGCCATCACGAGCCATCTAGCATTCAGTATAAATCAGCCTACCACTCCATTTCCAGTTTTCCGACCCACAGAGCACGAGCTGAAGATGCGAAAAACATTTGACGCCCTTTCTCTCCTCCCGACTCCTCTGTGTGTGAGAGAGGTGGGGTAGGTCACTTGTGTGGGTTTGTGTGTGAGTGTGTGTGTGTGTGTTTATATGTGCGCGTGCTGTCGCATAATTGCGTGTGTGTGTGTGCGTGTGTGTGTGTGTCCGTGTTCTATGTATATTGTTTTACTTTCGGAAGTAGTCATCTCTGCAATAGAACCGGTCAGTTATGTGTCACATATAATCTGTATGCGGCAAGTAGAGATTCCCCCAGGAATGTAATGGTCTCAAAACTTACGGAACGGGCACACACGTTGTTTCAAACTATTAGAGTCCAACCACAACTCTTCGCTGAGTGTGAGTCCTGAACGGAACAGCTGCAATAAACTTTAACTGTACAATAACAACATTGAAAAAAAAGTAATTGCTTTTACTTCCCTGTTTAATCGTATGTTATCTTTTTTTTTCTTTTCCCGCATATCCTTGTGCTGTTGTTCCCAGAACATATATTATATTGAGGTCACCGAGGGTTTTCTCCGGGCACTCCGGTTTCCTCCCTCCCTTCAATAATGGTACAGGACGCAGTCAATATAAAAATTTCAAAAATAAATATTCGATTTTCTTCCGTCTTCTAATAGCGATCTCCCTGCCTTTACACCACCTGTTTGAGTGATGATTGTGTATTTGGTGTGTGTGAGGGTGGATTAGACAGGTGAGCGTGTATGTTGGTATAGATCGCCGCGCTTTGAGCCTGATTGATTTGGGGAAAGGCGCGTATATAGCATCCTGTATTATTATTATGTTTCACATTATGTATTATAGATCGCACGAATTATAAGGATTTTTGTTTCTTTCTCCATGTTCATGTTTAAACATTTAAAAAAAAAATGTTATTGTCGTTTGAACAAGAGTGTGGCATGTCAGGACCTCATTGTCTTTGATTTATTATTTACATGTAATTTTTGGCAATATGTGTGTCGTGATGTTGTGGTTGTTGTCAGAATTATTCTTGTAATTGACTTAATAATAATAATAATAATAAAAAGAAGAAGAAGAAGAAGAAGAAGAAGAAGAAGAAGAAGAAGAAGAAGAAGAAGAAGAAGAATTTTTAAAAACACTATTTACTTCAAAATACGACTGTAAAATCAAAGACACATTTCTGTATGTACTAACTACTGTATATTTAAAATAAATCTTAAGCTGAATCCGATGGATAACAAAGTTTTCAAGTAATTTTACATTGCCTTCTTCATATATGTCTGTTGTGCACGCCGGAGTTTGGACATTAGATGAGGGTCTGTAGCAGCTCTTCAAACTTAACACGTATGCTAGATTTCAACAATAAATTTATATCTTTTGGCAAATGACTTATAATCTTATATTGACTGTTTATATCATATTGTCACATAATGTTAGCCCAGTCATTCAACTATGTGAGTGGAGGTTCGCGAACCTTGTTTTTCGAGGTTCTCAGATCCCGAACTTCGGTTTCTGAACCTTTTTTTGTCCAAAAGATTCAGAAATTTAGATTCGGGATCTAAAAGGTTCAGGAACCAAGGTTCCAGATTTGAGAACCTCGAGGAAAGAAGTTCTTGAACCTCCAATAAAGACAGGTCTTGACCGAACACTAGATTATCATATAGAAAAAAAAACACCAAACTATTACTTTGTGTTCCCAATGAGGGTGAACCCCCGTTGGGGTGCCGGGGGTTTCAGTATAAATAGTATCCCCACTTTCTGGAAAGTTAGAGCTTTAAATTCCCACTGTCGTTGTCTTTCTCATTTGCTCTTTCTCATTCCTGCTCTGTTCTATCAATCTGCTATACTATCGTCTTCTTCGCTAGACCAGTCTCCTACCTTTTTTCTTGAAAACTCTTCCGGGACAAGACTCCTTGTTTGTGTATGAGGTCTGTTGGATCAGCTTGGGAATATTGGACGCTTTCTGCCAGGTGGTCACTAGGGCTTCCTATGATGTTATTATTTAGCAATGTAGGCATTTTATATGTATGTGTTTTGTTGATAATTTATAATGATGTTTGTATTCTATTTTGTTTTTGTAAACGGGGGTTCGATAAGTTGGGGTGAAGCCTCACCCGTCCACTGCGTGGGATGTCTTTATTGTAAAGTGACTGGCTGGTGGAGAGCTTTCGGTTTTACCACTAGGGTTGTTTCAGCAGATCTTTTATGCGGATCAGGGGTTGTTCGGTCCTGATTTGGCTCGGAAGAGTCCGCTGGGCCTAAAGCAATAATAATGTAATGTAATGTAATGACAGTAACGATGGCAGTGTTCCAGAAGGACAATCACCTTACCATCAGAAGCGTAAGGCAGTGTGATACTGTCATCTTTGACCGAACATCTTCATTAGGAACACTTGGGTTATATAGGTACTTTCTCTATAATTATGTGAGTTGTGCTCGCATCTTAAATCGGTGCATAAAACATCGCAGTGCATATCTTTTTCTTCACGTTTACAGTGCGGATGAAAAGATTGTGTATTGATTTGCGTGTGTGTATATGCGTGTGCGTGTGAGTGTGTCCTGCGTACATGCGTGTGTGTGTGTATTTGTGTGTGTGTGAGTGTTTTGTGCTTATAGTGGAAGAGATATATTGTTTGCTAACACGGTCTGGCTGGAATGTAACTATACGTCTGGGTGAACTTGGCGACTTTTAGGCTCCTGTATTTCGTATTAAGAACAATGTTTTAGCGAAGCGCTTAGACGCTTCTTATCTGTTTGAATTTCTTCTTTTTGGAAACTTTGGAAAAGGATAATTCAAGAAGATGTATTCTTTGTTAATACGGACTGTCTCCAGTACAGCTAAGATGTCTGAAAGAGCAATGGGACAAACAATGTATCACTTCTAGTGTTAGTTTTACACCGCGCAATGTTGTTACGAGTTTACTATGTTTTTGGCTGAGCCCGAGGCGTTTCTCACCTGTTTGAATATCTTCCTTTGAAAATATTAGAACTGACAGCAAAAGGGGATATAATATTTGGTAATATGCTCTGTCTGCTGTCTAGATGTCCGAGAGAACAGATAGACTTTTGCGATGGCACAAATAATTACGTTTCTGGATAATTATACCATAGTACTGTGATAAAAAGAATTTCATTTAGGAAAAAAAAAGTATACTCGTTACCATCCGTCTGAGAGCAGCTCCTTTCAACATAACCATCATCCAGACCTATGCCCCAACATCAGGCTATGAGGACAGCGAGGTGGAGGATCTCCGTGAAAATCTGCAGGCTGTCCTTGACCAATTGCTGAAGAAGGACATAGTAATAGTGCAAGGCAACTCGAATGCCGAGGTTGGCCAAGATGAGTACCAACACTGGGGAGGCACATGTGGACCACATGGCAACAACGAGGCAAATGACCAAAAAAATGAGATTCGTGAAGTTTGCAAAATACAACAATCTGATTCTGGCAAACACGCTTGGGCTCCACAGGCCCAGCGAAAGCATCACAACCAGAGTGACTAGATCATAGTCAAGACACGCTTTAGATCAAGCGTCAACTTTGGCAGGACTCGCACTTTTCCAGGAGCAAACATCGGAAGTGACCATGATCTCGTGATGATGCCTTTCCGGCTCCACTTGAAGAAAATAAACACAGCAAAGTGCACCATATTGAAGTTCGACCTGGACAAACCTGGACAAAGACCAGGAGATGGCAGAAATATTCCAAGCCACAATTGGAGTGACATTTGCACCACTGATCATTTTGGGAGCTGGTGAAGTAGATTTCAACACCATTACCACCACCTTCAACTCAGCTGTGACAGATGCCGCTACGGAGATCTTTGGCAAGCACCGCCCAAAGAAGAAACCGTGGATCACACTTGAACTTTTGGACCTCTGTGACAAACGAAGAGAGATCAAAAAGACCACCTCACAGGGAGCTGATGCCTACCAAAAAATCAACAGTGACATCCGAAAAGGCATGCGCACAGCAAAGGAGGACTGGATATAAGATCAGTGTCAGGAAATAGAGAACAGTTTCAACAAGAAACACAGCAAGAAGACCTACCAGACTGTGAAGCGGTTGACAAGTGTTAAACAGCCCAATATCTCCACGATCCAAAGCAAGTCTGGTATATGCCTTAAAGGAGAACAAGAAGTCTTGGATAGATGGGCAGAGTACTGCTCTGACCTTTATAACCACACACCAAACGGAGACCCATCAGTTATAACATGTCCCCAAAACAGAGAACAAGAGGAAATCCTACCAGTCCTCCGAGAAGAAGTTGAGGCAGCAGTGCAATCGCTGAAGAAGGGGCAGTCAGCGGGAGTGGACAACATACCCGCAGAATTGCTTCAAGCAGGATGAGAAGTGAAGATTGACGCCCTCACTTATCTGTAACAAGATCTGGCAGAGTGGCGAGTAGCCTAGAACATGGATCCAGTCGCTTGTCATTACTATTCCCAAAAAGGGTAACCTTCAGGAGTGTGAAAATTACCGCACCATCATTCTCATCAGCCATCCCAGCAAGGTCCTCCTGAAGATAATACCCAACAGGTTGAAACCCCAAGCTGAACAAATCATAGCTGAAGAACAAGCAGGATTCAGGGCGGGGCGAAGTACCACTGAACAGATTTTCACCCTCAGAATAATCTGTGAGAAATACCTACAGCACCAACATCTGTATCATGTCTTTGAAGACTCCAAGAAAGCGTTTGACCGAGTCTGGAATGCAGCTCTGTGGGCAACCATGAGAGTGTACAACATCAGCCCTAACGTTATTGAAGTCCTCAAAAGCCTGTATGACAAGGCTACCAGTGCAGTCCTCCACAACAGCGCCATCGGGAACTGGTTCAGAGCAACAATCGGCGTGCGTCAAGGATGACTACTCTCTCCAACACTCTTCAACATCTTCCTAGAGCGCATCATGTCATGTCAGATGCCCTTGCAGATCACAAAGACACAGTCAGCATATGGGGTAGAGCAATCTCCAAACTCCGTTTTGCGGATAACATTGATGGACTTGCTGGAGAGTAACAAGAACTTGAACAGCTGGTACAGAGGCTTGACACCACCTCCAGAGCCTTTGGAATGACAATAAGTGCAGGAAATAACAGAATGATGACCAACAACACCAATGGCATCAACACTGGCATCAAAGTCCAATGCCAGTTCCTCAACACAGTGCATAGCTTCATATATTTAGGAGCCATTGTATCAGACAATGGGTCCCGACAAGAAATCCTCACGATCGCACAAAGAACTGCTGCCCTGGCAGGTTGAAGCCCATTTGGAAAGAGAGGACCATCAGTCTACACTCCAAGGTAAGGCTGCTTCGCTCCCTTGTCATTTCCATCTTCCTAAACGCTTGCTAAACATGAACCTCACAGCAGACCTTCAACGAAGAATACAAAGCATGGAGATGAGGTGCTACAGAAGATTTCTGGGCATTTCCTATACCCATCACATCACCAACAACAAAGTCCGACAGACCATCACACAAGCCATTGTCATCACACAAGCCATTGGACGATGACATGCTCACAGTGGTGAAGAAACGAAAACTTCGATGGTATGGCCACGTCACCAGAGCATCAAGCCTTGCAAAAACCATCCTGCAAGGCATGGTGCAAGGAGGCATAAGAAGAGGGAGACAGAAAAAGAGGTGGGAGGACAACATTCGAGAATGGACTGGCTTGACACTGAGCGAAACCATGAGGGTTGCTGAGGACAGAGAAGGATGGAGCACGCTGGTTAAACGATCATCTGTAGTGTCCCTACGACTTTCGAGTTACGAGATGAGATAGGATAGGATAGTACGGAAAGGAAGTGAACCAGTTGCATTAGAAGTTCAACATAGAACAGGAATGTGTGTGTGTGTGTGGGGGGGGGGTGCGTGTGTGTGTGTGTGATTGCTACAGTAGACGTGTTTGAGCGAATGTTTGTAAAGCTCTTGTGTGTGTGTTTGGTATGAAACACGTGTGCCTGTGTGTGCGTGCGTACGTGTGTGAGTGAGTGATTGTATATATGTGTGTGCAGAATAGAGGGGTATCACAAACTCTTTTGAGGTACTGAACCGTTGAAATTGGATAAGAGCTCGATAGTATAGTAGACTTGCTGAGGGAAAATGCCTGAGCGAACGGCAATGATCCGAAAACTGATGGTTCAACTTTCGCCATGTTAGAAATGTTTTTTTTTTTTTTTAAAGTGAAGTGTATTAGGGTTCTCTATGTTCTGTATCCGACATTTCCTCCTTCTCAACCCTTCACCCCATCCCCATCGGCCTTCTTTATTTCTCTTCACTGTATTCTCAAATACACCGTTCTGTCGCAGCCCTCTATCAGCTCAGCTTCTGACGTTTTCACACTATCGGTCTCTCTCTCTCTCTCTCTCTCTCTCTCTCCCCTCTCTCGTTCTCTCGTAGCTTGCTGTTTGCCTCTGTCTTCTCTCTCTCTCTTTCTCTCTCTCACTCCTACCCTACAACCCACACTTCTTCGTTACTCCCTTCCAACTCTCCGCTTTATTCACTCGCAGCCTATAGTAACATTAACGTGCTTTATGTTTGGGGTTAGGGAACGTGTTATTTCTGCACCATTATTGAATTTGGCCCCAGACTGTGTGACCCATTAGGGCCTACATGGGTCTGCAATGTTTTCACGACAGGATTTATGCTATTATAATAATTGTAATAGGCAGTACCTACATATAAGAAACACGGTAATAAATGTAACCGATATTTGGAGACTGAAAGTTGCTGTAGCGCGGAGGATTGAAGGGGGGCTTGGGGAAGAGGATGTGTGTGTGGGTGTGTGTGTGGGTGTGGGTGTGTGTAAAATTTGATGATGGTGATGGTGGGTAGACTTGAAAGAAGTAAGCATGAACCCCACGTGGATGTAAACGTGAGTACGTAACCAAACGTGAATTGAATTATCAGGCACTTAAAAAATTATATTACATGTGTCTGAAACATCGGTTAAAGTGCCTTTTGTCTTTTCTCCATGATTTTATGTTAAGACGTAGTGGTTGTAGAATAAGTATTAATGTAGTGAATGTCATTGTCATTTATTGGTTTGTAAATCTCAACTGTTTTGGGGTATCTAGATCATTTGCAAAGAACTTAGAGCCGGTGTATAATGTTGATATTGCACCCTCGCAAAACCCATTATGCAGGGAACGGCGAAAGGAGGCAGGCGCAGATGGAGGCCAAGATAGAATTGGACAGATTATGTCAAAACATGGACGGCGCTGGACATTCACGCTTCTTGACACCGGCAACAGACTGAAGTGGCGAAAACGCTCCGCAACATATTAATAGCATCCCTCATGTCTCCCCAACAGAGGGACAGGTTGAGAGTGTTACGTTTGAGACGCGCACGATAGATCCCATTGTTTTGTTTTGCAAAGTATGCAATAATAGAGTGTATTTACCTTTGATTTGATTTTGCGTTGTACTTAGAAAAAGATTTGTATAATGGTTGATAATTTTCGTTGCTCGATATTATTGGATAATTTTCTAGAATCACTTGTTTACTATCGATCGAAGCATGTAGATAAATCTTGCGGTAGCTACGAGATTCTTCTAACCTAAATAAAGTTATATGACGTAAGACAGTGCATAGTTCCGGTGACGTGTTTTATTATAATTGGCTGTAATTGCGTCACGCTGGAATGTTCGGATTTTCTCTAGAGTATAGACAAACTATAAAAGTTCCGCACTGTTTCAAAGTTGAGAAGTCCCCTATTCACACTTTTCTGCTATCCTATGCACCAACGGGAATCCCCTCATGTGAAACATACTTCCGGTTTCTTTCTCCGCGTATTGTTTATCCGAGTGTTTTAGTGAGTTATTTCCAAATATTCAAGAATATGTCGAATCACATGAGAAAGCGTTGGTGGGAGCATAAAGAGAAAGTTTTGCAGAGAATGCCTGATGGATTTGAAGTCCCAGTTGTGACAGAGTCAAGTTTACAGTGTTGTTGCATCAATTTTTATTCATCAGATTAACACAAGTTGTACAATGGGAAGTTTTACAGTGGGAAGACACTGGCCACCAGTATTGTACCCTCACATTTTTTGTTGTTGCTGCAGTTTATTATCCCTTTCTATCGCCAGTGGCGCGCCTAAACCCTACCTACCTAACATTATTTGTGAATTTTTGAAAAATATTCGGAGAAACATAACGCCCAGATGCTGTCTGGCTTGTGGACAAGGCAAGTTAGTCCCGCCTTAGCCCACTTGGCCACAACGCTCGCCTAAGATAGTCAACTACTTCGTGTTTTGTGAAGGTTGCGACGGCGAAGCTATGAAAAACTACAAGAGTCTTCAGGTCCTGTTTCACTTTCTGTCGATGATCGACGCACCTCCGAAGTCGCCACAAATACAGGCCTCTACGATTGTTTTTTGCATCCTTTCACCGAGCATGTACTTCCTCCACCGTTTTTATACTTATCCCACTCGTTTTCTGGCTCTAACAGTTGTCGTTTTCGGCAATTTGCCATATTTAAAAGTCACGCATCAAGCTTTGATAAAAGCAAAACAAGCCAGACCGGAACTTGGTTTCATTCTAACCTCGTTTTAATGTATAATGGCACCCCTTGGGGTCATGAGCAATCTTGTTACTGTAGATTGTTCAAACCTATAAAGGGAAAAGTGAAAGCCACAGTTGAAAACCTGTCTTTCCTTTGTAGGCAAGACAAATTCACTGCGGCAACAGTACCCCCGTTGGAGTGCCGGGGGTTTTCAGTATAAATAGTATCCCCACTTTATGGAAATTTAGTGCTTTAAATTCCCACTGTCGCTGTCTTCCTCATTTGCTCTTTCCCATTCCTGCTCTGTCCTATCACTCTGCTATGCTATCTTCTTCTTCGCTAGATCAATGACCTACCTTTTTTCTTGAAAACTCTTCCTGGACAAGACTCCTTGTTTGTGTATGAGGTCTGTTGGATCAGCTTGGGAGTGTTGGACGCTTTCTGCCGGGTGGTCACTAGGGCTTCCTATGATTGTATTAGTTCGCAATATAGGCATTTTATATGTATGTGTTTTGTTGATGATTTATAATGATGTTTGTATTCTATTTTGTTTTTGTAACCGGGGGTTCGCGTAGTTGAGGTCAACCCTCAGCCGTCCCCCGCGTGGGATGTCTTTATTGTAAAGTGACTGACCGGTGGAGGGCATTCAATTTTTCCACTGGGGTTGTTTCAGCAGATCTTTTATGCGGATCGGGGGTTGTCCGGTCCTGATTTGGCTCGGAAGAGTCCGCTGGACCTAAAGCAACAATAAATCAATCAATCAATCAATCAATCAATCAATCAATGTATAATGGCGATACCCACGAGTTTTTATGAGAGGTGCCGGAAAGTTGTGAATACGTTATTGTGTCCGGGGACGGTAATCTACCCACTTAACTGAACTGAAAGTTGAGAATTGAGAAAGTGAAGGAGTGAAAAAAGCGATTGAGCGATCTTGTATGCAATTGTTGATGTACGCTGAATAAAGTTGGAAAACTTCATACGACGACTCCTGCCTTGTTGCTGAGTGAACAGGTTGCGTGGATAAACGAATCTGAGTTACACTTTTCTTTTCAGGATTCAAGCATCGGGGCTGAATCAGCTACTCATAAAAATACACAACAACAGTGTAACAGAGAGATTAGATAGTGTTACACGACAACGGTCGATTCAGCCCCGAGTCTTAAATCTTGTGTCACTCTAATTTGTTACCCACGAAGCCCTTTCACACAGGAGCGAGGTTGGAGTCGTCGTTATGAAGGTTTGTTTTAACTTTATTCAGCAAACGGCATCAAAAACTCCATGCAAAATATCTTTCCTTTAAAATATAAAACACCTTGCAAATGCGCAGACCTAGTAGAAAAATACAGAACAATACAAGATACAAAAAAATTTTATTATCTCACTCTGAGAAATGAAGACATGTTTTGCAGGCAGTTAAAGGAAATGATCAATCAATAAAAAGAAAACATAACATAAGGGCCCTACACAGTTGGCACTTCACATTCTTACTGGACATCTATACATCTATATATCATTCTCCTTCTTGCTTATATTTATGTACAGATAACAGATTAAAAAGAAGGTTCCAGAATGACGCAACCAACAACCAATCAGAATAAAACTAGTCACCGGAGTTACGCGTGTCTCGCGTCTTAGAACGTCCTACATACTTCGAAACTATAATCATCAGTTACTTAATAGATCTCAAATCTTCGGTCAATAAACTAACATTAGTTATGAAAGGACAGTCCAGCAACAGCATAGATCAAAGGGAACTAAATGCTATAATTGCAGGCCTTGTAGATAGATAGATAGATAGATAGATAGATAGATAGATAGATAGATAGATAGATAGATAGATAGATAGATAGATAGATAGATAGATAGATAGATAGATAGATAGATAAGATAAGATAAGATAAGATAAGATAAGATAAGATAAGATAAGATAAGATAGATAGGCAATGTTGATATTATAATAACAATGGATACAAGTCTGTGTAGAGTAATTATTGCACAATAAAAATAGATACCTTTCTAGAGCGAGAGTACACTATTAATATTGCACTTAAACAATGGGAAAAAAATCGCTTTTAAGTCCATTTATTTTAAAATGCATCTTATTTGCAAGCCTTGCCGTGGCCTTAATTGTGTGTGTTGTTTTTTTGTTGTTTTCTTTACCTTTATTGGAATGAAAGGGATGCATTCAAATATTAGATATTTTCACTTTTCGCGAGCTGCCGGTTAAAATTATTCGATTTTCGGCGTATGATCCTCGTAGAAGTAATAATTTAATTATGGTGCTTTGGGGGATCTACACCGTGCTGCCACAATAAACTGAGGAGGCCGTGTTATTCACTCCTTCTTGTTATCTCCTCCTCCCTCCTCCCTCCCTCCCCCCCCCCACACACACCTTCTGGAGACTACCAGCAATCGCCTCTTATTTTCTTGTTCATGATCGTCCCCACATTTTCTAGTGTTAAAAAAAGGCAGCGATGATGAAATTGTTGTTCGTCGTGTAATGTCAAATGGTGCTAAAATTCCTTTTGCATTTGCTTCTTTTCCAAGTATTGATTGCAATCACGCGTGCATCCTAACAACCCCGCATCCAAACAAATAAGGGTTCGCCAACAACATCCTAACAAGGGATAAAACAGGAGATGACAGCAATTTTACAGTCAATGCACCGCTTTGCATTACATGCACTCGTCGTCCCGAGTGTTTTTTTGTTTTTTTTTACAAGTTGGGGCACTTTGAAATCATTGTTGGACTCTGTGTGTGTGTGTTTGTGTTTGTGTTTGTGTGTCTGTTCTTCGAATCTTACTTTTTTAACCCGCAAACTATATTTTAAACGGCAAGGTTTTTAGGCTTCGAGAAGTACAAGTCTGTTAGAGTAGGTTGTTAGAGTAGGTTTTTGTTGATGTTGTAGTTGTTGTTGTTGTTTAACTGTTAAGTAGGCACTCCTTTTCGTAACGATAGTTTTATTTATTTATTTATTTGTAATCGTTAGCTTCATTCTTTTTTGAGAGATCTAAAATCACGTTGTCGTGAACACATGTGAATTTAAAATATTAAATTTAAATTGATATTGAATTCGGGGTTCATACGCGCCCTTGAAAACCTTGAAAACCCTTGAATTCTGAGATGCCTTTTTCAAGACCTTGAAAACCCTTGAAATTTAATCAATCCCTTGAAAACCCCTTGAAGATCAAGCCTAGGCTAAAAGTAGAAATGAAAATGAAGTTAAGACAATAAAAATGGAACTTTAGACAGAATTTTTATTATGAAAGGCCGTAAAGTAGAAGCTATGTACCGTGATGAAAACGGCGTCTGCTCATAAAGGGACATAATCAACGCAGGAAGTTGTGATAGTTATTGTGTAGCACCGGAAGTCACTTTGTGTTCGAGAAAATTCGTATTTCTAAGTTAAAATTTTAATCAGTGCGAAGATTAAATGTGTAAATATCGTGACTTATGTATTTCACGCCTCAGGAATTTTCACAAAAAGGCCCTTGAAAGCCCTTGAAATGTCCTGGAATTTTGCGTTCAGAAGTCTGTATGAACCCTGAAATTGTGTTTATTGGTTTTTAAAAGGTTGATTAATGTCTAGTGTTGAACTTGAAGTAGTGTCCTTTCATAATCTATTCTTTTCGTAAGTGCTTTTAAAAGCTGACCTGATCTATGACAGAAGTCTACAGTGTTGAAGCGATGATTTTTGTTGTTGTTAAAAATTGTATGTGCGGTTTTGGTTTTTTCAAGAACACCTGCCCATGGAGAATTGTTCCGAACACTTGTGAAATGTTACTAGTGAACGAGTGCTGATAACTCCTTCGAATGAGAGTACAAACAGGTCCAGTTTGCAGTCGCACAGACTTTAAAGATCCTGACGCACAAGTCCTTTGACGGATGAGTGCCGGATGCGTCAACACAGCCAGCATGCACCAAAGGCCCTATTCTCCCTTGTCTGGGGTGGTGGCGCTGTCCTTGCGATTGCTGCGCTTTCGCGGAGAAGGCAGCCATAATTTCGCCGGCAGGGTTGACGATCGAACGAAACAGTCGCTGTGGAGTTTCGCGATGAAGGCAGAGAATAAGCCTGTAGAAGCGGGAGAGATGAACAATAGCTTGGGGTCTGGGGAGATGAGTAACAGTGTTCACTTGATGTCTTTTTTTTATAAAAGTCGACGGCCAGAGAATTCTGTTCCTCGCTAAAGCGATATGGATTAATGTGTACATTAAAAACAAAGTCTTATTCTTATTTTACGAAAGAAAAAAAAACTGAAATAAGACGTGGAAACTGAAATTATAGATGTGTATATGGATGGGGAGAAAGAATGAGAAAACCCTTTACTATAGAATGTGTAAACATATCATAGCTTTTAGGTAAAGGTAAAGGTAGTCCCATAGCCTTGTGGCCGTAGGGGAGCGTGATGTTGGAGATTACACTTATCTTGGGCCAGCGTAATGAGGGTGATGCCCATCTCTCTCCCTCGCTGCTTTACCTTCCCCACCCTTAAGAGAGTAGGTACTCAGTTGAGACAAACGTTCAGAACGGAAGGGAGGGAACACACAGGTGGAAGAAAATGCGGTAGAGGGTGGTGGGATGCCGATGTGAGAAGATAGGGCAGTTTTAGGGCTTTAGCATTGACGAATGACGGGAACATCATTATTGATGTGTGTAGTTTTGTTCACACCCCACATCCTGCCAACACTCGCTTTGTTGTTTATCTCACCACCTCCTACAGTGCATCATCATTCTGCTCTCGCGATGGAAACTACTAGTCTAGTAGCCTATGACTCTCTCTCTCTCTCTCTCTCTCTCTCTCTCTCTCTCTCTCTCCCTCCCCCTTTCCACATCGACCTAGTTGTTGCATACCCGAAACATGCCGGCAGTGAACAAAAATTTATCTCAGTTTATCCCCACCTTGTCATTCTCTCTCCAGGGGCTTGTTTCATTCACCACCACTATAACTCCTTTTGATTTTTGTTTGCCTAATCTTGCTTACGGGCGACTTGAGCCTATGCCTTTGTGGATACAATCACTGTTAAAGTTTTCATCATCATCATCATCATCATCATCATCATCATCATCATCATCATCATCATCATCATCATCATCTTCTTCTTCTTCTTCTTCTTCTTCTTCTTCTTCTTCTTCTTCTTCTTCTTCTTCTTCTTCTTCATCATCATCATCATCGCTCCTTCTACAGTCCAAGAGTTTCGCTCGTTCTATTTTCCTATCCAAATAGGAACGGTCACTCTTTCCTTGCCATCCTGTAGGTCGAGTTATTGCCCCTTGTGAATGTCCGCACAAGATGCCCAGTCAGTCTGGTGCTTGCGTGTTGCCGCCCAGAGGAGAACATCGTGATTGGCAAATGTCTAATGAGCTAAAGGCAGTAGATTTTATCGTCAAATCATGTCCGCTGTCCTCCTTCGCTGTCCTCCTTTCGCCTTATCTTTTTGTTCTTCACCCTCCTTCTCCTCTTTCTCCTCCTCCATCATCATCAGCAGCAGCAGACAGCATTGCTGTTGTCAAAATCATCGTCCTAAGCTATAAATCCGGTCTGTTTTTCGTTTGTTGTTGTTGGTGGTGGTGGTAGTGATCTTCTTCTTCTTCTTCTTCTTCTTCTTCTTCTTCTTCTTCTTCTTCTTCTTCTTCTTCTTCTTCTTCTTCTTCTTCTTCTTCTTCTTCTTCTTCTTCTTCTTCTTTCTTTCTGACTCTCTGTCTATCTCTGTCTATCTCTCCCTCCCTCCCTCCCCCCCCCTCTCTCTCTCTCTCTCTCTCTCTCTCTCTCGCTTTCTTCAAAGTGAAGTTCTGTCAAAGACGGGACTCCGTCAGTGTCCGCTTGTCTTGCGTTGGCATCATGTAAAAATATAGCTATCTGAAAGCGTGTGGTTTACAAGTAGTAGTAACTGCAATTGGACTGATTGTACCAGGCTGCAAGAGTGTCTACCTGGACAGACAGCGGAGAGATGGACTGGAATTGAAAACAGTCGATCAACAAAGGCTACAGTGGATGGCCGAGAGTGATTGGGACCTTCGCATTGAGAGATCGAGGACCCCTATTCCAAAAAACAGTCCACAATAGAAACATAAACGAAAGGGACACATTGAAGGAGGAGCAGAAGCCTAAGAAAGAAGAGAAGGAGGAGGGAGAGAGATAGAGAGTTCTGAAGAGATGTGAATGAAGTGCTAGAATAGGACAAGGTGATATAGAGGCAGTGGACATTAGAGATGATCATTTCAAATAGCGCTCTTCTTCAGGCAGCCATGCACCAGGCGCACAGTCTTTGAACCATCCGTTATCTCTTCTAACTTTACCCTCAGAAATGTTTTTGTGTACTCCTGCCTTTTTCTGTGTGTTGTTGTGGTCAGCTGCACCGCCGTAGGTAGGCCTTTAAGAGAACATATTGCACATCTTTGTGAAACCTGATCATTTGTTACATTTTTGTTTTCACAACTTGTTTCTGAGACTTTTGGAGTTTGACAGATACAACAATCTGATACTGGCAAAAACGCTTGATCTCCACAAAAAATCCAGACGGTGGACCTGGCACAGTCACAGCGGGGAACATCACAACCAGAATGACTATATCATGGTCAAGACACGCTTCAGATCAAGCACCAACATTGGCAGGACACGCACTTTTCCAGACATCGAGCAGACATCGGAAGTGACCACGATCTCGTGATGATGTCTTTCCGGCTCCACCTGAAGAGAGTACATACAGCAAAGTTCACCAAACTGCAAGACCCGGAGGTGGCAGAAATATTTAAAGACACAATTGGAGGGAAATTTGCACCTCTGCTCATTTTGGGAGCTGGTGAAGTAGATGTCAACATTAACAACATGACCACCACCTTCAACTCAACTGTGACAGATGCCGCCACTGAGATCCTTGGCAAGCACCCCTAAAGAAGAAACCGTGGATCACACCTGAACTTTTGGACTCTGTGATAAACGAAGAGAGAGGGAAAAAAAAAATGAACACCTCACAGGGAGCTGAAGCCTATCGAAAAATCAACAATTACATCCGAAAAGGCATGCGCACAGCAAAGGAGAACTGGATAGAAGAACAATGCCAGGAAATAGAGAACAGTTTCAACAAGAACAACAGCAAGAAGGCCTACGAGACTGTGAAGCGGCTGACAAGTGTTAAACAGCCCAAGGTCTGCACGATAAAAAGCAAGTGTGCCTTACAGAAGAACAAGAAGTCTTGGATAGTTGGACAGAGTACTGCTCTGACCTTTACAACCACAAACCAAACGGAGACACATCATTTCTAGCATGTCCCCAGAACAGAGAAAATGAAGAAACTCTCCCAATTCTCCGAGAAGAAGTTGGGGCAGCAGTGCAATCACTAAAGAAGGAGAAGTCAGCGGGAGTGGACTACATACCCGCGGAATTGCTGCAAGCCGGAGGGGAAGCGATGATTGACGCCCTCACCATTATATGTAACAAGAACTGGCAAAGTTGGGAGTGGCCTACTCCATGAACCCAGTCGCTTGTCATCACTCTTCCCCAAAAGGGTAACCTTCAGGAGTGTGAAAACTACCGCACCATCAGCTTCATCACCCATCCCAGCAAGGTACTCCTGAAAATAATACTCAACAGGTTGAAACCCAAAGCTGAGCGAATCATAGCTGAAGAACAAGCAGGATTCAGGGCAGGGCGAAATAACACTGAACATATTTTCAACCTGAGAATAATCTGCGAGAAATACCTACAGCACCAACAACAGCTGCTATATCATGTGTTTGTAGACTTCAAGAAAGCGTTTGACCGTGTCTGGCATGCAGCTCTGTGGGCAACCATGAGAGTGTTCAATATCAGTCCTAACATTATTGAAGTCATCAAAAGCCTGTATGACAGGGCTACCAATGCAGTCCTCCACAACAGCACCATCGGAAACTGGTTCAGAACAATAATCCGTGTGCGTCAAGGATGCCTACTCTCTCTAACATTCTTTAACATCTTCCTAGAGCGCATCATGTCGGATGTCTTTGCAGATCATGAAGGCGCAGTCAGCATAGGGTGTAGGGCGATCTCCAATCTCCGTTTTGCGGATGCTATTTATGGATTGGTTGGAGAGAAACAAGAACTTGAGCAGCTTGTACAGAGGCTTGACACCACCTCCAGAGCCTTTGGAATGGAAATAACTGCAGAGAAGACCAAATAATAACCAACAACACCAAAGGCATCAAAATGGACATCAAAATCCATTCCAGTCCCTCAACACAGTGCATAGCTTCAAATATTTAGGAACAATTGTATCCGACAATGGGTGCCGACAGGAAGTCCTCTCCAGGATCGCACAAACAACTGCTGCCCTGACAAGGTTGAAGCCCATTTGGAAAGACAGGACCATTATTCTACATTCCAAGGTAAGGCTGCTGCGATCCCTTGTCATCTCCATCTTCTTATACGCTTGCGAAACATGAACCCTTACAGCAGATATAAAACGAAGCATGGAGATGAGGTGCTACAGAAGACGTCTGGGCATGTCCTATACCCAGCACATTAACAACAACGAAATCCGACAGACCATCACACAAGCCATTGGACAACATGATGGCATGCTCACAGTGGTGAAGAAACAGAAACTCTAATGGTATGGCCACGTCACCAGAGCATCAGGCCTTGCAATAATCATCCTGCAAGGCACGGTGCAATGAGGCAGAAGAGGTAGACAGAAAAAAGGAGGGAGGACAACATTCGGGAATGGACTGGTGTGACACTGAACAAAGCCATCAGGGTTGCTGAGAACAGAGAAAGATAGAGTAAGCTGGTTAAACGATCATCTGTGGTGCCCCAACGACCTTCGAGTTACGAGATAGGATAGGATAGGATAGGATAGGATAGGAACTTGTTTCATGTTATGTATGTAGCCTTCGATTCAGCACCTTTCCCTTCGCCTCTCGCCCCCACCCCTCGCCCCACCCTGTAGATTTGTCCTTTTCTTGTGGTCAGTATGTCTATCATGGTTAGGGTAAACCGTGCAGAAATGATTGATTGATGCGGCCGTTACTACTGACCGCTAGACCGCTGGACATCCAGTCTTATTGAACGTAGACGAGAGAGGTGATCCTATCAAGTCCAGCCTAGAATAGCTTTACTGCGGCAATCAAACCTGATTTTGCATGCTTGTTATTTTAAAGCGCTCTAGTACTGAGACGTAAGTTACCATGGGGTGAATTCTTGGCATGTGTACATCCGTACTCGAAATATACCGTTCACGTATAATATATTTACATGTTCAAACTTGTACAATCTTATTCAGAGCATTGACATCAAATAACTTCTTGGCTCGCTCTATCTCGCTCATTTTGTATTCTTATCTCTTAAAATTCCCGACACGCCACTAACGAGAATTTGATGAGCTTGTGGGATTATGATTATATTTTTTCGGAATAGGTCAGGAAACGAAATTAATCAAGAACCTCATGCTGTTGTTTGTTGCTCCCTTTCAACTGTGTCGTTAATGGTGCTGTCACTATTGGGGTTGTGAAGAATAAAATCTCCCCTGCCTTCAGCAGATGACCCATTTGTAAATAAGCATTAGTGTCTAACTTTGGTGGGTGGGTGGGGGTAGGGGGTTGAATCAGGAGACACCTGGTCTTAGACAAGCATTAGTGTCGAAGTTTGGGGCACTGGATTATAAAATGCACGCACGCACACACACACACACACACACACACACACACACACAAACATATACTGTTTTGGCCGAGTGGTCTATGGTGCCGGTGGGAATAACTTGCCTTGTCCACAGGCTAGAAACCAATGGTGCCTGACAGGTGTGGGACCGATCCCGCAACTGGGCGTTATGTTTCTCCGAATATTATTTACTTTCGACTCGGGCAATGTCTCGGGGGTTTTCTCCGGGTACTTCGGCTTGCTCCCCCAGACAAATTTAAAAAAAAAAAACTGGTAGTTTGAGTTTGGGCGCGCCACAGGCTGCGGCTACGCCTTCACCAGGGGAGGCGACCCGGAATTTCCAGATTAAAGGGATAATAAAGTGTCCAAAAAATTCTGTCCGGCTTTGCTTTGATTCAGGCGCATGCCCCGGCAGTCTCCGATGCTCTAAGAGTCAATACTTTTCTGCATCGATAGCTCAGTAGTCAGAGCGCACGACTTGTGTGAGTGCGTCTTGGGCGACGTGGGTTCGAATACTGACTTCAGCAAACTATTGTGTGATTGCTGGATATTACTGGCCAGCGCTTTGAGAAGCTGTCTGAGCTTGTAAGTGCGCTATTAAAGAGAAATCTCTTTTTTTTTCTTTTTTTTACGAGCTAATTTGGAGGTTAATTGTAACGAGCCGTCCTGCAGCATAGCAAGCAGCAACAAGCGTAACGCCAACATCTTCGGATCAGAGGGAATTAGAGATTTCTGGAGATCAGACGTCCGAACCAGATAATATAAGGCGAAGTCGGATAGATCTATGTGGGGCCCATCTTCGTCATTCAGTTAGCCCAGCATCTACAGCACACCCTGCAATAACAGCTAGCCAGGCCAATAACGGAGCGGACGCCAGTGCAACACTCCGGTCAATATTATTCTCACGGCTGAATGCTGAATGGACGGCTAATTGTAACAAGGCTTGAGCAGCGGAAAGCGACCTCTCTCCTGAAGACGAGGACACGATCTTGGCCATCCAGGCTAGGTTAGAAAACCTCTTTTGCTTCCCCTTTCATGATTTTGAGACTACTAGACTGGAGCTCTTTTTTTTTCCCGGATGAAGTTGTTTCTGGCACCAGCAAGACCTCTTGTAGCGGTCAGGAGTGAGGGAAGGGAACACTCAGGCGAGGCAGCAGCGTCGTTTTTGCTGCACTTTCCAACAAGTGGCGGTGTCAATTAATAGACGCCGATTGCTTCGCTTGTTGAGTGCTGATTGCTGCTCAAGCAATCTTTCACAATCGCTCGGACTTTGCTGTCCCACTACACACAGACACACACACACACACACACACACACACACACACACACACACACACACACACACACGCACGCACACACAAGTACATGTCAGTATCTCATTTCTGAAAAAAAAAAGTGATTTATATATAATATATAATTTCTTTTTCGAGAAGAGATACTTTCATGTAAGTGTGTGTGTGTGTGAGTGCAAACATGCGTGTGTGAGTGGGTGGGTGGGTGCGCGCGTTGTGTGCGTTGTCTGTTTATATTGTCTCTGTCTCTCTCTCTCTTTCTCTCATCTCGCATCCTCCTGGCACCCTTCAGCAAGGAGCCATCATCTCTCATTGAAGACAAAACAAGTGAATAATAAGTTTCCTCAAGTCTTATGTGTGCGTGTTGTATGTATGTATGTATGTATGTGTGCTGTTTTTCCCGGTTCCTGTTAACCTTATTCTATCATAGCCTGACAGCGAAAGGGATTTTTTTTTTGGTAAAAATATTTTTAAATTGGTCAACTTTTCTCTCACTGTTGCAATAGTTTTCTCTCTCTTTCTCTTTATATATATATATATATATATATATATATATATATATATAGAGAGAGAGAGAGAGAGAGAGAGAGAGAGAGAGAGAGAGAGAGAGAGAGAGAGAGAGAGAGAGAGAGAGAGAGAGAGAGAGAGAGAGAGAGAGAGAGAGAGAGAGAGAGAGAGAGAGAGAGAGAGAGAGAACAGACGTATTTTTGATGCGCTAACTCGTTGATATTCCTTGCTAATATCTCAACATTTGAAGAAGAATATTTTCATTGGGAAACAATTTCATCAAAAGAAATAAAAACCCAAAGAAAAAAAAAAGGCAAAGGCTTTACGTTATAGTTCTTGTCACAGCGTAGCGTGCAACGTCGATAAAGGCTGGCATATTCTTACCGGTTGCCTGCAGGACATTACGGTTTCCAAACAACACACACTTTTAAAGAAGATAAAAAAAGACAAAAAGGTGGTGTTTTTGTTATGAGACGAACACTCACATTTCAGACTTCTTAATGGAGACATTCCCATTGACGTGACAACCCATGCACGCCATTATTAAGCGTAAAAGAAGACACGACTGCTAGAGGGCTGAAAGCCACAGGAGACACAACGCTCCAGATTAAAAGTTGTCTAGCTATACGTGTAATAATAAGAAAGTCAGGTCACAGAGGGTTTTCTTGGGTACTCCGGTTTATTCCCTCCCTTCAATAATGGTATTGGAAGCAGCCAATCTAAAATTTAAAAATAATAATAATAACATTAAAATTCTATTTCATCTCCGTCTTCTAATAGCGATCTGCTGCCTTTACATGTTTGAGTGATAGATGTGTGTTTGTTGTGTGCGTGAGAGTGGGTTAAACATGTGAGCGTGTATGTTGGTACAGATCTCCGCGCTTTGAACCTGATTGGTGACTTGAAGAAAAGCGCGCATATAGCATCAAAATTATTATTATTATTATTATTATTATTATTATTATTATTATTATTATTATTATTATTATTATTATTATTATTATTATTATTATTTAATCATCATCCATGTATTTCGCTAAAAGTTTCTTCAGGACTTAGAAAGCTAATTGAAATATAAAGCCAAACATCCCGAGCACCAACTAACAGAACTGAGCACAAGTCATCAATTTCAATAATTAACAAACCAATTCAGTAGACTCAATTAATCTGAATCCTCCCAAGCCTGCTAATAATAAACTTTTTAAACAATTGCATTAGAATTAACATTTTTGTAGCACAGTATTCGACATTATCCCATTAATAATAAACTAAAAAAAATTGCATTGGAATTAAAATTTTTGTTGCGCAATATTCCAAATTATACAAGTGGTTTTTAAATGCTGAATTCGCCCAAAAGGTTCTTCTTCGTACATTCACCCTTAAGTTAATTATTCACCAATTGGTTTTTTTTAACATTGAGTTCATCTAAGGGATCTTAATTGTACACTCACCATTAAGTTCTTTATTCACTCAATACTCTTTAAATATTGTATTGACCTAAGGGATCTAAATTGTACACTCACCCTTATTTCCTGTATTGGCCTAAAGGTTCTTGCATGGTGTATTCAAACAATATGTTCTTAAACTCGCCCCTAATCCAAGTGCCTTAATGCCTCCCAAGAGGTTTAAAATGCTCAAAGTAACCTATTGTTTTCATTTATTTATTTAATCGTTGTTATAAAATTCTTTTCCAGTTCAAGGGCTGCTCAAGGCGTGGGCAATACAGGGTTTAACTTGAGCCGCCTGAGGCGCTTACTTGCAGCGTTTTAGACCATATTAAACCATCTGTTCAAGCTTCTCCCGTCAGGCAAACGCTTCAGAGCACTAAAAGTTAGAACTAGCCGGTTTAGACGCAGCTTCTTCCCCGAGGCTGCCCTCTCGGTACCAGTGTCCTCAGTTATCCACATAGCATGAGGTGTTATACTTAAACGACAATTTATTAGTTGCGATAATGTGTTAGTGGTGCAATTCTGATTCTTTAATGTATTTTATCTCATTACGTTTTAATTTAGATACCCATGCGGGTATGCGTGAGTATGCGTGTGCGTGTGGGGGTTGCGAGTGGGCGTGCGCCTGTGCTTTACTCCTTAAAATAACTTTCTCTATTAGAGTATTTTAATGTTTTAATGTCCAGTGGAAGGTTGTTTGTTGTTGCAGAGGGACTGAATGTTTTACCGCATCACCAAAACGAAATCCTATGTATTTTGAATTCATTGGGTAATTAAGTGTCTTAAACTTGAACTTGTAAAGGATTCTTAACAGCTGTAATTCACCCAATTGTTCTTACATGCTGAATTTACCCTAGAGTTCTTTTACGCCATATTCATTCTTTAAAAAAAAACTGTACTCACGCGGGTTTTTTTAGGCGTTACGAAGAGTTCTTAAGAGCTGCATTCGCCCAAGAATTCAACACTGAGGGTTGTTCTGGCTTCTGGGCTAAAAATGACAGCGGCAGCTCAACATAAGACTGAGACTGAAAATTGCCGGGGTCTGGGGCGTTGTGACGTGGACTGGGGCAGTAGGGGCGGCGGAAATGGATTGGATTAGTCGCGTCATCCGTTTTCCGTTACTCGACTTGTGACAAATTGAGTCGCCCGTGATCTTAGCCGTCGTCACAAAAGTTCAGAGCAAGAAAGAAAGAATGAAAAGCGATGAGTGAGGGGGTGCGGGGGTGGGGGGTGGGGGAGGAGAGGGAAATGATATGTGGAAGCAAGGTGATGAGAGGTATTGAGGTAGTAAGATAGGGATGAAAGTTGGTAAAGCTATCCCCGTGACCTTTTAGTCGTTTGGGAAAGAGGCGTTTGGGATATCTCTTTTCTCCTGACCAGATTAATGAGTGTGATTCGAAGGGAATGAGTAGAATAGAGAATTGGGCGTGGTGGAGTGGAGAAGGGCGTGGGGGTATAGGGTGATACTGCTTGTATGTGGGGTGGGAAGGGGGAAGCTGAAATGGAAAATAAGTGTTTGGTGGGGTATTCTAGGTATGGGGGTGCCGATGGTCGCGGCTGGGGGGAGAGTTTAGGTCACGTGGTAATGGATAGGGATGGGATAGATATATGTTGAAATTGGGTTTTTGTTTTTTAAAATTGGGAGTGAGGACTGAAGGAGTGAAAAAAGGGCGGAGGAAGGGTGCACCCTAAAGCTGATATTAGGTAAAGGGGTAGGGAGGGAGGGGGCGGGCGGGAAAGAGAATAGGGAATGATAGTAGTTCGGATTAAGGAGATAGGATGACGGAAGTAATAGACAAATGGTGGTTTGTCATGCGGAGCGCCTCAAGTAGGTCCAAAGAGGTTAGGTGTAGGGAGGGGTAGAAAAAGAGCGGCGGTTATATTGCAGGGTTAAGTTTGTTCCGGGCTGGATGTCATCACAAATCTTGAAGTCCTGGGGTACCGAAAGTACGGTCTGGTTTCTGGGTGGAGATCTCAGGGTGAGAGAGTGCGAGAGGTAACACAGAAATGTTGATGCTCTGTCCTAGAATATTTAGTGCTGCTTGATTGTTGATGTTGGAGCTTTCATGCCTTTTCATTTTGTTATCTTCATTTTGGGTCGGTCTTTGTGTTTTAAATGTCCATGTTTCGGTCGGCTTGTGGCTGCTACTCTGTCCGTTAATTATTATACTTTCCCGTTAACCTGTTTGCTTTTTGTTAGATTTCTGCCTGTCTGTCAATGTTAACGTGTGTTATGTGCCTTGTCTACTTGCGAATTTTGTCTGTCTGGTTGCAAGTCTGTTAGTGGCATCTTTGTTAGTGCGTATTCGCCATTTGTCGCTTTTAGTCCTTGGCCTCTCTATCGCGCAGTTTGTTGTCCAATGAGAAAGAAGATAGATAGCATGTTTCACAAGATGATGAAGGGCTTATCTGTGTTAACTACACAGAAATGTCCTTATTTTCTCCACGAAATATCTTTCGCTAGATTTTGGATAGCTAATCTTGTGTTTACCACAAAGGAAATGGCCTGAATTTCATCACAATAGCCTATGATGTCGCTGGTCCGATTCACTGAAAGCTTACTAGTCTGAAACGATCCTACGCCCGCTGTTATGTCCTAAAGTAAATGTGACATGGCTATTATCGGCATTCTTCTAAAACACGTGGCTAAATCCTTAATGTCCCTTTCTTTCATCACCTCTCCCATTCTCATTGTCGTCGTTCTCTTCGTATTCCAGTTTTTTCCCCAAGAGAAATTGAAAAAAATCCCTTTGAGGTCTTTAACGTTCTGGAAGGTGCAATGTCGCTAAATTAAGTTCCGGTATTCAGTATACTATAGTAAAACGATGGGTAATAGTATTATATTTGGGTTGTTGTTGCGATTAATTGGTTGTGAAGTCCGATTGTTTGCGAAATTGTACTTAAACGGGTGAATTAGTTTAGTTTCTAGGTATAAATGGTGATTTCGTCGACTCCTCGAGTGATTGAATAAAACTGAATGTAGTTTGCCTATAGGTCGTGTAGGACCACTGCATCATCGGACCTGCGACATAGCTCTGTATAACGAAGCCTGATGAAAATACGGCCTGCTGAGACTACTTTCCCTGATAATGCCAGGTTGGGGGATACCAAAGTGAAAATTACTGGATTAAGGTCAGATGACGACGAGCTAGGCGGATCCTTATTACAAGAGATAATGTTTAGAACATATACGGAATCAACTTCAAATTTGGTAAATAAACAAATTAACCTCTACTCTCTCTCTCTCTCCATTTCCTGTCCTCCTCACCCCCAACCATTCCATCCTGCCATCTTTACCACAAGGGAAATAAACAACACTTGATTCTTTGTCTTTAGGATTAGGCTGTGCAATATCTGTTTAAAGCAAACAAAACAATGATTTTGGGATGAGCAATTTATCATGCGAAGTTTCTCGTTCGAGTGTTAATGAAGTCCTACAGTTGTCTTTCAGTAGATTTGCGAAAATGTGGCAGAAAGATCAAACGAGTTTTTTGTTTTGTTTTCTTAGATAGCGCGCCGTTACAAGCTCAAAGGGCTTCTTAAGTTGCTGGAACCCAGTAACTCAATATACCGAGTCTGACACTTCAACCCCTGATCTAAATCACATATTCGGTTCCGAGATCCACCCCCCCCCCTCCCCTCCCACCTCAATCCCTCCCTCTTTCTTTTATTAACTCTATGCTCCTGATCGATGGCAATATCAACATTATCTTTTTATTCGCAATGTTCATGCAGAATTTTGTGAGAAAAAGTAGAGAAGATGGATCCAAAAATTCTGTATATGCGTTGACTCAACAGAAGAAGGTCAAGTAAGTATCTTACAGCTAGAACGTCGACGCGTGGACAGGTTCGGGCTAACCTATCCTAAATCAAATAATTGGTTCCCAGCTGCCCCGTAGTCTTCCCAGTGTTGACTCTCTGCTGCCATCTTCCCACCCTGATCGATCACAATAACAATCAGCGTTGTAACCAAAGGGCCAATCTTCAGGAAGAGATGGTCGCTGGCACTGTAGTTAATATGCCTTGATTGTCGCCCGTGTAATAGTAGATACGGTGGTGGTGATGGTGGTTGGTAATGGTAATGGCTAATCCATAAAATATAAGTCCGCGGTGTAAGACAAATGATTATACTTTCCAGAGACCCTGCTTTTAGTCTATCGAGTTGGCTGCAAATTAACCTCTATCCTACCCTATCCTATCCTTTCCTATCCTATCCTATCTTATCCTATCCCTTAACTTGAAAGTCGTTGGGGCACCACAGATGATCGTTTAACCAGCGTACTCCATCTTTCTCTGTCCACAGCAACCCTCATGGCTTCGCTCAGTGTCAAGCCAGTCAATTCTCGAATGTTGTCCTCCCACCGTTTTCCCATTCTCCCTCTTCTTCTGCCTCCTTGCACCGTGCCTTGCAGGATAGTCTTTGCAAGGCCTGATGCTCTGGTGACGTGGCAATACAATTGGAGTTTCAGTTTCTTCACCACTGTGAGCATGTCATCGTGTTGTCTAATGGCTTGTGGGATGGTCTGTCGGACTTCGTCGTTGGGGATGTGCTGGCTATAGGAAATGCCCAGAAGTCTTCGGTATCACCTCAACTCCATGCTTAGTATTCTTCGTTGTAGATCTGCTGTAAGAGTCCATGTTTCGCAAGCGTTAAGGAAGATGGAGATGACAAGGGAGCGGTGCAGCCTTACTGTGGAGTGTAGACCGATGGTCCTCTCTTTCTAAATAAGCTTCAATCTTGTCAGGGCAGCAGTTGTTTGTGCAATCCTAGAGAGGACTTCCTGTGGGGACCCATTGTCTAATACAATGGCTCCTACATATTTGAAGCTATGCATTGTGTTGAAGGACTTGCCTTGGACTTTGATGTCCATGTTGATGCCATCGGTATTGTTTGTCATCATTTTGATCTTCTCTGCATTTATTTCCATTCCAAAGGCTCTGGATATGGTTTCAAGCCTCTGAATCAGCTGTTCAAGTTCTTGTTACTCTCCAGCCAGCCATCAATGTCATCGGCAAAACGGAGGGTGGAGATTTCTCTACCCCTTATGCTAACTGTGCCTTCGTGATCTACAAGGGCATCTGACATGATGCGCTCTAGGAAGATGTTGAAGAGTGTTGGAGAGAGTAGGCAATCTTGACGCACGCCGATTGTTGTTCTGAACCAGTTCCCGATGGCGCTGTTGTGGAGAAGTGCACTGGTAGTCTTGTCATAAAGGTTTTGATGACTTCAATAATGTTAAAACTGATGTTGTACACTAGGATGGTTGTCCACAGAACTAAATTCCAGATTCGGTCAAACACTTTTTTGAAGTCTACACACACATGGTGTAGATGTTTTACGTGCTGTATGTGTTTCTCGCAGATTATTCTGATGTTACAAATATGCTCAGTGGTACTTTGCCCTGCCCTGAATCCTGCTTGTTCTTCAGCTATGATTTGTTCAGCTTGGTGTTTCAAATTGTTGAGTATTACTTTCAGGAGGACCTTGTGACTTGGAATATTTCTGCCACCTACGGGTCTTGCATTTTTCCAGGTCGAACTTCAGTCTGGTACACTTTGCTGTGTTTACTCTCTTCAAGTGGGGCCGGAAACACATCATCACGAGTTCGTGACTGGCTGGTGAAGAGCTTTCAGTTTTACCACTAGGGTTGTTTCAGCAGATCTTTTATGCGAATCAGGGGTTGTCCGGTCCTGATTTGGCTCGGAAGAGTCCGCTGGACCTAAAGCAATAATGATGTAATGTAATGTAATGTTGCTGAGTGAACAGGTTGCGTGGATAAACGAATCTGAGTTACACTTATCAAGATTCAAGCATCGGGCGTGAATCAACCATTGATAAAAATAACAACAATGTAACAAATGTTAATAATTTTCGTTGATCAATAATATTGGAGAATTTTCTAGAATGTTTACTATCGATCGAAGCATGTAGATAAATCTAGTAAAAGCTAAGAAATTCTTCTTACCTAAATAAAGTTATATGACGTAAGACAGTTCATAGTTCCGGTAACGAGTTTTATTCTGATTGGCTGTTATTGCGTCACGCTGGAATGTTCGAACTTTCTCTCGATTATAGATGGACTATATTAGCGGTGCACTGTGTCGTCTTGAAAAAAGTGAAAGAGTGAAAAAAAAAGCGATTGAGCGATCTTGTATGCAGTTGTTGATGTTTGCTGAATAAAGTTGGAAAACTTCATACGACGACTTCTGTCTTGTTGCTGATTGAACAGATTGCGTGGATAAACGAATCTGAGTTACATTTATCAAGTTTCAAGCATCCGGGCTGAATCAACAGTTGATACAAATAACAAACGCGTAACACTCCCCAGTTGTGGTACGCTTCTAGGCCAACCTTAGCCTTCGAGTCGCCTTGCACTATGACTATGTCTTTCCTCGGCAAGATGAAGGACAGCCTGCAGATGTCCATAGAGATCCTCGACTTCTCTGTCGTCATAGTCTGATGTTGGGGCATAGGTCTGGATGATGGTGATGTTGAAAGGGGCTGCTCTCAGACGGATTGTAATGAGTCTACTGGAGACCGAATGTCAACCCATGACAGTGGCTAGAAAGTCTTTGTGAACCAAGAATCCAACGCCGTGTTCGTGCCTGTCATCTCTCCCGATGAAATAAAGCTTGTTACCCTTGTCGGTCATTGTTTCACATAGGCCTTTCCAGCGCAGTTCGCTGATATTTAAAATGTTTCATCAATAGTGGTCCAGCTCGTGGGCCAGTTCGTATAATTTTCCCTCCGCAGTTAATGTCCTGACATTCCAGATTCCTGTGATGATGTTGTCTCTCGTGCGGATCTTGCTAAGTTGTCCATCAATAACACACTTATCACCTCCGTCCTGTTGGCCAATGCAGGCGCGGTCCTTGGTGACCCGGGCGATGACCGATCCGGTATGGAGTGGGTGGTTCTTTTCATCATAGGGTTTGTGTCTTGGAAAAGAAAGACCTGGTGGGGCCCAATCCTCTCCAGGCTGTTGGCCATAGCCACGGGTACAATGTGGCTCGCCTTGACCCCGAGCACGTGGTCGTTGAATCTATTCTAACGTGAGGTTCTTCCGTCCTGGCCGGTGACTTCTGTGTAGAAGACTTTCGCCCAGAGATTCAGTGCTGGCAACACCCCTGTTAGTAGTCGCCTCTTACGACACGCTGGGAAACGTTGGGTCTGTTCTATTCAGTGCCCGAACCCAAAATAGGTCCACGCCTTCTTATATAATTGACATTTTCAGAAGACAAAAAAACCGGTTTCTCATATTATGTCTCTGTTGCCACTGAATTGACATCGTATTCCCCATCTTTGTAGTGTGTGTAATTCTGTTCTCTTTGACTTCGATGTTTTCATGGGCTAAATCTGAAATCATCGTTAGTTCACTTTTCGATGCACGCTTTTACTTAAACGACCAAATGGTTTTGACCAACGGTTGATTAACCTGCGTGCAGCAATGTGAGTATCATAGTACTCAATCAAACACCTAATTTTTCCAGATTTATTGCTTTCCATTCGAAGCAAAACGCTCCGTGTGACACGGTCTTGCATCTGAGCGCTCTCTCTCTCTCTCTCTCTCTCTCTCTCTCTCTCTCTCTCTCTCTCTCTCTCTCTCTCTCCTCTCTCTCTCTCTCTCTCTCTCTCTCTCTCTCTCTCTCTCTCTCTCTCTCTCTCTCTCTCTCTCTCTCTCTCTCTGAAGAGCTCAGACTTGGATGATAAAACTTTGTGGACAGTAACAGAGTCGTGCCAACTACAAGCACAGCAGCACGAATAAGTCAACATCGCCACTGCCCTTTCCCCCCTCTTGTACAGACTTGTCTGGGACGGAGCGGTGCTTGAAAAACAAAAAACAAACAAAAAACAACCGTTCATTGGTTTTTAGTATTGGAGAAAGATCTTGAGCTTGAGCCATTCGGCGTAGAGGGAGTAGCTTCGTCAGTCACAACTAAGCCGTATGGAGTTTGAGCTAGTGGTCGTTGTAGTATTGCGTCTATTAAACACTGTATCTTAAAGGATGTTACTTTTGCAGACGCTTTTCCTAAGATTAATTACATTAAAAGTAGAAGGAGAAGCATCTTACCAACAGTAACAAGGTCATCATCATAAAAGAAATTTAAACGCAATCGTAGTGTGAGACACATTGTTTGATTAGCTTGTCTTTTAAATGATTGATTAATTGATTGTTGCTTTAGGTCCAGCGGACTCTTCCGAGCCAAATCAGGACCGGACAACCCCCAATCCGCATAAAAGTTCTGCGGAAACAACCCTAGTGGGAAAATTGAATGCCCTCCACCGGCCACTCACTTTACAATAAAGACATCCCACGCAGGGGACGGCTGAGGCTTTACCCCAACTACTCGAACCCCCGTTTACAAAAACAAAATAGAATACAAACATCATTATAAATTATCAACAAAACATATACATATAAAATGCCTATATTGCTAAATAATAACATCATAGGAAGCCCTAGTGACCACCCGGCAGAAAGCGTCCAACACTCCCAAGCTGATCCAACAGACCTCATACACAAACAAGGAGTCTTGTCCAGGAAGAGTTTTCAAGAAAAAAGGTAGGTCATTGATCTAGCGAAGAAGAAGATAGTATAGCAGAGTGATAGGACAGAGCAGGAATGGGAAAGAGTAAATGAGGAAGACAACGACAGTGGGAATTTAAAGCACTAAATTTCCAGAAAGTGGGGACACCATTTATACTGAAACCCCCTGACCATCAGCTTGATCGTCTCCAACGTGTTCAGAACACGGCCGCCAGGATTGTCACCCGCAGCAAGAAGACCGACCATATCACTCCGGTTCTCCGACAACTTCATTGGCTACCAGTCAAGAAGAGAATTGACCACAAAGTCCTCTCCTTGTGCTACAAGTGTGTCCATGACCCCACCTCTCCCCGGTACTTGAGAGACATTGTCCCTACCCACAAACCCTCAAGGCGCCTTCGCTCCTCTTCCCAGTTTATGTTGTCCGTTCCAAGTGTGGATGGTCACAGGAAGAGGCGCTTGGGTCACCGCTCCTTCTCCCACTTGGCCCAGCATTGTGGAACACTCTCCCCCAGGACTTGTGAGTCGTAGAGACACTGGATTCTTTCAAGAGGCGTCTGAAGACGTATCTTTTCTGACTATTTTTGAGTGTATACATAGAGAAGTTCTTCTTTTTTTTTCTTCACCCTTTTTCCCCAACCCCCTGTGCCCTGAGCATGCTGCCAGCATGGATATGTGCGCCATACAAGTGGACAACATCATCATCATCATCATCATCATCATCACCCCACCGGGGGTACTGTTGCCGCAGTGAATTGGTCATGCCTACAAGGACAAGACAGGTTTTCAACTGGGGCTTTCACTTTTCCCTTTATAGGTTAGAACAATCTACAGTGGCAAGATTGCTCATGAGCCCAAGGGGTGTCTTTTAAATAAAAGCACGACGATAATGAAAGCAACTTAAAAATACAATTCAATACATAATGTTCCTTTTAATGAAATAGTGTCTGGATCAACGTTGTCAAAGCAGAAACGTGGTCTAAACAGGGTTACATTTGAAACGTGACTACAGACTGGTTTTCTGACTGAAGGTTTTGAATTCAATTGTGTTACAGGCTACTGCAAAGACCTTGCGGACGAGCTCAAATTATATCTGCAGACCGACTACCGCATCACGCACGTCAAAGACGAAGAGTACGGCAAGGAGCTGCCCAACAAGACTTGGACTGGAATGATTGGGGAACTCAGGCGAGGGGTTAGGTTGCTTTTTCTCTAAATAAATGCGAACGAAAAGAAGTGGTGGCGGTGGCGACGGTGGTGGCAGTAGTGATGATGATGATGATGATGATGATGACGATGATGATGATGATGACGACGATGATGATGATGATGATGATGATGATGATGATGATGATGATGATGATGATGATGATAATGATGATGATCGGGGTTCTGTTTTCGGGTAACAATGATACACATTTTGATGCTCCAGCGAACTTACAGCCTATGCAATCTCATCCGTTTAGGTAAGCTTAGCTTTCATTTACAGATAAATTGAATGAAAATAGTAATACAAAAGACACTGATTCCAATGAAGTGCTTTCTCAGATTTATTTTTTTACGTCTTTTCTTAAAACAACGCCGAGTTATCGGGTACGCAGTTTTAAAAAAAAAAGTACCCGTAAAAACAAATATTTAAATTGTGGAATAATTTTCTTCTTCTTCTTCTTCTTCTTCTTCTTCTTCTTCTTCTTCTTCTTCCCCTCCGCATCCTCCTTCCTCTTGTCCTCCTTTGCCTATTAATTCCTCCCTCTCATCCTGCTCCATTTTTTCATCACTTTCTTGTAACTGTGCCAACAAGCCGCCAACGTTTCATCCTGTTGAGTACAACGCATTATAAAAGATGTTCTATTCCAATGCTCCTTTTCACTCTTGACAAAGAGCTATGGAATGCCAAATGCGAAAGAGCCAACGGCAAGAAACTCGCGCCTTGGATTGCCTTCCCTTGTCCAGAAAAAAAAAAATTAATGCCATCGGTTTTTTAAAAGTCTTCAAATATAAATAAATAAATTTCAATTCAAGGACAGCACGCGTTTCGTTAAATTGTTTGTTAATTAGTAGAATTTCTTAGCTTTGTTCTCTTTTTAAAAGCTCGATTAGATCTACCGTTTAAAGAACATTGTTTGGGAAACCTCTCCACCTCCTCCACCTGATCCAGCTTTCTGTGACAGCTTCATCTCTTCTGAAGAATGTATGAGCTTGGAATGTATTGTCGACTGTCTTGCCTGTAGAGAAATGTGCCAGCTAGTCAAAGGGCAAGGTCACTGTAGTCATTTTGTTGCCAAACACGTGTTGCTCAGCTCAACATCTCAACAACAACAGCAACAACGGCTGAAGCCATTTTGTTGAGTGCTAGTAATCAGGTATTGAAATCACGGGCCATCCTTCAGTAGCGATCCAGTTGTCGGTCGGTTGGTCTGTCCGTCGTTCTGAATTTTACTGTCGTTCAAAACACACTTTTTATTGCTTTATCTCACGAATAACCGAACCGAAATTCATTCTTTTTACTTTGCTGATACTTTAAGCATGTTGGATCATTCGCATTTGTGTTTTCTCAAAGGTTAAGGTCATCGTGTCCCACCGCGGTAGCTCAAGTGGTAGAGCGTTCGACTGGCACACCGATGACCCAGGTTCGAATCCCGTGGTGGGCGATATAAAATGTGGCCTTTTCACTGTCCATTTTAGCAGTATGATTGCTCTGGTGGTTCAGTGCTGATTCAGGTCCCCACCCCTCTTTCCCTGGGATGGTTATCCCCGTCTGCCATATCGCCAATGGTGGGTGTAGACGTTAAACCTCAATGTTCAAGGTCATTGTGATTCGCCCTTTTCTAAACACGTTTTGCGCTCTGTCTAAACGTTGGCGTAGCCGATCTGGATAATTTTACGCGTGCAAATAGTTCAGAGAGCTGCCTATTATCATTTTATGTATTCCTTTCGCTTCGTTGGGATACAGCCGTCACAACACCGCAAGGAAACTTATTACTTTTAATTAATAATGCTTATTGTTTGGCTATATATGTGAGTCCGGTCCTGATTTGGCTCGGAAGAGTCCGCTGGACCTAAAGCAACAATCAATCAATCAATATAATTATGTGAGTGTTTGGAAATACATTGGAATGGCTAGCTTGCCATCTTGTTCTATTTATTTCTTCTTCTTTTTTGGGGGGGCTCTTCAGTTATTGCTTTCTTGGGCCCTTCTAATATCCACTGTTGGTTTTCTGAATGACGGTCTTGTGTCATTTAGTTTCCCGCTCCTCCTTCTTCTCTCATATCATCAATCTGTCTGACCCGCTTTTGCTGCTGCTGCTGCTACTACTACTGCTACAATTACTACTAAGTACTACGACTTCTACTTCTACTTTTGCAGCTACTACTACTACTACTACTACTACTACTATTATTACTACTACTACTACTACTACTATTACTACTACTACTACTACTACTACTACTACTACTACTACTACTACTACTACTACTACTACTACTACTACTACAGTAATTTTAATCGCTTTTCCTTCTGTTATCTGTTATTCACCTACTCTTTGAATCTAAATCTTCATGCTGTCTAGTATTATATAAACATGAATGTATTATTAGATGAATGTTGGTGTGTGCGCACCTGATCCGCAGGGTAGGCGCCTTACAAATGCTTATTATTATTATTATTATTATTATTATTATTATTATTATTATTATTATTATTATTATTATTATTATTATTATTATTATTATTATTATTATTATTATTAAAGGAATCACAGAGAGCTTATGCATTCAAATGTTGTTTTAACTGCTCTGGCACTGCTGTTTGGGACGTTAGACGATGCGAATAAGGCAGCAAGTTAGCGCCACGGGCAGTTTGAGTCAGGCCCTGTATTGGCCTGCGCTTTGAGCTGTTCTTGAGCTAGAATAGCGCTATATATAGTTTTATTTATTGATTGATTGATTTACTGCTATAGTAGGCTATTTAGATGCTAGGCGACTTATTTCGTGTTTGGTATTTCCACAACAGCCTCCCTTTCATAAAGTATAATTATTGTATGTGTGGTTTCGTTCCAGGCCGCGGACATGGCCATAGCACCACTGACCATCACTGCTGACCGCGAGAGAGTGGTGGATTTCGCCAAGCCCTTCATGAATATCGCCATATCCATCATGATCAAGCGACCGGAGAAGCAGAAGCCAGGCGTTTTTGCGTTCATGGAACCGTTCTCCGTTCCTCTCTGGACCTGCATCGTCATAGCCTACGTCACTGTCAGCGTCGTCGTCTATCTCGTCAGCAAGTACGTGTTTAAAAGTGGGGTGCGCTTTTGAGAGAAACCGTAGTTCAGCTTGATGATCCACAGCGTGAGCGTTAAGTCTTGCAGTCTCTATAGAGCCAAAGCAAAACAATTGATCTCTAAAGTGGAAGAATTGTGGACAAGATACCCTCCTTCCAAATGTACGCCTTTAACAAAAAACATACAGTTACAGTTCTTTTTATTAAACATCTACTCGCTTCTTATAATGATTTTAGACGATCATCCCCTCTTCCCCCTCCCCCCTCCCCCATTCACACTCACACTTCTCTATACATCTAAAAGTAATGTTTTAAAATCAGTACTTCAAATAATACATGCTTTTGTTTTTATTGTTGATGCGCTTGATTGTACACTATATTACTAATACTATCAGTGGTTTTTTTTAGCATTACGTTCTTGTACATTGGTAACAACGATGTATACAACACTCAAAGAATACATGTTTTATAGAAACTGGTTGTTGACATACATTTAATATGTTTTAAGTTATGTTATACATTATGCAAAAAAATATTATTTCGTCACACAAGCTTTTTTTCTATGTAAAGGTTTTGCAGCTAAGTTGTTGCCTATGCACCTTTTGTTAAAGCGTTTACTCTAAAGCAGAGTTATACGTGTTTAATTAAGTTCAAATAATGTAAAACGGGAAGGGGAAGGAAGGGAGTACCCCCGATAATTCAGAAAAAAAGCATAAAACTAAACAAAAATCATTTTGGAATGCCTTTGGTTTTGTGTGTGTGTCTTCTTCAGATTCAGCCCTTTCGAGTGGCGGAACAGGAGCTACCGTTACGACCGTGTAGTACGATACGACTTTGACATGTGCAACTCGTTCTGGTTCTCCATGGGAGCGCTCATGATGCAGGGATCTGACCACTGCCCGAGGTAAACTCTGACGGCCTGACAGAAAACTGTTTAAAAACATTACATGTTGTCTTGTTTTTAAATGCAGAATCGATTTATTATGCGTGTGTATCTGTGTGTGGCTGCGTGTGATCAAGCGCTTTGTGAAGCATTTTATGTTTGAATTGCGCTATACAAAATAAATTATTATTATTATTATTATTATTATTATTATTATTATTATTATTATTATTATTATTATTATTATTATAGGAGACGATGCGTCCGAAATAAAAACTGAAACAATAAAATAAAAGAACAACCTATTTGCTACTACAGTATTTATGGTTTCCAATCCCATATTTCTTAAGATTGGATGATTTCCTCATGTAGACAACTTTATTGTACTTAATGTTATTTGTATTGCATTGTTGTATTGTACTGTATTGTATTTATTGTACTGTATTATTTGTATATTACTGTATTGTACTATACTGTCATGACAGTAAAATAATACTCAACAGGTTGAAACCCCAAGGTGAACAAATCATAGCTGAAGAACAAGCGGGATTCAGGGCAGGGCGAAGTACCACTGAACAGATTTTCAACCTCAGAATAATCTGCGAGAAATACCTACAGCACCAACAACATCTATATCATGTGTTTGTAGATTTCAAAAAGGCGTTTGACCGAGTTTGGCATGCAGCTCTGTGGGCAACCATGAGAATGTACAACATCAGCCCTACAATTATTGAAGTCATCAAAAGCCTGTATGTGTCACCGCCACGACTCTCTCCGGGCAGACGCCACAAACAGACAACTTCCACGCGCAGACAACCCAGAAAGAATGGCGATTACCCGCAGACGGAAGTGATGAAAAACACAACGAATATATATACAACTTTCAAGCTATTTATTCATTCATACCACACACTCATACACATACAACATTTACACATGAAACGAGAAAAATGGTGATGGAACAATCAATGGGTCGATGAACGATGAAATGGAATGTCAGATGAACGAGGGTTACTAATCAACCACGTCTAACTAACGACTGTGCACTGCAAATGTCCGAACACAGGGGGGTCGAGTTTCAAGAGGGGGACAACAAAGAACAAGCCGACCTGATAGTAGGGCGTCCCCGTTGATGTCTCCGAAAGTAGCTGCCCCTCCTCGTGACTGTCACCGGACTGTCGCTATGGAATCCAGGCGTAGTGGTGTCGCCACTCCCTCCCACCGCTGACGATGATGATGATGATGATGACGCTGTAGTTGCGGCAGCCCTGCCACCGTCGACGCCTCCCAGCCTAACTCCTCCAGTCGGCTAACATAGTGACGTCGAGGCCAGGTTCCATACACAGACGTCACAACCACCGCGGAAAAGGTGGGGTTGTGGAACAATGAAGATGTACACACCAACACGGACGAGGACGAACGGGTGGTGATGATGATGCTGGGTCCACACGACCAAATGTCGTCGTCGTTGTCGCGCGACGCTGGTCAACGTTACTCCGTGTCGAGCTGATGAGTTCGACGAACTTTGAAGACCCTCGAACAACGAACTTTCGAACCTGCAACATGCTTGTCTTATTGTTAATGTCATGTCCACCCGATTCTGTCCCCCTCCCTCCTCACACTCTTCCCCCCTACTACACTAACTAATTCCTGTATCTTGAGGAAGCGCCACTGCTGTCCACTTCACTTCCCTTGACTAATATTACTGTCTCTTGTAATCAAACACATAATTCAAAAACTAAATGACATTATGAATGCGTGAAATGAACAATGCTGCAAATGAATACATGTAATCATCAACACATTATCCATCTTGAGCAACCGCAACCTCAACAACAGCAACCACTTCCATCCTACCTTTATCACACTTCACCCCCTTCTCCTCCCTCATTCTCCCTCCTACAGTCGCACTCTTCCTTTCGTCTGCCTCTCCCCAGTGCAACCATCCTTCCCCCAGCCTCTCGCACAGCTATCGTTCAACACCCCAACAGCCGGCCATCGGTCATTAGCACAGTAAAGGAAGATCACCATCACACTTACCCACACAGCTCGAATGTAAAGTACCTGTAGCTAGCCCTTTCCACTGCTCGCCTACACAGTACTCCAAGTAAGGTATCCAGTGCGTAGTAATTCCTGTTAGTGGACCACCTCTACACTAACTTACCACAACACACAAACTTAGTTATTTGCTCTACACTTCCTTGAGCTTGTTACCACACCTGTAACATTTCCCACTAGGTTTTCTTTTAGAACCAGTTATCATTTACGTTAACAACTGTCCCAACCTTACTTCCAGAACAAAATATACCCAGAGACACAAGACCACAGGTCTTCTCCGTTACTCTGCAAAACGTGTTCTGACTACAGTGAACACATTCCAAAACTGGCTGGCCGAACTATGCTGTTCAAAATCACGCTTTCCACGCATAACCCTACATACGACAGCGCGCAGTTACTACCCCAACTCATTAACTCTCCACCCACACTTTCTACCCGGTTTCATCACAGGCTGCCATGTGACAGTATGACAAGGCTACCAGTGCAGTCCTCCACAACAGCACCATCGGAAACTGGTTCAGTATAACAATCGGTATGCGTCAGGGGTGCCTACTCTCTCCAACACTCTTCAGCATCTTCCTAGGGCGCATCATGTCAGATATCTTTGCAGATCACGAAGGCACAGTCAGCATAGGGGGTAGAGCAATCTCCAACCTTCGTTTTGCGGATGACATTGATGGATTGGCTGGAGAGGAACAAGAACTTGAACAGCTGGTACATAGGCTTGACACCACCTCCAAAGCCTATGGAATGGAAATAAGTGCAGAGAAGACCAAAATGATGACCAACAACACCAATGGCATCAACACGGACATCAAAGTCCAAGGCCAATCCCTCAACACAGTGCATAGCTTCAAATATTTAGGAGCCTTTGTATCAGACAATGGGTCCCGACAGGAAGTCCTCTCCAGGATCGCACAAACCACTGCTGCCCTGGCGAGGATGAAGCCCATTTACCATCAGCCTACATTCCAAGGTAAGACTGCTGCGCTCCCTTGTCATCTCCATCTTTCTATACGCTTGCGAAACATGGACCCCGGCACAGCACATCTACAACGTAGAAAACAAAGCATGGAGATGAGGTGCTACAGAAGACTTCTGGGCATTTCCTATACTCAGCACATCACCAACGACGAAGTCCGACAGACCATCACACAAGCCATTGGACAACACGATGACCCGTTCACAGTGGTGAAAAAACGGAAACTCCGATGGTATGGCTTCGTCACCAGATCTTCAGGTCTTACAAAGACCATCCTGCAAGGCACAGTGCAAGGAGGTAGAAGAAAAAGAGGTGGGAGGACAACATTCGAGAATGGACTGGTTTGACATTGAGCGAAACAATCAAGGTTGCTGAGGGCAGGGAAAGATGGAGTACGCTGGTTAAACGATCATCTGTGGTGCCCCTACGACCTCTTAGTTACGGGATTGGATAGGATAGGATAGGTATTTATTGTTATGTATTGTATGGTATTGTATTGTATTTATTGTTTTATATTGTATTGTACTGTATTATATTTATTGTACTGTATTGTATTCAACTGTATTTTACTATTTTATATTGTATTTACTGTATTATATTGTATTTATTGTACTATATTATATTTATTGTACTAATTGTACTGTATGGTAATTTATTGTACTGTATTTTACTGTGCTGTATTGTATTTATTGTACTGGATTGTATTTATTGTACTGTATTTTACTGTATTGTAATGTACTGTTATATGCTGTATTGTATTGTACTGAATTATTTTGCTTTATATTGTATTGTTCTGTATTTTACTGTATTTGTTGTAATGTATTATATTGTATTGTACTGTCTTTATTGTACTGTACTGTGCTGTATGGTAGAGAGTTATGTTCAAGCGCCGATGATTCTCTTTTTATTCTTTATCTCGTTTTGTATAGAATAATCAAGAATCAGGTCAATCAGAAGCTCCGAACTGTTCCTGTACCACATTTTTGTTCTTGTAATTTACCCTTAACAGCAGCAGCATGGACGGCTTCCCCTACTAGAAAACAGCTACAACAACAAAAACAACAAACATCGCCACTGCTACCACCACTACTAACATGTAATTTTACTCCTGTTAATAGCAGCAACAGAGACTGCTTCCGCTCCTAAAACAGTACAACTTATGTTAATCTGATGAATAAAATTTGATACAACAACAACAACAACCGCTCCTAAAACAACAACAACAACAACAACAACAAAACATCGCCACTGCTATCACCACTACTACTACCATCACCACAGCCAACAACAACAAAAACATGTTATCTTTAATATTCAGAATGTGTATTGGGAAAAGGCAGCAAGGCGGTCTTTCCACACACTGTGTTTAAATATTTCTCTTAACTTGATTGGCCTAAGGGGATTGGTGGAGTCTGCAGACGATGCCGTGGGGGAGATTTATTGTATTTTCTTTTGAGACATTGTTACAGAGGTTTCGTGATTTAAGCCCATTCGGATCATTCCCAATCGACCTCGCGGTTTACTGTTTCACGGAGTCATCCCACACTCCCAAAGTGTGTGCATCCGTCAAGCGGTTAGCGCACACGATCTCGATTTATGCCACAATCCATGATGGATCCAGTGGCTCCACTTGTTAGTTCCCGAGCTGTAAGCTCTATAGCTATTGTTTTGGGCTTTGTCCGTCCGTCCGGCGTCCGTCCAGTGTCTGGAGTCAGTCCGGAGGTGACATTTGCGCACTATTCTCTGAAACTAATTTACAGATTTCTTTGAAACTTGGTATTTAGTTAGGAAATTGTGAACCTTACAAGATTACAAAAAACGTATGCATATTGGGCGACGACATCATGATGGCGTCATAATTTGTTGCGTTTTAAAATTTTATTTTGTTTGTTATTAGCTTGTTGCGTAGTTATATGAATATTAACAGCTAATCAGTGATTGACAATGAATGCACGTGCTTACTTTAATACAGTTAATTCCGTAACGAACACTCGATACTTCCATCAAAGTCATTTTTTCTTGGAAAAAGTTATCACGATCGGGAATTTTCCACTGTTAAGTTTAGTAGTGTTTTAGAAGTGTTATACTGTAAAAACACTATGGCGTTAAGCCATTCGCATAACGTATAGTCTGTAGGCGTGGCATTACCCATTGCAAAAAATGAGATATGGAAGCCAATGGACACGTCCAGTCAGGTCTTGCACGGGATACAACCTGCACATTTCGCGAGGTAAACGTTCTTTTTTTTTTAGTAAGTCAAGCAGCGATCCGACTAGTTAAAAGCTTGGGCGAACTTTGAAAGACGCGCAAAAAATCGAGTAAGAACGCTACAATCATACCAATTCACCCAGCTATATGTGCCTCTAAACCTCCTACCCCTTTCTTCCCCTTTTCTTTGCGCCCTGAACATGCTGCCATCATGAAAATGCTGCGTCTGTCAAGTGAACATCACATCATCATCATCATCATCATCATCATCATCATCATCATCATCATCATCATCATCAACAACAACAACAACAACAACAACAACAACATCTTCATCATTACTATTTGGCTATAGGAAGTCGAAGGGGAGAAGTCATTATTTACAGTTTTCCTTGTTTTTATCCCCTTTTCTAATATGGCGTGCACATTTTCTCTGTTTACCTTGTCCCCTGGAAATGCGGCGTGCGCATTTTCGTGTTCATTTTAGCTGCATATTATCTTGGTTTTTCGTGGTTTGTTTCTATGCGTAGTAGGCCTACGTGTTGTTGTTTTTTTCCCCCAATTTCATCTGCCGTTTTTTTCAGCAGCGTGCATGGAAACTGAAAGTAAAAAGCAAACGAAAACGCGGACAAGAGAAAAGAAAACTTTCTCAAATTCAGTCACACCAGTATAGACGGACGCAAAGTACGCACACATTGTAGGCTTATACACACCCACGTTTTAGACAACATGACAAAACTTGTTTGTAAGACCGCATCTCACACTGCGCAGCTGAGACTCTCCGAAGCTTACGTTGGCCTCTCCACTACTTTCTGCAGCTGGTTACAGGATTTTTGTTTTAGTTGCAATACTGATTTTGTCCCCCACCTCTCCCCCCCCCCCCCCATTCCATCCCCCTTAAAAAAATCTTTTAGCTACTGAGAAGTAGGAACAACCCGTCTATAATATACAGCAACGATGCAGAATAACAGCGGTAACTGAAAAAAGTATTTGCTCTTTTCAAAATAATATTAGGAACTATTTTACGGGACAGCGCATGAGACCGAAACAAACGAGAGTAAGGCGGTCGCTTTTCACAGCCGACACGCAGGCAGCGTAGTTGAGACTCCCCGAAGAAGGAGTGGGGGGGGGAGGGAAAGGGAGGGAGTGGGGGTCGTTAGTTGGTGTTACACTCGGTTTGATGATGGTGTTTTTCTTTATCAGTATTTGATTCAGCCCCGATGCTGAAGTCCTGATAAGGTGTAACTCTGATTCGTTTATCCACGCAGCCTGCTCACTCAGCATACAAGACACGGAGTCGACGTATGAAGTTTTCCACTTTTTATTCAGCACACATCAACAACTGCATACAATTCTCAACTCAACTCAACAACCCCACAAAACACACGGAGCATCGAATATATAATTTTTTTTTCTCCTTCGAGATGACGACAGGTCGTTCTAGAAAATGACGCATTACAACCAATCAGAATAAAAGATCGTCATCACTGACTTACGTCATACATAATTATTTCCCTTCCCAGAATGTTCGCAAATATCTACGTCCATCAAGAAACTTCGATCGATAGTAAACAAGCGGATCCAGAGAATTCTACAACAATATAGACTAACGAAAATTATCAACGTTATACAAAGCCTCTCCTAACAACAATGCAAACTCAAATCAAAGGTAAATAAACTCCATTATTGAATACTTTGCAAAACGAAACGATTAGATCTATCGTGCGCTTTTCAGTCATACTTTCGTTCGTGTTTCAACGTAACAGTTGGGTAACTACGCCTTGCTTCTGTATTCAAAGAGCAGCAGAGACTAGTCTGTAGAGAGGCAAGGTAAACCTCGGCGAGTCTCAGCTACGCAACGTGACAGCAACTGGCAACTGTCACTACGAAATGCGTGCCCTCATGGCTAAATTGAATGAAACATTAGCAGAGGAAACATTTAGAGCGAATTTTATCCGTGCTTTTGGAGGGGGGTCGATCATTTCACTAACTTTGATCTGTGATCACAAGGGCATGGTTGTGTGTGTGCGTGTGTGTGTGTGTGTGTGTGTGTGGGTATGTGTGTGTGTGTGTGTGTGTGTGTGTGTGTGTGTGTGTGTTTTAAATAACAAATAAACAAAAAACCCCAAAAAATCTCCTGACGCCTTTTTAGAAAATATACGGCTCGCTGGATTTCGTCTAATGATGCGAAAATGCCCTTAAAAGGATAATTTATTGAATTGATTTATCTTTTTCTGTTATGAAACCACACTATAGTTGGAATGTTCAATGTCTTTGGCGTTTTGTCCCTATAGACAATGCTTGCTTTTCTTAATTTCTTGCCGTTTATTCCGACAGAAGAAACGTAACATGAATGTTCCGTCTAATAAGTTTGGTGTACTACTTTTCTTGCACATGCTTTCATTCCAGCCAGGCGAATCGTGAATAGTTATGCAGTGCTGTTGCTAAGTTAGAAGCTACGCTTTGTGTTATTTTGACACGAAGGAACTTTTACTCTAATGGGTTTTGATTTATGTTGCAATTGCATGTTATGAAGTCTGTCTCCTGTCCATTCTTTTTCCATAATTATGCTAATAACGGAGTACCAAATAGTCAATTTATTTCACACATGAAACAGGGAAAAAAGCATTGTTGCTTGGATTGTTGACTCCCATGCATAGCAATGTGAGTCTATGCTCTCGCCCCCAACAAAACGTTTACCCGTTTTGTGCAAATCTGTACGAGATGAGACCTAAATAGTCCCAAAAGACATCGGGGGAAAAAATTTCCGCTATCCGCCATCTGTATGTGCAAAAGCTTTAAAACGGCTAAGTACTCAGAGCCTATTTCAACTATCACAACCAAACGTGGTAAGGTGATCAGAAAATGATCAGTGAACGAATGACTTCACTTCAAGGTCAAAGTCACAGTGTCATCAAGTGTTACTCAAAACATGACAATTTTTCACAAAATTTCACGTGTTTTTTTTTAAAGTTAAATATTGAACCTATGATTCTTTGAAGCATGATAGATATCAATGAGACACACATACTTTTCAAATTGGGTCAGCCTCACTCCAAGGTCAAGGTCACTGTAGCTGTCCAAAATCGGTTTGTATAGGTACTTTGAAGTGACCTTGACCCTAAACTATAAGAGATATACAAACCAAACTTGCTGTGTTAGAGACGATAGATCGATCTTTCATATGTGTTACGCTTTTGCGTTGATCTTGAAGGTCAAGGTTATTTTAGGCCTTGCAAAAACATGCAAAAATAGGTAATCGTACAGTGAGTGGCTATTTAACCCATAGTATGCAACAACATTGGGTTATTTGACCAGACATGCCTGAGAGATCAAGTGAGGGTGAAGGTCATGTCAAGGTGACTGAAGGTCAAGGTCATCCCAAGGTCACCGTTATTTTTGGCATGTTACAACTTTTGCTGTACTTTATTTCATAGTACATTAATGTATTTGGAGCCGGAGATCAACGTCATCTCAAGGTCAAGAGCATAAAAAGTCAGTATTACTTGCATTTTAATGCCACCATTTCGTGTTTTTTTTCTGGGCACTAATTTTCATATTAAATATTGCGAGTTCCTTAAAGAGCATGTGAGTTATATGGGCTTTGTTTTTTTAATTTGTATTAATTTTATTTTTTTAAGTTTATTGTTTTTATTTTTTTTTAATATTATTATTTTTTTGTTTTGTTTTGTCTTGTTGATTTTGCATCGTTTACGTTTGTGTGTAGGTCTATAGCGGGACGCGTGTTAGGCGGAGCGTGGTGGTTCTTCGTGCTGATCGTCATCACGTCCTACACGGCCAACCTGGCTGCCTTCCTCACTGTAGAACGCATGCTGACGCCTGTTGAATCTGCCGATGACCTGGCCAAGCAATCGGAAATAGCTTACGGTCTCATGGACGGAGGATCCACCAGAAAATTCTTTGAAGTATGTGTTATCTCACGGTGATGTTGCAGTTTTTCCAATGATCACGTAATGCACAATACTTTGTCACCTTAAATATTTATAAGAAGATTTGAAAGCAATGTCCGTCCGTATATTTTAAAAAAATCAATATTATTTGTTCTTTGCACAATTAAATTATCATAGCAACATAATAGTTGAAATAAATAATGACCTTATCTACTCGTTGATCATCACCAGTGTTTCATATGGCATAGGCAAATGAAAATTTATTTGTTCTATAAGTTTTCCTATTATGGCATTTTCTGTTGGATTATGTATGGTATGAAACAAAACTCTAAATGAGAATGGTATGAAGCGAAACTCGAAATGAGAACTTCTTGTTATATTGGATTTACAATTATGGCATTTTCTTTTGGGTTATGTTATCAAACAAAACTCTAAATGAGAATGGTATGAAGCCAAACTCGAAATGAGAAATTCTTTTTATACTGGATTTTCTATTAAAGCCTTTTCTGATGGATTATGATATGAAACAAAACTCTAACTGAATATGGTATGAAACAAAACTAAATGAGAATTTCATTTTTTTGTCAAATTGGATAGCAGGCCCAGTGCAATAAGACTATAACTATATCCTTTTCAGGATTCGCAAGTGGCAACCTATAGAAGCATGTGGAACTACATGAGCAACGCCGTGCCCCCTGTGATCGTCAAAACTGTGGAGGAGGGGGTGGAAAGAGTGCGCAATTCTAAAGGCAAATACGCCTTTCTCATCGAGTCCAGCATGAACAACTACTACAACAACAGAAAGCCCTGCGACACAGTCCGCGTCGGTGGGGACTTGAACCTGGAAGGCTTCGGCATCGCCACGCCCCATGGCTCTGACCTCAAGTGAGTGACGAAGCGAAATGAGATTCAGTGGGGCGGTGTTGTGCGTGTTTGTGTGTGTTAGGGGAGGTGGGGTGCTAAGAGGGATGTGGCGTGAAGGGGTGTAGCGTGCGGGGAGGATGGAGAGGGGGGTAGGTGGAGCGATAGAGATAAAAAAAAGAAAGAGTTTGTTATATGTTTCGGATTTGTGTTGAGTGCGATAGTCTCGTGCATGCTTGCGTGCGTTCGAGTGTGTTTAATTGTCGTTATCTTCTTCATGTGTGGAATCTACCTTGCAATAATTTGTTTGTGAGGCTAACTTAAATACATGTACATGTATTCTTCGAACCTACTTATTAAAACTCCAAATGCAAAGTAGTTTAATGGCTCATTAAAATATAAAAATAAAAAGAATATAGAGCGACAGGCGGTCCAAAAATAAAAAGAATATAGAGCGACAGGCGGTCCTCCCCATCCCTTTCCATCCATCTTCTCCGCGCCGGTTGAGTTTCTTTTCTTTTTCTTTTTGTTTCGTTTTGTTTCTCTAGTTCTTTCTAAAAACTACATCTCCAGTTGACATTGTAATAAATGAATTCCGCTCTCTGCGCGTTGTGGTTTATAATGCCAATTATGCAATCTGCGGAAGATAGAGTAGCAAGCAGCAAGCCGCAAGCTGTGGGGGAAGAAATACACAAAACCACAAGATGGCAAGGCATTGCAATGTATTGCCAGACCCATCACTACACTTTAAAAATAAGAATTTCGCGTTATTTGAAATAACAAAATAAAAACATGTAACGATGGCCAGCTCTCGCAGCTAATTGAACTATCTGAGAGCTAAAACAAAACAAAAAAGACTTAAATCTGTTAGGCCGAATTGGAGATGTGCTTACAAGATGATGGACCTCAGCGACATTGACCTTGAGGTGCCGCTATGGATACCATACGAGGCTTTGTCTTTGTAAAAATGATCAACACCGATTAGGTCATATTGAGATGATGCAAAACAATGGTTTGAACCGAAAAGTTCAGTTGCCTGGTTGCAAAGTGGATAGTTAGCTGGTTTTTATTCCGAAGGTCGCGAGTTCGAACCCCGCACGGTTTCGTCCTTCCCTTTTAAAAATGATATTGGAACCAGTCACTGTAAGGTAAAGGTAGGTAAGGTAAAGGTGGTCCCATAGCCTTGTAGGGGAGCGTGATGTTGGAGATCACACTTATCTTGGGCCAGCGTAATGAGGGTGATGCCCATCTCTCTCCCTCGCTGCTTTACCTTCCCCACCCTTAAGAGAGTAGGTACTCAGTCACGGTTGAGTCAACTGGGGGCGTTGTTATTTGTCGTTTGCGGTCACCCATCCAAGTGCTAACCGCACTGGACGGTGCTTAACTTGCGACACAGTAGCGAGTGCTCATTGTAAATGTCTAAATTGTAAATGACGACTGAGGGACCGACCGATTGACTGACAAGCGGTCTGCCATTCAATGATTGACTAAGATTTAAAACACACGTGTATGTTAAACAACAACAACAACAACAACAACAACAAATCTCACTCACCCACGCACGCACAAACAACTTTAAAATCGGTTCAGCCGTTTTTAAAATATAGAGCAAAGCCGGTTTAGTACAGAATTGACCCCAGCGACCTCGATATTTGAGGTAGAGAAAATGCGATGGTACGGGAAGCTGGCGACTAACCCAGATCATTTTCTTACGAAGTCTGAACGAAATCTGTCTAGAAACTCTTGAGATATGGTGGAAAGATCGAAGAGGCCGATCGAAATTTGGCTTGTTCTAATTGCACTGCAAAGTAGTTCCAGATATGTCTGGAAATTAAAGGGAAAAAAAGAGGGCATGATTTATGAGATTTCTAGCCTGATAACGAGGGAAGAAAATATGTTTTCACAGCGTTCTCCGATTGCAAATCTTAAAACAAGCAACAACGTTGACAATCGTTCTCTTTTTCTTTTTGTTTTTTTAAAGGGCGAAGAAAAATGTAAGGCATATAGAGAGGAACCGATTTACTCCCCGCATAGTTGGAAGGGTGTTGGAATGAGGGGAAACTGCGAAAAGGAGGGATAGGATTATGTTGCGAGTGTGTATGTGAATGAGAGGGAGAGAGAGAGAGAGGAGGAGGAGAGAGAGAGAGAGAGAGAGAGAGAGAGAGAGAGAGAAAGTGAGAGTGAGAGAGAGAGAGAGAGAGAGAGAGAGAGAGAGAGAGAGAGAGAGAGACGGGAGTTGAGTGAGGAGACAAGCGGAGTAGCATTATACAAATTCTTTCCTTCCGTCTGTCAGCGGTAAAATATTATGACTATCCGTCATGTTTAGGCTGTAGGCCCTAATGTCCGCAGTGTCCTGTCTTGTTCGTCCAGTAGCAGCAATTCACATTTGTCTGTGTTCGTACTTCTAGACTTATTTGGAAATGCTTTCAAATAGTGTGTGTATGGGGAGAGAAAGAGGGGGTAGGAGAGTGAAGGGGGGATGGGGCGGGGGGAGGGGCGAATCAGAACGAGCCAAATGTCCGTCGGTCCATTGGAAGACATACCGCAAGAACCACTGAACGCATTTTGACCAAACTTCATAGTAACATTACCTGGGTTAGTGGCCGGCCTCCAGCGCCTTAAAATGTGTTCTACCGCAAAGGTCAAGGTCGCTGGAGTCTGTGGTATTGCTAAACACAGTTTGCTCAATATCTCCAGAACGGCTGGAGCGATTTTGTAGAGTTTTGGTATACAATCATGTACTTCAAACCATGGGCCATCCTTCAGTAGTCCGTTAGTCGGTCGGGCCATCGCTCCCAATATCACTTGTTTTCTCAATTATAATTGTACCGAAATTAACGATTTTTACTTCATGGATACTTTACCTACTGTTGCTGTCCTACCCTATCCAATCCCGTAACTGATAAGTTGTTGGGGCAAAACAGATGATCGTTTAACCGGCGTACTCCATCTTTCCCTCTTCTCAGCAACCCTCGTGGCTTCGTTCAGTGTCAAGCCAGTCCATTCTCGAATGTTATCCTCCCACCTCTTTTTTTTTCTTCTTCTTCTTCTGCCTCCTTGCACCGTGCCTTGCAGGATAGTCTTTGCAAAGCCTGATGCTCTGGTGGCGGGGCCATACCATCGGAGTTTCCGTTTCTTCATTACTGTGATAATGTCATCGTGTTGATCAATGGCTTGTGTGATGGTCTGTCGGACTTTGTTGTTTGTGATGTGCTAAGTATAGGAAATGCCCAGACGTCTTCTGTAGCACCTCGTCTTCATGCTTTGTATTCTCCGTTGTAGGTCTCCTATGAGGGTCCATGTATCGCAGGCGTATAGGAAGATGGTGATGACAAGGGAGCGCAGCAGCCTTACTTTGGAACGTAGACTGGTGGTTCTGTCTTTCTGTTACACTCCGTTTGATGGTGGTGTTTTTCTATCAGTATTTGATTCAGCCCCGATGCTTGAATTCCTGATAGGTGTGTAACTCAGATTCGTTTATCCACGCAACCCGTTCAATCAGCATACAAGTCACAGAGTCGACGTATGAAGTTTTCCACTTTTATTCAGCACACATCAACGACTGCATACAATCGCTCAATCGCTTTTCCACTCTCTACTTTTTACTTTCCAACTCACTATCAACAACACTCCCTTGAAACAGTGCGGCACTATATATATATATACAGTCTCTCTAAACTCCAGAAAGAGCGAGAACCCCCCCCCCCCCCCCCCCCCTACGTGACACACCTCAACCAATCAGAATTAATTTCATCATCACTGTTTTACGTCATACAACCTTTCTTTCTGTCAAAAGAATGTTCTCAAATATCCCGTAACTTCGATCGATAGTAAACAAGCAGACCTAGAGAATTCTCCAATAATATCGACTAAGGAAAATTATCAACGTTACACAAAGCCCCCTCTAACAACAATGCAAACTCAAATCAAAGGTAAATACACTCTATTATTGCATGCTTTGCAAAATAAAACGAACATATCTATCGCGCGCGCTTCACACATAATATCGTGCACATTTCACACGCACCATCATGCGCGTTTCACTTTCCAAATGGTCTTCAACCTTATCAGGGCAACAGTTGTTTGTGCGATCCTGGAGAGGATTTCCTGTCTGTCGGGACCCATTGTCTGATACAATGGCTTCTAAATATTTGAAGCTATGCACCGTGTTGAGGGATTGGCGGACTTTGATGTGCATGCATGTTGATGCCATTGGTGTTGGTGGTCATCATTTTAGACTTCTCTGCACTTATTTTCATTCCAAAGATTCTGGAGGTGTTGTGAAGCCTCCGTACCAGCTGTTCATGTTCTTGTTTCTCTTTAGCCAATCCAACAATGTCATCCGCAAAGCGGAGGTAGGAGATTGCTCTACCCCCTATGCTGCCCGTGCCCTTGTGATCTGCAAGGACATCTGACGTGATGCGCTCCAGGAAGATGTTGAAGAGAGAGCAGGCATCCTTGACGCACGTCAATTGTTGTTCTGAACCAGTTTCCGATGGCGCTGAGGTGTAGGATTGCATTGGTAGCCTTGTCATACAGGTTTTTGATGACTTCAATAATTTTAGGGCTGATGTTGTACACTCTCATAAGTGCCCACAGAGCGCATGCCAGACTCTGTCAAATGCTTTCTGGAAGTCTACAAACACATTATATAGATGTTGTTCGTCCTGTAGGTATTTCTTGCAGATTATTCTGAGGTTGAAAATCTGTTCAGTGGTACTTCGGCCTGCCCTGAATACTGCTTGTTCTTCGGCTATGATTTGTTCAGCTTGGAGTTTCAGTCTGTTGAGTATTATTTTTATGAGGACTTTGCTGGGATGGCTGATGAGGCTAATGGTGCGGTACACTGCTGCCTCAGCTTCTTCTCGGAGAATTGGGAGCATTGTTTTCTTTTTCTTTGTTCTGGGGACATGCTAGAACAGTTAGGTTTCCGTTTGGGTTGTGGTTGTAAAGGTCAGAGCAGTACTTGGTCATCTACTACTGTTAAGCACGTTAAATCATTTGTTCTCCTTTGTGCTGCATCTAAAAATTGTCTGAACCGATTTTGACCATTTTTATATTTGCTTGAAGGTGGTTCAGAATCGTGGCCTACCAATCCATATTTTCCTTTTGCTTCGTTAGGATAAAGCCGAATCACATTACAGTCAAGACAATTAACACTTTTGAAATGAGTAGTTTTGGACTACGGCGGTGAATATCTGGAATACATTTGATGGCTTACCATCCTGTGCTCCTGTCTTTGTTTCTTTCATGCTTTCTATCTTTGTGTGTTTCTTCTTTTTTTTTAATTTGTAATTTTATTTTAACTCATTCTCTCTCTCTCTCTCTCTCTCTCTCTCTCTCTCTCTCTCTCTCTCTCTCTCTCTCTCTCTCTCTCTCTCTCTCTCTCTCTCTCTCTCTCTCTCTCTCTCTCTCCTTCTTTCTTTCTTTCTTTCTTTCTTTCTTTCTTTCTTTCTTTTGACTTCTTTCTTATTTTTTCCCGTTCCTTCCGTAATCATTGCAATAATTCGACTATCCATCATAATTATACAAGCTAGCGGCTGTAGTTTCCTGTTTCGCTTAGTCCTGGGGATGTTAGCATTGCTCTCTTTCTTTCTTTCTTTATTTCTTTCTTTGTTGTTGTTCATTTTTTTATGTTATTTTTCCATCTTTTTATTTTTTGTCTTTCTTTATTTCTTTCTTCCTTTTTTTCTTTTATTTTAATTCTTTTAATTCTTTTTGTCCTCATTTTCTTTCCTTCTTAATGTGGGTCATTTCCCCCTGTACTGTTTTATTTTTTGTTTTTCTTCTCCTTTTGGGTTCCCTTCTCCCTTTTTTCCTTCTCTAGTTCCTTTTCCAAACTCTTGCCGTCTTTTGGTTTTGTTTGCTAGAAAGACGCGTTGAGTTATCTCTGCCAAACGGGGAATATTTGGCCATTTTCTCTTGTAGCTAACACGACCATCTGTCCGTTTTCTCCACCGATCGCCCCAGGATGAGATCTTCAGCCTCATGTGCCGGTCACTGGACACACTAATATTCGTGCCGTGTTTGAGTTTAAGGGCACTGGCACATTGCACAAACAGGGGGTTTACCTTACCCCCATTATGCATGCTGTAGAAAGAGGAAGAAGTCCTTTATCACACAGTCCCATCCCACAGCATCTAACCTATACTAATACTCTTAGCCTTAGTGCTCGCCCAACAGCATACTATACACTTGTATATAGTAGTGTGTATCAAAGTCTTTATTTGTGGACCTGGTAGGGCTTTTGTTTGGAGTTATTTAGGCCTGTTTTCGAATGGTTTTCGAAAGTAAATCCGTGGACATTTAAACGCCTCTTATCGTCTAAATGCAACAATGAATATGTTGAAGTTGATCCCAGTCCCAAATTACTTAGAATTGCACGGCATTTTTCGTAGACAATCTGCTACATTAAGGAAAGATCACAGGAACTGAATTATGCCATTGTTGTCAGCAGAAAAAATTGTGCGCTTGGGGTGGGTGGGTGGAGGTTGCAACCTCCTAATATCAACCCCTTACACGTACTCTATGAACCTCATAACTGTCCGAACCCCTTACCTCATGTGTTTCACTTCTAGTTAATTTTAAGTTTCCTAAAACAATAACACAGTCTCTGAGAAATGGACAAAACAAGCAAACAAACAAAACAGAAAAACCGCAAAGAAAAAAAGCATGGAAAATATTCCGTCTCGAACGGTGCAGAAGAAGAACAACACATAATCAGATTGTTTCCAGTGTATTAGGCTGAGAAATCTGCAGATTTCACGGCTATGTAGCAGCATGCCAAATCAAGTCATGTTTTACCCTCGACCCCAGGGAAAACTACGCACAGGCAATTTTTCAATCATACATTTGACACCCAAATTTAAACTTTTCTTCTTCTATCTAGATTTATTTCTTCTTTTTTAACAGTCTTGTTATTGTTGTTGTTGTTGTTGTTGTTGTTTTCTACTTCTTCTTCTTGTAACGAATACGATGCCGGAGGGTATTATATTTTCAAACGCTGTGCGTTCTTTTTGCCGGAAGCTCATCAAGACCTACATCTTGTAAAACCTCGACAGTAACTGACAAGTAGACATTAGATTCTTCTTCTTCTTCTTCTTCTTCTTCTTCTTCTTCTTCTTCTTCTTCTTCTTCTTCTTCTTCTTCTTCTTCTTCTTCTTCTTCTTCTTCTTCTTCTTCTTCTTCTCCTCCTCCTCCTCCTCCTCCTCCTCCTCATCCTTCTTCTTCTTTTTCTTCTTCTTCTTCTGCTAAAAAAATACACAGAAAGACAGATAGAAGGAAATAACATTCCAACCCTCCACCACCCGTCATTATGCGCATTTGTAATTGTGTCCCCTGGAGCAAAAGAGCCTTGAAATAGACATAAAAATAAAACGGCGATGCTCATAGAGGTTGCGCATAGTGTACTGGCCTGCACCTCATCCATGGAAATATAGAATTCAAACAAAACGAAACGAAACTAAGTTAGTAGTAGTAGTAGTAGTAGTAATAGTAGTAGTAGCAGTAGCAGTAGCAGTAGCAGTAGTAGTAGTAGTAGAATTCAAACAAAACGAAACTAAGCTACGAGTGGTAGCAGCAGTAGCAGAAGTAGTAGTAACTTTTATTAAACAAGTAGAAGCATCAGCAGTGTATTACTGTTAATGATGCACATATATACCTTTTATTCAACAGTTTTTAACTATGTTGTTATTGTATTTTTGTTAGTGTTGTCATTTTTCACGCGCTGCAAGCTCGTTTTGATTGGAATACCGCGCTGTAAAAATATGTCGCATGTAGTAGTAGTAGTAATAGTAGTAGTAGTAGTAGGATAGTAGTAGTAGTAGTAGTAGTAGTAGTAGTAATAGTAGTAGTAGTAGTAATAGTAGTAGTAGTAGTAGGATAGTAGTAGTAGTAGTAGTAGTAGTAGTAGTAGTAGTAGTAGTAGTAATAGTAGTAGTAGTAGTAGGATAGTAGTAGTAGTAGTAGTAGTAGGATAGTAGTAGCAGACAGCTGTCTTTTAGTAGTTGTGTGAATTCTGAAATATGATAGTGGCCAATACTGGACATTTTTTAAAACTAACGTATTTTTCTATATGTGTGACTGTGAATTGTTCATTTATAGTTGACTAGTGGTTTGCCAGGGTACACAGGTTGCTGTTTAAAATGTAGACAGAGAGACAACTGTTGTCTGCGAGTTTCATTTGGACGATGATACCTCCCCATTTCCCCCTTGATACCTCCCCATACCCCCTTGATACCTCCCCGAACCAACTTGATACCTCCCCATACCCCCTTGATACCTTCCGTACCCCCCTTGTAACCTACCTGTACCCTCCTTGATACTTCCCCGTTGATCGTTTCGCAGGTATGGATGAAAGGAATCGACCATCACCATACCCCCTTATATATACCCGTATCCCCGTTATGCCTACCCATGCCCCTTTAAACCTACCCGTAGCCCCCTTTTACCTACACGTACCACCCCATCCCGATCCTTGGTAATAATAATAATAATAATAATAATAATAATAATAATAATAATAATAATAATATTGAATATAGAATAATACAAATAGAAATCATAAAAAACACCAAGGTTTTAAAAGAAAATTTGATATAATAATAATAATAATAATAATGATAATAATAATAATAACAATAATAATAATAATAATAATAATAATAATAATAATAATAATAATAATAATAATAATAATAATATTAGTTTATAAATAATAATAATAATAATAATAATAATAATAATAATAATAATAATAATAATAATAATAATAAATTAAAGGTAAAAAGCCTAAATTTTAAAAAAAAATCCATATTGTAGAGTAAAAAAAAAAAAAAGGCCCGCGTGAGATTTGAACTTGGGTCGCCCTGCACGGTAGGCGAATGTTTTACTAAGTAAGCTACCAAGGCTTCGTAGAAATACTAATCAATTTTTTAGTCTATATGGAGAAACATGCTGAAACCTCAATTTGATTTTTAATGGAAGCGCGCGGAATGAGGCTATTGCAGTTTGTGGACATTTTGTTTATTTATTTATCTCAGAAACTGTTAAACGTTCGGTAAGGAAATGTCGGCTATAACGATTTCGTTGGTTTTGAGCACACAGCAGGCCGATCCGCAGCGTCCAGCACATGCCCAGATCAGCGTCCATACCGGACAAACTTTATAGTAGAGGCGAAGAAGGACTTCCGGCTAAGCAATTTATATATATAGATTAGTTGCATGATTCACTGACTCTGGGTTCTCAAAGTACTTCTTCATTTTCATGGCGATGCTTCTTTAAAGTTAAAGCTGAATCATATGATAATAATAGCCTGTACATTGAACAGGTTGTGTGGGGTGGGTGAGAGTGGGGATGGGGGAAGCGGTGTCTTGACAGAGTTTAAAGCTATATTGTTGGTGTTTCTGTAGTTGTAGGCATTTAAGGTCACCATAAAAAAATGTATTTATAAATATTTTTTAACCTTTTGTCTGATATAGCAGTTTTCTTTATTTGAAAGGGAACAAGCCTCGATTCTTACACAACATTAATTTAACACGTCAGTGGTGTATTGAACACCAATGTTGTATTTCTGTTTTGAAACGGTGTTGTGTGCAGAGAGATGATCAGCTACGCTACTTTAAAAATGAAGGAAGATGGCACGTTGCACAGGCTGGAGACCAAGTGGTGGTACGAAAAAGGAGAGTGCGGTACTGACCTCGGCAATAGGGTAGGTTGTTGTTCAGTTAGGGGTTGTAGTGGTGGTGGTGGTGATGATGATAATGATGATGATGATGATGATGATGATGATGATTGTGATGATTGATGTTGATGATGAGGTTGAGATGATGATGATGATGATGATGATGATGATGATGATGATGATGATGATGAGGATGAGATGATGATGATGATGATGATGATGATGATGATGATGATGATGATGATGATGATGATGATGATGATGATGCACCCATTGCACATAGCTACGATCGAAAGAAAGTATACTCCAGGCACACGCTGCGCAGCAGACCAAAGTATGTCCCTTGTCCCTTGAAGGGATACTTTGGAGAGGTTAGCAGCCCGCTCAGTTACATTTTTGTACAGAAAAGGGTTAGGGCAAGGGCTAGGGATAGATCTACAACTAACCCTTACCCGAACCCTAGTAGCAACAGTGTCGGTGAAAGACTATAAACGGAAAAGTTTCGTCTCCTCTAGGCGACGAAGTAGGTCACGCTGTATTTGTTTGTAGGTCAACTGTCTTTTACGAACCGTTTCAGAATCTTTTCAGACCGTTTATTGACGCTGGATAATGTCCTCACTTGGTTTCATACAATTTAAGAATCCAAGAAGGCAAATGGGTTTTGGGACGGAAAAAGAGCATTTTTGTAGACAAAAGGGTTAGGGCAAGGGCTAGGGATAGATCTACAACTAACCATTACCCGAACCCTTATAACAATATTCCGCTCTTTCCGTCACTTTTAAACAGTACTGCGGTTCGTATCCGCGTCTAGCAGCGAGCTCAAAGTATACTTTGAAGGGATGGAGGGAATACTTTCACCTAGCGGGCGATACTTTCTACCGATCGCAGCAATGTGTATTACCTCGATGATGATGATTGATGATGATGATGATGATGATGATGATGATGATGATGATGATGATGATGATGATGCGCTTGTGTTCTTGCAGGAGTCGAAGAAGCGCTCGCTATCACTGAGCAACGTGGCAGGGGTATTCTACATCCTGATCACCGGCCTTGTGTTGTCCATAGTCCTGGGGCTGCTGGAAATCTACATTCACAAGCGAAGGCATAAAGGAAGCGGTGTGGAAGAGGTAAGCAATGAGTGTTCGTTGAAATCCATAAGGCCTTCGACGCAGGCCTAGTGGTTCCAGGAGAGACGACTTTGCATCCGTATATAATTATGCAGCATGAGTGAGTGATGGTTTAATAGCACGCAGTCACTGAGTCAGTAACGCGTAGTAGGCTTGGTGTACCTGTACCAATCAGTCTAATGGTCTCAGGCTTGATTGTCAGCTTCGCGGAATACTCAGCTGGTGGGTCGGACAGTTTGAGCTTTGATTGATTGATTGATTGTTGCTTAAGGTCCAGCGGACTCTTCCGAGCCAAATCAGGACCGGAGTTTGAGCTTAGGTCATAGCCTATTTGTATGTATGTTGGCGCATCAAGCATTGTCGACACCTTGAATAGAATTTTTAAAGTGGTAGATTTGCTATTTTAAAAACACTTCGCCTGTTTTCTATTTTAACGAAACCTGGTGTGTAATGTGTTAATTTAGTGTCTTCTTTTTGGTCTCAGGGTGATACTCTAACTCCAACAACAGTTCATTTTAAACGGTTGCCTTACTTAAGTTTGTACTTCACATTTTTCAGGATATGTCCCGGACAAGGCCTCTTTCCAACATCCCACCAGTGGAACAGATCAATGGCCTCTTAGGTCACAATAGAATAAATCGTCTACCAAGGTGACGTCGTCACCGGGGTCATGACGTCATGGCATCGCGTGCACAGAGAACTATGAGGTTATTGATGCGTTTGTTTAATGAAGTCTTGGATACATGTGTTTTTGTAATATTAATAATATTATATATCTGTAATTATGGAAAACAAATCGGTGGTCACATGCTGTAAACACAAAATTGTCATTTCATTTATAAATGTATTTTTGTGTTTTGTTTGTTGTATATTGTTCATTCGCGGGATAAATCCACGCCAGTTATTTTACTGCACTAGTGTATTAGTGTTAACACAACAAAATTATATCTCTATAGACCTATGTGTTTAAACCTTGTATTGATCTTAGTTCTTCCACTATAAGGCGACTTAATGGTTAGATCTGTGAAATAATATTTTAGATTACATTTCACGCTTCGGTTTATATATATATATATATATATATATGTGGCAGCGTCAAAGAATGTTTGCCAAATGACATTCGCGGTACGCCAGTGTGACAAATCTACCACGCACGTTTTGACGACCGTGTCATAAGGTCAAGGTCGCAGGAGACAGCCAAAATTGGTTGGTGTAGTACTGTATTGATTTGACCTTGACTTAGCACTACGAGAGATAAACATGAACGAACATTGAGGTTTAACGTCTACACCCACCATTGGCGATATGGCAGACGGGGATAACCATCCCAGTGAAAACAATGGGTAAGGACCTTAATCAACACTGAACCACCAAAGCAATCGTATTGCTAAAATGAGATGCGAAAAATGGCCACTTTTTAATTCGCCCACCACGGGATTCGAACCTGGGTCATCGGTGTGCCAGGCAATCGCTCTACCACTTGAGCTACGGCGGTGGGCTTAGATACACATCCAAAACTTGTCCTGTATGGAGGTCATAGACGAAACTTTCATCAATACCATAATAGCTACGTCTGCACTTTAGGTCAAGGTCTTTATTTCAGTCCATACAAATAGGATGAAAATATAAACTTCTGGACTATGTCCATAATTGACCAACATATTTGACGTTAGTTTATTAGGTAATACTAGAGCATTCAAGGTCTTTTCAAAGTCAAGGTCATTGTTGATCGCGTTTGTAAAGATGACAATAGGATGGATAATCTCGGACGCTGCCATTTATTGTCAGACAATACTTGTACTGGGTTGATAATACATTACACCAAACCAGATGTTGGCGTAATGTATTTGTTATTGTTTTATGTGTATGAATATCATGCCGTCATTTGTGTGTAAAAATTCTCCTTTTTTTGTATGGATAAAACGTCATTGTTTTTGTATAATATATTTATAATTGAATAAAACGTAAATATTATGGCATTCTTGTGTGTTAAAAGTTGTGAATTTTGTAATACGTAAGAACATTAACAATTTTAATCAATGTTGTTTCTTGGCAAATAAAATGCACTGCAATTTCCGTAATTAAGGAGAGTGAACATCATCTACTTTTAAAAGCACTGACGTCCAAATATTGGATATATTCAAACAAAGAACAGTTTGAACATAGGAGTATTTGCGGATGACATGACACCACCTCTCGAGCCTATAGAATTGAAATAAGTGCAGAGAAGATCAAAATGATGACCAACAACACCAATGGCATCACCATGGACATAAAAGGCCAAGGCTAATCCCTCAACACAGTGCATAGCTTCAAATATTTAGGACCCATTGCATTAGACAATGGGTCCTGACACGAAGTCCTCTCCAGGATCGCACAAACAACTGCTGCCCTGGCAAGGTTGAAGCCCATTTGGAAAGACAAGACCATCAGTCTACATTCCAAGGTAAGGCTGCTGCGCTCCCTTGTTATTTCCATATTCCTATACGCTTGCGAAACATGGACCCTCACTGCAGAAGAATACAAAGCATGGAGATGAAGTGCTACAGAAGACTTCTGGGCATTTCCTTTTCCCAGCACATCACCAACAACGAAGTCCGACAGACCATCAAACAAGCCGCTGGACAACGCGAAGACCTTCCCACAGTGGTGAAGAAACGGAAACCCTGATAGTATGGCCACGTCACCAGATCATCAGGCCTTGCAAAGACCATCCTGCAAGGCACGGTTCAAGGAGGCAGAAGAAGAGGGAGAACGAAAAAGAGGTGGGAAGACAACATTCGGAATGGACAGGCTTGACACTGAACGAAGCCATGAGGGTTGCTGAGAACAGAGAAAGATTGAATTAGACAGGTTAAACTGCTGGTTAAACGATCATCTGCGCGGCTCCAACGACCTCCGAGTTATGGGATTGGATAGGATAGGAGGACGTCCAAATATCGGATATATATTCAAACAAAGAACAGTTTGAACATAAGAGTATTTAAATAAAACCGATTTGTTAAATCAAAGCCAAAGAACCACAGGGACCATAGGCGGGCATGAACGTAAATACCATTTGAATATAAGTGAATGTGAAATGACCCGAGTTTCACTGTACATGCACATGGCCTCTCCAAAACATTAAAGCTGTGTAGCCTACCTCCTAATGCACAGTTCACCACAAGACAACTATTTTTTGGATACTATAGTAATAGTAATAATGGAGCACTCTGTTTACTTTTGTACATGCGTTTATTTATTTATTTGTATCTATTCATTCATTCATGGCTTTTGTCTCTATTAGGAATTGAAGATTGGGTGGTGTAGTATATTTGAAGTCAAAGGTAGTTGTGAAACCGAACGTCTAAATGTCGTAATAAACAACCTCAGCCCATTTTGATTGTTTAGTAATTGTAATATTTGTAAGATAGACATTTTCCCCATTGAAGATAGTCTAATTATTAGCATATTAACGAACCCCTATATATGATTTCCATGCCACGGTTTACTAATTTGTTAACCTTATCTTATTTTAATCATGTTTTTATGTTAATTTAAATGTATTTGGCTCAGAGTCGATAACAATATGGTATTTAACTAAAATCATTATTTCATCCTAAGTATTTTGTTTGTACTGGAAACTGTGCCTTTTCATGTTTGAACACCAATGAGTATATTATGTCAATAGGCCTGGTTGATCTCCCAACATAGTAATAGTTTTTGGAGCATGGGATGCTTTTTAATTTTATTTTTTATTTGTTTGTTTGTTTATTTTTTATTAGATAAGGCCCAGATCTTCAGCAGTTGAATCTATAGCTCATATCCTGATAATGTTGAGCTGTGGATCACAGTACAAAGGTCATAAAAAATCATCCAATAGCAATAAAACTAATACCGTGCTATGGCCCTTTGCTGCTCTTTGAGCTGGGAAAAGCGGTAAATAAGGAACACTTTATGATACTTTAGTGCTGGCATGAATCGTACGTTTGAATCTTTTTTAATTTATTCCAATCTTTCTAAGGTTCTCAGAAAACAGCCAGCAATAAGTACTAGATCTAAATCAGTTTGTGTGAAAGGGATAACATTACATTACATGATTATTGCTTTAGGTCCAGCGGACTCTTCCGAGCCAAATCAGGACCGGACAACCGCTAATTCGCCCAAAAGATCTGCTGAAACAACCCTAGTGGTAAAACTGAAAGCTCTCCACCAGCCAGTCACTTTACAATAAAGACATCCCACGCAGGGGACGCTGAGGCTGTACTCTAATTTATCGAACCCCCGTTTACAAAAACAAAAAAGAATACAAACATCATTATAAATTATCAACCAAACACATACATATAAAATGCCTACATTGCTAAATAATAACATCATAGGAAGCCCTAGCGACTACCTGGCAGAAAGCGTCCAATATCCCCAAGCTGATCCAACAGACCTCGTACACAAATAAGGAGTCTTGTCCCGGAAGAGTTTTCAAGAAAAAAAAGGTAGGTGACTGGTCTAGCGAAGAAGAAGATAGTATAGCAGATTGATAGAACAGAGCAGGATCTAGGAATGAGAAAGAGCAAATGAGAAAGACAGCGACAGTGGGAATTTAAAGCACTAAATTTCCAGAAAGTGGGGATATTATTTATACTGAAACCCCAACAGGGGAGTGAAAGGGATAGGCCTACGTGTTTGGTCATGCACGTTGGAGTGTCCGGTAGTACTAATTACTATTGTTAGTGTAATATTGTATGCACGTTTTATTGTACGTGAAAGCTGTCGGTACTTCCAATAGTTCAAGTATCCATGTTTTGTATTATACCGTTGTTGTTGTTGTTGTTGTTGTTGTTGTTGTTGTTGTTGTTGTTGCTGCTGTTGTTATTTCTTTGGAGAGGCAATTGCCTAGGGAAGGAGATGGTGGGGTTAGGAATGGAGACAACAGCAACAACAACAACATTGTACTATACAAATTCAAATTATTATTATTATTATTATTATAATTATTATTATAATTATAATTATTATTATTATTATTATTATTATTATTATTATTATTATTATTATTATTATTCCGATGGGAGTACATACCGAGATAGGTCTAGTAAGTGCACGCACGCATTCCATCGCATGGACTTTAAAGATCCTGACGCTCATGTCCTAGACGGGTGAGTGCCGGCTACACAAATGAGCGTCAGACTAGGCGCCCAAAGGCTGCAAGTGGGCGCCTCGGGCGACTTGAGTTAGATCCTGTATCGACCAGCGCCTGGCCTTCAGAGGCTCTTGTGTTGGTAAAGCACTATGTAAAAGTGATTACATATTATTATTATTATTATTATTATTATTATTATTATTATTATTATTATTATTATTATTATTATTATTATTATTGTTGTTGTTGTTGTTGTTGTTGTTTATCGCGCCATCTCCAAACTACATTCCATTAGATTACTGTATGCATAAGAAAAAGAAAGTTTGTCTTAACGGTTAAGTTTTCTCATTTTTATGTTGCTTGGTCCGGTTGGTAGCTAAAACAGGCGCCATGCAGTTGCACCAGGAATTTGTGAGGGGGAAAAAAAGTGTTATATCAGGTCTTTGAGTGATAGTTGCGACGGAAGTTTAAAAGAGCATTTTGTCATGGATAACTTCACAACCTCTATCTGTAGGCAATTTTCAACTTAAAGGTAACTTACTGAAACAGAATTTCAGGGCAGTTTGATTGTCCGGTTTTGTTTGCTAGTGTGTATTTGAACTGAATAATACTGATGTTCGAACATGTGTTTAAGAAGAGTTTTTATTCAAGGGGAATTTTAATTACGTTGCTTAATTGTTTGTTTGTTTGTCCAATAGTAAAAAGAAGATGCTAATACTTGTTTTAATATAATTTGTATTAGGACCAATAATGATTTGTCCAGCTGAACAGAATGAAAATATTGTGTATAGCCTATAATAAATACAGGACATCTCACAATAACGATAGTTGTTATTATATACATGTGCACAAATTGCTGTCGTTTTTGTGTGTGTGCATTTCATTCGCATTATTTTTGAATATTTTATCCACTAACGTCTCTTGTTAATGTACCACACTATCATAATGTTTTCCTTATCATTACGCATCTGTTGTTGGATAACACTATGTGGATGGTTTGTTACTACATATTGAAACACATACTGTACGATTGATTTAAAATATTATGTTTCAATGTGGACGAAATGCTACATCACATGTAATTTGTTTTGAACGACTGTCAACTTACAGCGCAATAAATCTTCCACAGCCGAGGGCGCGCTCACAACGCATCTTATCTTTTTGTGTGTAAGCATGCAATATTATAATACAATTGTAACAGCATTGGGTTTCACGGTGAAACGTATACACGAGGCAATAACATAATTGGAATACTTGAATCATTACATTACATTCTCTGTACAGTGATTCTACCATTTCACAATACTGTAATAATACACTCTTTTACATTATTCGAGGACATATTCGTTTACAATGATATTTTTTATTTTACATCGTTTGTGCTTTTGTGTATAAACAGACTAATATGGTCTCGAAATGAGGAATGGTAAAAGCGTTTCATAGTCTTTTGAGCGTTGTATCGTTTTGAAGCGTGCGAGTGTCCTGCGGGTGTGTAGGTAATTAAAATCTTTCATAGAAATAATTATATGAATTGGCAACATGCCTGATCAAACTGCGTAATAAGAATTGGCAACATACCTCATCAAACTGCATAATGTAGATTCCTGCGTTCATTTTTCATTCAGTGTTGACGCTCATAGATATTAAAGTCATAAAGACTATACTAGGCTTACTATACTACTACTACTACTAATACTAATACTATCCTATCCTGTCCCATAACCCGAAGGTCGTAGGGGCACCACAGATGATCGCTTAACCAGCATACTCCATCTTTCTCTGTCCTCAGCAGCCCTCATGGCTTCGCTCAGTGTCAAACCAGTCCATTCTCGAATGTTGTCCTCCCACCTCTTTTTCGGTCTCCCCCTTCTTCTACCTCCTTGCACTGTGCCTTGCAGAATGGTCTTTGCAAGGCCTGATGATCTGGTGACGTGGCCATACCATCGGAGTTTCCGTTTCTTCACCACTGTGAGCAGGTCATCGTGTTGTCCAATGGCTTGTGTGATGGTCTGTCGGACTTCAACGTTGGTGATGTGTTGGGTATAGGAAATGCACAGAAGTCTTCTGTAGCACCTCATCTCCATGCTTTGTATTCTTCGTTGGAGATCTGCTGTGAGGGTCCATGCTTCGCAAGCATATAGGAAGATGGAGATGACCAGAGATCGCAGCAGTCTTACTTTGGAATGTAGACTGATGGTTCTGTCTTTCCAAATGGGCTTCAACCTTGTCAGGGCAGCAGTTGTTTGTGCGATCCTGGAGAGGACTTCCTGTCGAGACCCATTGTCTGACACAATGGCTCCTAAATATTTGAAGCTGTGCACTGTGTTGAGGGATTGGCCTTGTACTTTGATGTCCGTGTTGATGCCATTGGTGTTGTTGGTCATCATTTTGGTCTTCTCTGCACTTATTTCCATTCCATAAGCTCTGGAGGTGGTGTCAAGCCTCTGTACAAGCTGTTCAAGTTCTTGTTCCTCTCCAGCCAATCCATCAATATCATCCGCAAAACGAAGATTGGAGATTGCTCTGCCCCCTATGCTGACTGTGCCTTCGTGATCTGCAAGAGCATCTGACATGATGCGCTCTAGGAAGATGTTGAAGAGTGTTGGAGAGAGTAGGCATCCTTGACGCACACCGATTGTTGTTCTGAACCAGTTCCCGATGACGCTGTTATGGAGGACTGCACTGGTAGCCTTGTCATACAGGCTTTTGATGACTTCTATAATTTTAGGGCTGATGTTGTACACTATTAATAATAATAATAATAATAACAAGAACACGAAGAAGGAGAGAAAAATACTAAAAATACTAAAAAAAATAAACTATAATAATAATAATAATAAGTTAGTTAGTTATTCATTGCCTACAGGGTCCAGCGGATAGCAGAGAGTCGAATCAGGACCACAAAATCAAGACCACAACTTGGTTGAAAGAGGACTCTCCCCTGATCCGTATAAAAGATCTGCTGAAACAACCCTAGTGGTAACGCTGAAGGCACTCCACCAGCCGGTTACTGTACAATAAAGGCATCCCACGCAGGGGACGCTGAGGCTATACTCTAATTTATCAAACCCCCGTTTACAAAAACAAAAACAAATATTAACAATCATTGTAACAAATACACATGCATATAAAATGCTATTGCTAAATAAAAATACCATAAGAAGCCCTAGTGACCATTTGGCAGGAAGCGTCCAATATTCCCAAGCTGACCCAACAGACCTCACACAAATGAGGAGTTTTGGAAGGATTTTCAAGAAAAAAGTTAGGTGACTGGGCTAGCGAAGAATATAGTATAGTAGATTGACAGAACAGAGAATGAATGACAAACCCAGCGACAGTGAGAATTTAAAGCACTAAATTTCCAGAAAGTGGGGATACTATGTATACAGAAATCTCCGCTACCCCCACGGAGGACAACATAATAATTTCATCTTTCATTCAGACACCTTTTATGATCAGTCAATCTTTTTTTTCATTCAATCAAAGAAACGACAACTTGTTCTCCTTGAGAGCCACACGGAAACATCACTAACATCACCAACGAACCGTACAATCATTCCTTACAATTGTAAGAACTTTCATTTTAATTTATGTGATCAATAAAATCAAACGGATCTGTTCCCAAAATTCCACCGATTCCACGATGAAATAAAATGTAGTACTTCTAGAAGTCAATGCAATACTAGATTTCCTTCACCCTGTACTACCAGTTTTGGGAATAGATGTTCAAAAGTGTTCGTGACATCTGAAAAAAGTAAGTTTGAAAGTCGCTTTGTGGGTCGAAGTCAATTATTGTCATTGTAATATATATATATATATATATATATATATATATATATATATATATATATATATATATATATATATATATATATATATATATATATATATATATATATATATATAAAGTATTGGCAAAATCCAATGAAATCTATTTTAACCAAAAACCCATTTGATTTTTATATAGAGAATATTTCAAACAAACTCTGGAGAGAAAAAAACAATATCTCGTGTGAAGTTATAGAAGACTTATTGTGCATTAATGTTTAATACAAAAGTGCTATCAGGGTAATTCAACATTCAAACTTCATGAGTGTATTGATAGATCAAATAACAGTCCATTCCTAAAAAAACGAACAATCAAAATAAACATTGTATATATTATGAACAAAATACATCATTTTGTTTATTGACGTCAAAAAGGGAAAAGGGGTTGGACTATCAAGACTGTTGCAAAATGTCCAAGTTATGGAAAATACAATACATTCGTCCATGACAAAGAAATACTACGGAAGAGGAAAGGGATATCACAATCGTTGCCAGAAATCTGTACAGCAGAGCACATTTTAAAAAACTAAAAAAAAAGAACAATGCCATTTTCTCAACGGCGACAATCGCAGGTTTGAGAAAACATCAAAATTTTCCATGTAATTTGAGCCCATGTATACACACGTGTCAATGCGCAACATTTAGTGCGCAAAAACGAATAACTGTTTTAAAACGAATGTAGGTTCCAAGTATGTGTAGGTGAAACGACGCTGTTTTACGACAGAGAACACTTACGAATACATTTGTGAATCAATCAATGCTAAGAAGTAAACATTTGTTCAAATAAAAATAAGTGAAAATGAAATTTAAAAAAATAAAACACAGAAACACACAAATTTTCGTTTCCGTAGCAAAGTATACGTAGACCAGACTTGGGAAAGCCACTTTATTGTGACAGAAAGACATTATCAACATTTTCTTTAATAGCGGAAGGGTTGTCAAACATAGTTTTCAATAAATAAATAAACATATATACATTTTTTTAAAAAAAATGACCCGGAAATATTTTTTATAACACGTGGTAAGTAACTCGATGTGAAGTAGCATTTCAACTTGTGGAAAGTACGATGGAAAGGTTGCGGAAACATGAAAGCAAAGGAGAGAAGAAAAAAAAATTGTGAAAACGCACCCACACTGGGGCAAACATGGAGTTGTAATCGGATGCCTGGAATACATTGGATAACCTTGGAGTGGGAGTGGTGTGAGGACGGGGTTGAGTATTACACGAGTCTCATTCACTTGGGTGGGTGATAGCAAGCTGATGTCAGTGTGAGGGTATATGAACAGGCACACAACGCCTACCAGTACAGTCCCCTATACGCCATGTGTCCGGGGACGTTAATCTATTCAAGTCAAGTCAAGTCAAGACTACCAGTACTCTACGACCGCCTGCGACCCCTGTCCTACCCAGGCACAGATACTACTACCAGTACCAGTAACACAATAACGCAGAAACCTGGGAAAACTGACATACAAAACAGTACTTTATTGCCGTTCATCGGATATCTCCCCAGCCCAGCCCTCCAACTGCAAATTTGAAAGAGAAAAACAAAAGAAACAAAACCCTTCGCGTCTTCATTGTTCTTTCCCCAAATCTCTACAAAAACAAACCAACCAACCTTCTTTGGTAATAAAACAATGAGCATTTATTAAAAGAAGAAATAAAAACCTCCCTAACTTCTCAAGTTAAAAATCACAAATTTGCGATTTCTTTCAAACCTTTATCAAGTGTATGACACCACTGGAAAATTTAAATGTATCTCCAGTCAGGAACATTTTTTTTAAAGTGCTGTGCTTTATTAACGTTCGAGTCTTCTTTTATCAGCCCATTTACCCACCAAAATATCATATGGGCAGGCCGGCCGCTTTCTTAAAATCGCGCTCTCTGGTGAGCTGTCCCGTCGTTTCCCCATAAAATGCAGTAACAAGGTTACAATCTCTGTATCAGTTTACTTAGTTTTACGTGAATCCTGTACGTCTGACTACAAAAATCTGCTACCTCTAGTATTACAGTACAGCGAGGAGATATATCTATTTGCAATTAAGCATATCAATTAGGCTTTTCGTTTCGTCGTCAAAACATTCTATAGTATTCAACATTCTGACCCCAAAATGTCCGCATTTAAACACTTTTTAAGATTGCCACTATAATTATTCTGAGAGTGTTGCAAAATTGTAAAACCAGTCTTTTGTCCAGAATTTGTTGTGTGAATGTTGACACTAATTTTCGTTTATAAGTCGTTTGTAACGAAACTGAGATCAAGGGAGACAAGTTTATAAAATTGGAATGGGTTGTTCCTCTTCGTTCGGAATTTGGGTATTTTCTTGCCTTTAAATTATTTCCAAACGTATGTAGTCCGTAACAAGAGAAATAATACGTGATCATAATATGTTTTAATTTAAATGCAGTTTAATTGTTGTCAGGACTCGTTGCATCATCAGGTTCATACGTCATCACGTGTGTTGCTGTCTGCAGCTGTTCTTGATTCTGAAATGGAAATGAAAATAAAGTTGATATCATTAAAAGCTGTCAATGTGCTTCTTTCTTCTCCTTCTTTCTTTCTTTTTATATATTTGTTTTATTCTTTTTCCAACATAAAGTAGACAATCGATGTCTCAAAATGAGTTCAAAGACACCAACAATTTCAAGACCAAAAAAATAATCACACACTTCTACACGATCATGTGGTGCACCTACACTCTACACGATCATGTACATACAGGTGCACCTACACTCTTCACGATCATGTACATACAGGTGCACCTACACTCTACAAACAGAAAAGAGAAAGGTTGGGGCAGAGGGTGCAAGATATATTCACACACACACACACACACACACACACACACACACACACACTCGAGCAAGCACACAATCTTCCGGGGCGGATTATGCTCTTCATTAAGGTGGAGAGGTGGGTGGTTTGGGTTCCTGATTACATTATGTAACATTATGAATGAACATTGAGGTTTAACGTCTACACCCACCATTGGCGATATGGCAGACGGGGATAACCATCCAAGGGAAAGAGGGGTAGGGACCTGAATCAACACTCAACCACCAAAGCAATCATACTGCTAAAATGGACAGTGAAAATGGCCACATTTTATATCGCCCACCACGGGATTCGAACCTGGGTCATTGAGCTACGGCGGTGGGTGTGACATTATTAGACTACTAATAATTATGTACTACTGCATACTGCTACAGCCGATTGTTGCCACCTTTTTTAATTTTGTTATTTTATTTTAAGCTTTAGTTATTGTTCAGCCGGAGTTTGAAGTCACAATATATCATATCAAAACTCCTTGAAAAGATTGTCCTGAAACAGTTAAAGGAACATCTTGCTTCCAACAACCTACCTTCTCTGCCCATTTCAGTCTGCCTACCGTTCTGATCGTTCCATGCACTGAAACTGCGCTCGTCCACATTTTAAATGACCTCTTGTTTGCCACTGACTGGGAAACTTTCCCATATCACTCTTCTCGATCTCTCTGTTGCCTTTGATACTTCCCATCACTCTATTCTCATTCAGTCTTGAAAACACTTTGGGGATTTCCGGCTCTTCACTCAACTGGTTCTCTTCGTATCTTTCTGACAAGTTTCAGGCAGTCTCCGTGAACAGTGCCAATTCTTCTCCAGTCCTACTTACAAGTGATGTTCCTCATGGCTCTGTTCTTGGCCCAGTTCTTTTCCTCTGTATAGATCTCCTCTCTCTGACCTCATCAAAAATCACCACAGCCATCATCACTTCTACGCTGATGATAGCCAACTTCACGACAGTGACTCTTTTGAAAATCTTCCACACCTTTTTCAAAGAACTCCTGTCTGTTTCTCTGACATACAAACCTGGATGACGACTAACAAACTTCAACTCAACGCTGAGAAGACCGAAGCAATACTGACTGAAACCAAACATAAGCTTTCTTCTGTCTCTACTGATTCATTGTTTTGGACATAGCACAATCGCCCTTTTATCTTCTGTCAAAAATCTTGGTGTCACCATTGCGGAAACCGTTTCAATGCATAACGTCATTCAGAAAACCTGTCATTCCTGTTTCTTTGTCTATTTGATGCATGTTTTCTTCTTTTTTTGTGATCGTAATGGTTTTCATTTTTGTGGTGCGAATGCGTTTTGAACCGATTTTTAATAGGAAAAATCTCTACTATTACAACCTAACCTGATCCTGCTTCTAGAGGACTGCCAAAAGACCCCGATTTAAAAAATCTGAATTTATAAAATAAATTACTGATGGGCTTACAGATGTGAGTGTGAACTGTGAAATCAAAACAACTCCACATACTGCTTCTATTTGCTCTTAAAAACTGGACAAACGATTGCTAAAGTCTACGGTCATTTTTGCAATTCGCTAATTCAAGTCTAAACATTGTCGGTTATTCCTCACCCTCTCTGAACGCAAAGAGATGTACTCTAATACAATGGGATGGAAGCGGGCATGACCGAGGGTGACATAAGATTCCGTCCTCAGAAAGTAAAAGATCTATGTCAGTCTTTGCAAGCCTACATCACTGGTCAATATGCTTACTGGGTACCAAAACAACGCTAAGCTTTTCAAATAGCATTTGACGTCATTGAATACATACACATGTGCAAGGGACAGAACCCTACTATACTAAAGTTTTACGGCAATTTTGTTTTAAACATGAGGACTCCGGACTCTAAAAAATATTAATTAAAAGGGTGTATGCCATGTCGCGCGGCGAGAAGTGTGTTGTCTCAGATAGTTTGGATACAGTACAGATAAGAGAGTGGATAATATAGTGGAGCTGAAAGAGGGATGGATAAAAGGTGGAAAGATAATTTCACGGAGTGCAACGTAGTTGTAGCAAAAGGTGAGCGAGAATTATAACCTTCCGAGGGCAAGGCAGAGTAGGGCGAAATATAATACGTTTTTGAATGCGCAATGCAATCTAGAGTTTTAAAGAGGAAAGACCTTTTTTGGGGGGAGTGTCTTGGATCTTCTTATGATTTTGAATTCTCTGGAGGAAATGACGGTGAATAGGCAGTGACAGTGTTTGTTCAGTGGCAGACAGTCGGCAGCGTTGTTAGAAGATTAAGTTATCTTTGAGAATAACTTCTTTGGTCTGTGAAAATAGCCATTTTTTGGATGAGCTGTAAAGCTAAAGAAAAGGTTTCTTTTACAGATAAAATAAAATAAATACACGTTTCCTTTCTCTTCACCCCCCTCCCCTCTCATCATCCACTCCCCTCCCCTCTCATCATCCACTCCCCTCCCACACACCTTCAATGTTATTATAGCACGTCGCGAACCGATTAGACACAAGTACACGCGCAGGCACTCATATATAAACATACACTCACACAAGCGCTCCTGATTGGCCGGACGTCCTTCAGTCGCTGAGACGAGAAAAGAAAGGACGTACAAACACGTACGACATGCAACAAATGATAAAGATTTATGAGCACAATTTCAATCACACTTTATTCATACAACTAAACCAACTAACATTTATTGACACGCGCTAAACTCAATATTAAAGTGTATGGTGGTGATTTTGGTGGAGTTTCTGTGTAGTTAGCTAGTGCCATCACGAAGAGCTGTTGCACAGAGCTAAAAGGAACAACTGAGTTAAATGGAGAGAGGGGGAATAGTGGGAACGTTGGATACATCCGGGATAGATTGCGATTACCTCGGATGCATTAACTGTTGCCTTTATTCACTTTACGTACTTCACCTCTGCTCTTCATTGTGACGTGGTTTCTACGTGATCGCCTGTCTTCGTCCAAGTCATCGTCTACCCCTTCCTTGGTGACGACCAACCTGCGTGGGTCTTTTTTCCTTATCCCGTGCGTAACATTTGTTGGTACCGGAAGTGGCAAGTTCTGGTCAAGCGGCAATTTCCGGACTTCTTACCAGGAGGATCCGGATCGAACCTCATCTTTCCCAACAGGTGTTGTCGGTCCCATCAACTATCTATTTTCTTTTCCCTTTACCTTTTCCTTGTGACTTTGACTTTCTCTTTTCTTATGTTGATGCCATTGCGATTGTTCATTGTTTTTATCCCATCACTTTTATTGAGATTAGCGTGTCATGTGTTGCATTTAGTAGACTACGTGTTCGTTCTTTTCTCGTCTCAGCGACTGAAGGACGTCCGGCCGATCAGGAGAGCTTGTGTGAGCGTATGTTTATATATGAGTGCCTGGTTCGCGACATACCACAATGACATTGAAGGTGTGTGGGAGGGGGGGAGTGGAAGGGGGGGAGAATGGGAACGTGTATTTATTTTATTTGTATTTTTTTCCCTCTTTTTTTGCCGGAGGGTGGGGGGTTCCGTGCTCACTAGAATCCCCTCACCCCACCCCACCCCTCGTCCTCCCATAATCCGCCCGTCCCTGTTGTATATGTATGAAAGGCTACACACAGGCCTAACGCCCAGTACTGTGGCTGAGGATTGACAATGTGTATACCACAGTACACAGCCTGTAAACCTGTCGACATCTCAGCCTACGGAAGGAGTTTTCTCTGATGGCCAGATTTTATCTACTTTCATCACACCGTTTTACCAGGTCCCAGTTTTATTCCTCATCATACAGAGCGTTCTATCTGAATATGAAGGTTACAGCTATAAACGGGACCACCGTTTTTTCCACGGTACTCTTATCGCCTTATTAAGCTTATCAAGGCGCTGGCCAAATGAAAAGCCAGTTCTACAATGATTAAAGCTTTTTTGACTTTCATTTCACTTGACTTGCAAACATGGTTCTGTTAATGTCAGGACCGAACCCTCGTCGCACAATAAACGCGCTAAACTGAAAACTGGCGCACTGTATAACTAGCATCACTGATTGCAAAGCCGTTCACGGTGGGTCTGCTACTGCTTCACTGACCTTACACCGTCACAGTGATGTGACGTACATCTGTGACGTCATGAAATTGTGTGCTGCTGCCCAAAAACAAACTTTGACGAGCATCACACTTAAGTTTTCAATTCACAAACTGGAAATCATGCCTACATGCAACGGAAAATACGCACAAGTCTGAAATTACTGCAACGCTATTCTCCACGTTGTTAACTTTTGGACGGTGACAGCATTATTACCCATAACCTTATCTCTTGCATCAATTGTGTGGAAGTGTGTGACAGCTATTTCAGGTAAGAAATGTTGTTTTGACATTGAGAACTAATTCGATGATAGCCAACTGCAATGCAGCTCAAATTCTTGCTATAATTGACTTTGGGGAGATAGATGTACTGTCGGGAAGGAGAGAGAGAGAGAGAGAGAGAGAGAGAGAGAGAGAGAGAGAGAGAGAGAGAGAGAAAGAGAGAGAGAGAGACAGAGAGAGAAAGAGAGAGAGAGAGAGAGAGAGAGAGAGAGAGAGAGAGGGGGGGGGAGGTATAACTGTATAAGAGTAACTTGACCACAAATAATAATAATACATGTTCATTTCACAGCCAGTGATGTCGTTTTCGTCGGCAAATCGGCCATTCACCGATAAAATTCCAAAATGTCCGAAAGAGTCATGTTCTGATCGGCCCGCTGTCCTTAGGTTTTACGGCTCAATAGGCCACCTTTTGTCCGTTTTTTTGGTTGCTTGTCTGATGTCTGTTTCGTTGTTGTTGCTTCTGGCCATATTAATTTCCTATCGGATAAATAAAGGTGTTATGAGTTATTGTCGAACATCGCGTATCGGAAGCGCCAAGCAGACGACACATGCATCAGCAGCGAGAGTTAGAGTAACGTCCCTTGTTGCGAACGGCGTGCTTCCGGCAATAAAACTTTTCGTCTTTGAAATGCCGCCGAAAAAGAAACAGAATCTTATCAGTGGCTTCTCGTTTAATGTTGGTAAGAAGTCAAAATGATGGCCGAAAGATTTTCAAAATGTCCTAAAGGTTTGTGACTGAATCGGCCAAATGGCCTATGCTGAAAATTTCTAGCAACATCACTGCACAACATATACGCGCACTCAAACCCACCGTATGTAGCTCTTTAAAGAGAAATTATAAATACTTAATTCACCGGTTGTTTTGTTCTACTGTAGCAATCTTTTCTAGGGGATACCTTTCATTCAACTCACCGTGTCATTATCGTAGTATGTGGTATGATAGTCGGTGCGTGTGGGAGGTTGGTAGCAGGAGCGCCGTGGGGGAGGAGGAGGAGGCGGAGCCTTGCACACGTGGTTCTGCGGAATAAACCGTTAGATCAATGTTTTAAATGTCGGTCTACGTAAAGAGCTCTGTGTAGAAAAATCACATTTGGTTCTCATACCAAAAAAATCAAACAAAAGTTTAGATTAGTTTAGTTGGTCATTGTTTATAGGGTCCAGCGGACAGCACAGAGTCGAAACAGGACCATACCTTGATTGAAAGAGGACTCATCCTTCATCTGTATAAAAGATCTGCTTAAACAACCCTAGCGGTAACACTGAAGGCAAATCCACCAGCCGGTGACTTTACAATAAAGGCAACCCATTCAGGGGACGCTGAGTTAGTTAGTTAGTTATTCATTGCTTACAGAGTCCAGCGGACTGCAAAGAGCCGAATCAGGACCACAAAATGAAGTGCGCAACTTAGCTGAAAGAGGACTCACCCCTGATCCGAATAAAAGATCTGCCGAAACAACCCTAGTGGTAACACTGAAGGCACTCCACCAGCGGGTCACTTTACAATAAAGACATTCCACGCAGGGGACGCTGAGGCTATACTCTTAATTTATCGAACCCCCCGTTTACAAAAACAAAATAGAATACAAACATCATTATAAAATATCAATAAAACACATACATATAAAATGCCTACATTGCCAAATAATATCATAAGTGACCACCTGACAGAAAGCGTCCACTATTCCCAGGCTGGTCCAACAGACCTCACACACTAATGGGGATTTTTGTCCCAGAAGAGTTTAAAAGAAAAAAGGTAGGTGACTGGTCAAGATAGCGAAGAAGAAGATAGTATAGTAGATTGATAGAACAGAGTAAAAATGAGAAAGAACAAAGGAGAAAGACAGCGACAGTGGGAATTTAAAGGACTAAATTTCCAGAAAGCAGGGATACTATTTATACTGAACCCCCCGGCACACCCACGGGATGCTCAGGCTGTACTCTAATTTATCGAACCCCAGTTTATAAAAACAAAATAGACTATAAACATCATAAAATATTAGCAGAACACGTACATATAAAATGCCTACATTGCCAAATAATAATACCATAGAAGCCATGAGGGTTGCTGAGGATAGAGAAAGATGGAGTACGCTGGTTAAACGATCATCTGTGGTGCCCCAACGACCATCGAGTTACGGGATAGGATAGGAATACCATAGAAAGCCCTAGTGACCATCTGGCAGAATGCGTCCAATATTCACAAGCTGACCCAACAGACCCCCATGCACGAATTAGGAGTTTTGGGAGAGTTTTCAAGAAACAAGTTTGGTTAGTTAGTTATTCATTGCTTACAGGGTCCAGCGGACTGCAAAGAGCCAAATCAGGACCACAACTTGGTTGAAAGAAGACTCACTCATGATCTATATAAAAGATCTGCTGAAACAACCCTAGTGGTAACGCTGAAGGCACTCCACCAACCGGTCACTTTACAATAAAGGCATCCCACGCATGGGACGCTGAGGCTATGCACTATTGTATCGAACCCCCGTTTACCAAAAACAAAATAGAATATAAACATCATTATAAAATATCAATACAACACATACATATAAAATGCCTACATTGCTAAATAATAATATCATAGGAAGCCCTAGTGACCATTTAACAGAAAGCGTAATATCCCCAAGTTGACCCACCAGACCCATTACACAAACGAGGAGTTTTGGAAGAATTTTCAAGAAATAGTTAGGTTACTGGTCTAGCGAAGAAGGTACTGTAGTATAGTAAGAATGAGAAAGGACAAAGGAGAAAGACAATGATATCGGGAATTTAAAGCACTAAATGTCCAGAAAATGGGGATACTATTTATACAGAAACCCCCGGCACGCCAGCGGGGAAAAACAAACAAACAATTATTTTGAGGTAAAGAATAACTACAAAACAATCAAATGGTTTAGCTATATTATACTCTAAACCTAACCTTCTCCTGTGTTAACTTTGCTTAAATGTTCCTGTTGTAAGATGTCCTATTTTACCGTAGAAATATTCCAACCGTATGATCGTATCTATTTTCCCTTCTTCAGCCCTATGATTCCGAGTTCAGCTTTTGTTACAGATTCCAGTTTTTCTTTATGCCAGCCAGTTCAAAGCGAATGCATACGGTATACATTAGGAGATTATTAATGTTCAAGTTAGTTAGCTTTTTAAAACTGTTTTAAATATGTTTTTGGGGGTATTCCTTTGTGTTTTTTCTGCTTAAAATTACGGTATTGTTTAGCATTGCTTTACTCAAAAGTGATTGGTAGATTGGTTTTGGCAACCTTTCGGTCGTTGGGGAGAGAAGCCTATGACTTCCCTTTCTTAGGGCCAGCTTTATGAAGGCGGAGCCCTTCTCCTCTGCCTCGCTGCATTGCCTTCCTCGGTTCTACAGAGAGCCAGGTGTGATTTCGCAGTTGAACGGAAATGCTCCAGCGATCTTACTCCAAGTTCTACAAAATAGAGGCTCGTAGATGCTTCTGTACTCGTACCTTATTGGCAGCTTTGGACTTGAGGTGTCTCTGCACGATGTACTCGATAGAGGAGGTGAGCATGGCCAACACCAGACCAGCGATCAGAATGTGGAAGATTCCAGACACGTTGCTCAGAGTTAACGCGCTCTGACCGCTTGAGGTATCCTGCTGGAGAATCACATGAGACAATAATGAACGAAGGCGTGTCCGGATTATTTAGCTTTGGACTTACTAGCAATCGTGTGATTACGTACGAAATTAAAGCATTTGTGACCTGATCTTTGTTTTCTCCAAATCACATACATACGTGTTGCAACTCATTAATTAAAAAATTATTTTAAAAAATAAATCCAGATTTTGGAGTTTTGATTTTTGAAACTAAGTAACGTGCGAACATCATGCATAATGATACCTTGCTGGCAGTGGTGTCACCACATTTTCCCTTGTCGTACCACCATTTCTGTTCTAGCTTGTACAACTGTCCTATCTCTGCAAGCTGCAGCACGGCGATGTTGATGTTGTGCCTGTATTTCAAGACATTGACATTTAAACTTTATTCCTCCTACATATTATTTGATAAATTGATCTTGTCTACATGCAATTTTGCCAAAGATCAAAAAAATTAAATGAATTAAATCGTTGAGACATACATTTTAAACATCTGAATTACAAATGTTTGTTAATTGAAATCAATATATTTGTTTCACGTTCAGAAGTTTATTCGTTTTGTAGAATACATAATGTTTTTTTTTAAAATTGCCCTTGATGACACACTGACCAAAAAAAAGAAAAAGACAAAACGTTAAACGAATTAAATCGTTCAGGCATAAATTTATGAATCTGAATCCATCACGTTTGTTTATTTACTCATGTTTATTTACTCATGTTTATTTACTCATGCACCTTGTGGTGGGATATGTGCATGTTATAAGTTATTGTATTATTATTATTATTATTATTATTATTATTATTATTATTATTATTATTATTATTATTATTATTATTATTATTATTATATATTTGTCCATCTATTATACATAGCATTTTCTTCATTTCCTTTCTTTTTCTTTCTTTTTCTTTTTACTCATTTTGTTTTATATCCTTTTCCCCCTGTGTGTACCTGAGGGGATGACCTATCCAGGTGGCAATACCGTAACCTTTGTTATCCAGGTTATCTCCAACCTTCATGACGTCACAGGGCTTCTGCTGCGCGTGGTAGTTGTTCATGGCAGACTCCAGCAAGAAAGCGTATTTCCCTTTGGAATTCCGGACCTGCAGACGGATAAAATAAAATACAAGGAAACGGTGAACTGCAGGCTTAAATTAAATCACTAAATCAGCACACATTAATTACCACTTTTGAAATACACCCCATCCTCCATCCCCCTCCAACTCCCCATTTAAAAAAACAAACATATATGTGTGTCAGCGTTTCAAAATAGAATTGACTGTCTAACCATCTTTTTCCGCTTTAAACAGCAGGCAAATCGTTATTTGACTTTATGATCAGGATATGAACCTCATTTTGTTTGTTTCGTAAACATGCTCCATCATATGCAATAATAACATACTCCATCATCTGTAATAATAACATGCTCCATCATCTGTAATAATAACATGCTCCATCATCTGTAATAATAACATGCTCCATCATCTGTAATAATAACATGCTACATCATCTGTAATAATAACATGCTCCATCATCTGTAATAATAACATGCTCCATCATCTGTAATAATAACATGCTCCATCATTATGTAATAATAACATGCTCCATCATATGTAATAATAACATGCACGGTGCGAGTGAATTAAATTTCGAGAAGTACAATTTTATTAATAAATTCACTAGTTCGTTTTAGTCACTATATTGTTGTTGTTGTTTTTTTTTTACCTTGGCTACACCGTCCTTAACTCCGTTCATAAGCACTTCAGCTTTATTGGCCAACATCACTTCTTTCATTCTCTTGAACGTCGGTACATTGGATTCCTGTTCAGGGCAACGTAACGTATCAAAACAATGCAGTAATCATAATAATAATAATAATAATAATAATAATAATAATAATAATAATAATAATAATAATAATAATAATAATAATTATTATTAACATTTATATAGCGCCCGTTCTAATGAAAGCTCAGAGCGCTTTACATTCACATAAGACACTTCTTCTAAGAACTAAAATGACTAAACAATAACAATATAAAAACATGGTAAACAAAACATACAGAATGTAATTACATAATATAAACACGCACGCACACACACAAACACACACACACACACCCACACACACAAACACACACACACACACGCCAAATTCAACACGAATTTAAATTGTGATGTCAGCAAAGGAACGTTTGAACAGATGGGTCTTGAGGCCAGAACGAAAGGCAGCAGATGTTTGGGAAGAATGGAGAGACATGGGAAGGGAGTTCCAGACGGTGGGAGCAGAAAATGAAAATGAGCGTTTGCCAAAGGACTTGTTCACTCGTGGAATGGAGAGATTTTGGGCAGAAGAAGATCGAAGGGTTCTAGAGGATATGTAGGGGTTAACCATGGTTTTGAGATAAGAAGGGCCGGATGAAGAGAGAGCATTGAAGCAGAGGCAAGCAATTTTGTACTCAATTCTTTGTTCAATGGGAAGCCAGTGTAGGGATTTAAGATGAGGAGTTATATGGGCAGATTTTGGAATGCGAAGAATGAGACGGGCGGCATTATTTTGAATCTTTTGAAGTCTTTCCAATAAATAGTCCGGGCAACCACAGAAGAGAGAGTTACAATAGTCAAGCCGTGAGAGAATGAAAGCTGAGACAAGAGTTTGAGTGGCTTTGGCAGACAGAAAGTGACCGATGCTGTTGATTCGACGGAGTTCAAAATTTAGGTTTCGGATTAGAGTTTGAATGTGAGCTTGCATAGTCAGGTGAGAGTCCAAAATCACGCCCAAGTTTTTGACAGAATCAGAAAACTGGACAACAGAGTTACCAACAACAAAGGAAGATGGAAGCTGAGATGTTATGCGAGGAGATGAAATAATTATGGCTTCTGTCTTTTCGTCATTAAGTTTCAATTTGTTGAACGTCATCCAAGACTTGACATCACAGATGCACTCTTGCATCGAATTTATTGTAATGCCAAGATCCTGTGGGTCACAAGGTTTATGAAGTTGTGTATCGTCCGCAAAGGAATGATGATTGACAGAGTGAGAATCAATGATGTCAGAAAGAGGGGATGTGTACAGAACAAAGAGGACAGGACCCAAAACCGATCCTTGCGGCACGCCACTGTTACGTTGAAACGCGAATGTTACGTTGAAACGCGAAGGATAGTATGTCTGAAGCGCGCACGATAGATCTAATCGTTTCGTTTTGCAAAGTATTCAATAATGGAGCTTATTTACCTTTGATTTGTGTTTGCATTGTTGTTAGAAGAAGCTTTGTATAACGTTGGTGATTTTCGTTGGTCGATATTATTGGAGAATTCTCTAGATCTGCGTGTTTACTGTCGATAGAAACTTGTAGAAATTTGAGAACCTTCCCGGTATGTGTAGAGAGATGTATGACGTAAGTCAGTGATGACGATCTTTAATTCTGATTGGTTGTAACGCGTTATTCTAGAACGTCCTGATTTCATCTCGAGTTGAGAGAAAAAATTATATATTCGATGCTCTGTGTGTTGTTGGGAGTTGAGTTGAGAATTGTATGCAGTTGTTGATGTGTGCTGAATAAAAGTGGAAAACTTCATACGAAGACTTTGACTTGTTGCTGAGTGAGCAGGCTGCGTGGATAAACGAATCTGAGCTACACTCATCAGTACTTCAGCATTGGGGCTGAATCAACTACTGATAAAACACCAACATCGAATCGAGTGTAACAGCCACAGATAATAATAATAATAATAATAATAATAATAATAATAATAATAATAATAATAATAATATTAATAATAATAATATATAATAATAATAATAATAATAATAATAATAATAATAATAATAATAATAATATATAATAATAATAATAATAATAATAATAATAATAATAATAATAATAATAATAATAATAATAATAATAATAATAATATTATTATTATTATTATTATTATTATTATTATTATTATTATTATTATTATTATTATTATTATTAGGTACGAAGGTTGTTTTGCAAAGCGTGCAGTAATAGCGTGTATTTACCTTTGATTTGGTTCTGGGGCTGTTGCTAGGGAAAGCTTTGCACAGTGTTGATTATTTGTGTAGGTCAATATTGTTATTGCAGAGTTGATAACTTTCTGCAGTTACTTGTTTAGCATCGTTCGAATGTTCGAGATCTATCTCTCCATAGCTAGTAAAAAATCTGGTAAATTATGGAACGTTCTATGACGTAAGACAGTGCGTAATTCCGGTGACGAGTATTATTTCGATTGGGTGTTGATTGCGTCATTCTGGAATGTTCTGAACTTTTCTACATTATTGAGAGCGTCTATAAGTAAGTAATGCACTGTCTTCTTACAAGCGGAAAGCGATCTTGTATGCAGTCGTTGGTGTTTGCTGAATAAAGTCGGCAAACCTTAAACGACGACTCCTGCCTTGTTGCTGAGTAAACGGGCTGCGCGGATAACGAATTCGAATTACACAATATTTAAGCATCGGGGCTGAATCGACCATTGATCGTGTAACAACAACAACAACAACAACAACAACAACATCATCAACAACAATAATACTATTAATAAATATCACTGGGGCAGGGAAATTCGGGTCGTCCTCTCATCGAAAGCGCGGCAGCCGAAAGAGCAGCTCCACCAAGGACAATGCGAAAGAGGACGTAGTGCATGCTGGGTCTTTGTGTTTGTTTGTTTGTTTGTTTGTTTGTTTGTTTGTTTACATGAACATAGTGTCTTTACAGTTTATGCGATGGAATGTATGCAAACTTACTTCAAAGAATCCCCAGGAGGTGCCCGTGCCCAAAGTACCGTATTTGATGGTGGGGTGATCCACCAGATCGTCAGCGGAGGAGATGGGTGACACCAGCTTTTCGATGGTCAGGAAGGCGGCCAGGTTGGCCGTATAGGACGAGATGATGATCAGCGTGAAGAACCACCAGGACGACCCGATGATTCGACCTGACAGAGATCTAGGGAACACAAGTGGTGGAGCATGTTAGTCGTTGTCGCAATACGTACACGGACTTGAGACATAAGACATGTATTCGTCCAGATGATACACAATGATATATTGCCTCGACGGTGAGCGTAACAGCCTAACACTGCAATATGAAAGGTAAATAAATGGCCTTCCCCAATTATTACATACAACTGTGCCTTTATATATTTGTTTGTTAGTTTGTTTGTTTTGTTTTTTTTTTTTTTTTTTAGCTTATTTAGCTTCTTTTCACCTAAGTGATTTTAGACTTGACGGAAGTGGTTTTAGTCTTGATGGGAGTAGGGGAAAATATTAAACAAATAAGGAATGGTCATAATGAAGGGAGAAAGTAATGCAATAAAATAAACAAAACTGAACAATGAAGCATTCAAAATTGTAAAATAATTATAATTTATACAAATGACGTCCAATATAACTACAAAACAATCCTTGCAAATTGATCTTAATGATATCTCGTATAATTATAATATTCAATGTTATGAATTTATGCTTCACAGAAAAAACAATCCACTAGACCTATTAATAATCTTTACTGACTCCGTCTTTATATATTGGTAATACCTTCATGTGTTTTTATACCAAGAGAAATGTATCTATTTAAACCGTTTCCTCCCCCCACACACCACTCCACCCCCGTAGAGGAAACTGAGGTTTCTGTATAAATAGTATCCCCACTTTCTTGGAATTTAGTGCTTTAAATTCCCACTGTTACTGTCTTTCTCCTTTGTTCTTTCTCATTCCTACTCTGTTCTATCAATCTACTATACTATCGTCTTCTTCTCTCGACCAGTCACCTACCTTTTTTCTTGAAAACTCTTCCGGTAACTCCTCATTTATGTATGAGCTCTGTTGGGTCAGCTTGGGACTATTCAGGGGCGTCGCACACGGGGGGGCAGGGGGGGCACCTGCCCCCCCAATAATTTGGCAAAAAAAAAAAAGAAAGAGAGAGAGAAAGAAGAAAAGAAGAAGAAGAAGAAGAAGAAGAAGAAGAAGAAGAAGAAGAAGAAGAAGAAGAAGAAGAAGAAGAAGATTTCAAACGATAGAGGAAGGCAGGAAGAATCAATAATTAAAAAAAATCACCATATTTTTAAACCGTAGTGTAAAGGGCTAACGTACGAAATAATATTACAATAATCTATTAGCATGTGCCTGTGTTTCACAACAAAATATTTCGTGGCGCTAACGCAATCACCGGGCAGCAGAGCTGTCCTAGTAAAACAAATTGATCAATTGACTGATTTTCTGAAACTGGTAGTGGAAGTGTTTGGTCATTATATGTATGCAATATGCAAAACGAGTTGTGATTTATAGAGAAGACACAATTTCAACCTAGATGATCTTGCGGCAGGTAATTAATGTTCGTGTTTCCTGGTTTTAATCATTATCACATATCGCTAATCATGTATTTGTAGTTTCTGGAAATGAATCTTGTATTTTCAGTAAAGAAGAACATAAATAATTAAATGTTTTTACTCTCAGTCTTTCAGTTGGATGAAGGTACGAGGATATATTACAGGGTGCGTCCCGCTTGTCAGCCCCCCCGCCCCCACCTCCCCGTCGACAGGGTTGCCCCCCCAATATTTTGGACCGTGCGACGCCCCTGCTATTGGACGCTTTCTGCCAAATGGTCACTAGGGCTTCCTATGATATTATTATTTAGCAATGTAGGCATTTTATATGTATGTGTTTTGTTGATATTTTATAATGATATGTGTATTCTATTTTGTTTTTGTAAACGGGGGGTTCGATAAATTAGAGTATAGCCGCAGCGTCCCCCGTAAAGTGACCGGCTGGCCGAGTGCCTTCAGTGTTACCACTGGGGTTGTTTCAGCAGATCTTTTATACGGATCAGGGGTGAGTCCTCTTTAAATCAAGTTGTTGTCCTGATTTTGTGGTCCTGATTCGGCTCTTTGCAGTCCGCTGGACCCTGTAAGCAATGAATAACTAACTAACTCTACTTAAAAGCGACTGTTAAGAATTGATTGAATTGTTAAGCGTATTTTATTAACTCACTGAGATAAGAAAGTGCTGTTTTTGTTTATTTAAATCTTATATATATCCAATCCAACTCAGCATGCAGGAAAGCGGCCAAATCGGATCACTGCTATTTCAAAGATACAGCATTCCAATGTTACATTTTTAGTATCGCCTATCATGTGATTATGTTGTTAGGGTGTTGCTCTGATTAACTGAAAATAAAATTAAAACGCTTCACTGCATTTTTCAATTCTGACCCGAAATTTAGAGAAAAAAACACCAATATATATATATATATATATATATATATATATATATATATATATATATATATATATATATATATATATATATATATATATATATATATATATATATATATATATATATATATATATATATATATATATATATATATATATATATATATACCAATATATAGATATATATATCTGAAGCTAACCTGCGCATCTGGTGTGGTTTGATAAATAAAGCACAACTACCATTACCTAGTGCCTCTCAGTATGTGTTATGGGAGTCTGTATTTACATTTCATTATGGAAATACTGATGTTGAGCCTTTGAGGTATCCCACTATATACTGGATATAAATATTATTGCTTAATGTCTAATATGTTACTCTTGACAAAGGTTTTAAATAGACCGATAAATGTGTGCTGTTATCTTGAGATTTATGTGGGATTTTGTATTTATTTATTTCTTCTTTTAGTAATGTTTTGTCCTTGTCGCATTGTTTTCGATGCCTGCAATGGAATGCGTACCAGTAAAAATGAAAAGAAAACTTTTTTTTTGTTAGTAATTTATTCATTCTCACAGGGTCCATCGGGTTGCAAAGAGCCCAATCATGACCACAAAATCAGGACAACAACTTGGTTGAAAAAGGACTCTCCCCTGATCCGTATAAAAGATCTGCTGAAACAACCCTAGTGGTAACACTGAAGGCATTCCACCAGCCGGTTACTTTACTAAAAGGCATCCCAAGCATGCAGGGGACGCTGAGGCTATACTCTACTTTAACGAACCCCCGTTTACAAACACAAATAAGAATATAAACATCATTATAAAATATTAACAAAACACATACATATAAAATGCCTACATTCCTAAATAATAATGTCATAGGAAGCTCCAGTGACCATTGGCAAAAAGCGTCCAAGCTTACCCAACAGACTTCATAAACATATGAGGAAGTTTGGAAGAGTCTTCAAGAAAAAGGTAGGTGACTGATCTAGCGAAGAAGACAGTATAGTAGATTGATAGAAGAGAGTAGGAATGAGAAAGAACAAAGGAGAAAGACAGCGACTGTGGGAATTTAAAGAACTAAATTTCCAGAAAGTGGGGATACGTTTTTATACAGAAACCTCCGGTAACTCCACGGGGGGAAGAAAATTAATGTCAACATAAGCGTAATAACAGCTGAACAAAGTAAACCTATTTTTTCTTTGGTACAATACTTTACACATGAAAAGAAAATTATTGTCAACATAAGCATAACAGCAGCTGAACAAAGTAATACTTTCATTTTCGTTTGGTCCAATACTTATTTTTAACAAAGATAATGGCAGCTAACAAAACACTACTGAAAAAATCAAAACAACGTTCATACTCACCTTGAAGCATTGAACAAGCCTCTGAAATAATTCTATTGATTGTGGATCCAAAGAGTAAGAAAGGCAAAAACCAAAAAGATGACTTCGGCTAATCTTAAAATCTCAAAAAGAGCCTAACGTCTAACGGAACACAAAAGCTACTAGAGCAATCGCAAATAAATTAAATAAATAAATAAACTGCAACCAAACTGAAAAACCCCCCACTGAAAATGAAATGTAAAAAAATTAAAACTGGACCTGAGAGAGGAGAGTTAGGATTTTTTTTTAAAGTTAGGAACACATGACGCATCCAAGTACTGATATGTCCCAAAGGATGACACCAAGGCAGCACTGCGGGAGTATGCTGGGTGTCAAAACGCACACCATGACGTCATATGACGTCACAATCTTAAGCAGCGTACAAAGAACTGTGGTGTCTTTCTATCTTGTCATTTTATGTTGAGGTTTGGGAGGGTGCTGGAGTAATATGAACTATATAACCTAAAGACAAACATAAAAAAGAAAATAATGAAGACAAAACTATGTACGCAAATGATAGAAACAATTCTACTTTAATTAAAATTTAACAAACAAAACGCACACAACACAATGAATTTTCTTAATATTTCTGTACAAGTATGTATTAGACCATGTATCCATCAGGAAATCTAAACATCGAAGATTGTTACTTAGTGTTGTTTTGAGCAGTTTTCTAAAGCGTGTACTGGTTGAAATGGTCAGTGATGATGGGAACACTCTTGATCGACTGACTTAAGTACAGTGATCATAGACATCTGCACGAAGCAAGCTTCATTAGTCTAATTCCTTGAACAATTCGTTAACCGCTGGCTGTCGTCGAACGCAGTCAATCAACGGGCACAGACGAGACACATATTAATTCAGGATTTTGTCGACAAAATGCGCAAATAGGCTCAGCGATTGCGATAAATGTACTGCCTGTGAGCAAGCAGAGAGCCATTCAACTTGTCTGTGGTATTTGGCGAAAAAGGTAGTGGTAGGCGTAGAAACGATGGCCATCGGTTTCGTAAAAATGCAGACGATGCAAGACAAACGCCAAGATTGAAGCTTGCACGACACACACACACACGCACACACACATAGAGCTGTCTGCACTCTGTACTATTAGCCTGGAAATTTGGGCTTAAAGTCATCTTGATATACAATAATTCTTGAATATGAACTTCATAACCTGAAACCATTTTAGCTATCTAATAATATTTATATCCGTCAGTTTATTTCTTCTATTTTCCACCAGTAAGTTGGCTACGCAAAATAGCAAGCTTAATAATAATAAATAAGAATATTATTTAATAATAAAAATAACAGCATGCTCTTTAACACAACAAATAAATGTCGACAGGGTTCATACAGTCACAATGTAAACAGGTATTCACGAACGAACATTTACATGCAGCTGAGAATTGACTGGTTTTCAGAAGCACTTCGGCTTCTTTAAAGAAACAATTTGTGGAAGTTAATTTCCGACAATTTATGATGCGACATTGTTAAAGGATAAACGCACCTTTTGGAGGTTTAGGAATGCAGGGTGGACTGGAACTAGGCAGGCTAGAAAGACACCACAGCAGAAGCAATGACACAAAAGAAAGCGACAAAGCCGTTGCTAAAACGACACCAACATACCCCGACCTAGCGCTGGCCAAACTAAAAATAAACTTATACCATGCCATTGTCTAAAAATAGTACTTCACAATGACACACAGCCAGCACGGATTCTCCTCTGGCTTTGTCTGCTAGGTCCGGGAAGGGGTCCAGGCACGGGCCCACATTTAACGCACTTACCTTGCCGACCACGCGTGCCACGGAAGTGCAACATTTAGAAAGGGAATCTATAGCTGTAGAAAAACTGACTTACGGGTAAACAGCATCATGCAGATGTTCTACATTTCTCGATTTTCAACACGACGGATGGCCGACATGTAAACGCATTAAACCACACACAAGGTGTTCCTGTTTGGGGGCTCGTGCCTGGAAAACTTTGCTCGGACCGTTCTCCAGCTAGAAGAAGAGAATCCGAGGTCGAAGTGCGCGGTGTGTAAGCAAATACCTTGGGGATATATCAGACCCTTGCTGCATTAAGGCCCCCAGAGAGAACCAGAGTGTGTTGGAAATGCTGAAAGTGTTGGTGGCTGACGGCTCCTTGCCCCCCTCCTGCTTGACCTGCCACTCGTACGGCGAGAAGCGGCCCACGAAGAAGAGCACAAAAGAGACGGCCAGAAAGCCCATGGCAATGCACAGCCACACCCATCTGTCTAGCGGCTCCATGAAGGAGAAAACCCCGGGCTTCTGGCGGTCCGGCTTCTTGATCATGATGGAGATGCCCGTGTTCATGAAGGGTTTGGAGAAATCCACCACTCGCTCACGCTCCTGTGTGATTGTCAGCGGCGCCACGGCTATGTCACGCTCCTAGGGAACCCACCATTTTCCAATGTAACATCTGTTTCACAAAGTGATGTTATCGTACAAATTAACAATGAGAGTTTTTTTCTAGCTCAAGAGCTGCTCAAGGGTCTGGCCGATTCGGGATCTAAGTATGAGGCGCCCACTTGCACTCTAGACGCATCGTCTAACGTCCAGACAACTGGGCACAATCCTGGGCGACCGGGGATGTGGGAGAAGGGACCTAGTGCTTATTAGGTGTACTTGTGTAGCTGGCACTCACCCGAATAGGACATGAGCGTCAGGATCTTTAAAACCCGCGTCGCAGATACATTTTGGTTTTACCGTCATCCGAAGGAGCAAAGCAATAACATTATAACATAAAATAAATGTAAAATAAATTGTAATAATCTTGAACTACTGAATTCATGATAACAAATTCCTAATACGAGATTCTATTAGTGAGTAAGACAATATAATGTATGTGTAGTAAATAGTATAGCCATATTATTTTCATGCTGAAATAGTGTGCCTGAAGATAGTTGCCTATGCCGCAACAACGCCTAATATTTTAAATATATTTTGTTCTGAAAGCTGCATTGAAGTCTTAAAAACACTGACGTTCTGACTGTTTCTCTGAAATAAGCCAGGATAATGAACGAAACTACGCCCGACAACGGGCGTGGTGGATATTCTGTAAAACCTTGAGATCCATTGCATTGGCTTTTGTATCGCAGATTGGTACTAGTACTTTTATCGAACCGGAAAGAAACCTCCGGAGTTAAAATATAGGCCTATCAGTACCTAGAACAACTTCCTGATTTTCTTTACCTTTCGGATCAGCTCGCCAATCATACCATCCCAGGTGCCGTTTTCATCCAGACGTCCGTACTTTTGCGCCAAGTGGACGTGGAACTCGAAACCCACCCTCTCTGCCACCATCTGGATCAAGTCCACGCAGTAGCCATCGAACCTCCCGTGGTTAATTACTGGTATTCCTTGTGTAGTGGAGTTCACCGGGCCAAAAAATGGTTCCTCCTGCGTTAGACCAAACCACTTAGCTTGTTTTAAACTCTTTTATAGTCGAACCCCTTTACTCGTTTATATCCCTCTTTGTGTTCAAAGCACGGAACATAGCTCGTTCATACCCCATATATGTGTAGGAGGAATAACTAAGCTTAACGTCCTATTGCGTTAGCGTTAAGGACGAATCACCACGTCGCCACCTTGACAACAATGATGATGATCATCATATCAAAAACACGTGTCTGTGTAGGAACTACATCGCTCGTTTTTATACCCCTCTGTATGTATAAACCATAGTACACAGCTCGTTTATACCCCTCTTTGTGTATTAACCACAGTACGCAGCTCGTTTATATCTCTCTGTATGTATAAACCACAGTACACAGCTCGTTTATATCCCTCTGTATGTATAAACCACAGTACACAGCTCGTTTATATCCCTCTGTATGTATAAACCACAGTACACAGCTCGTTTATATCCCTCTATATATAAACCACAGTACACAGCTCGTTTATATCCCTCTGTATGTATAAACCACAGTACACAGCTTGTTTGTATCCCTCTGTATGTATAAACCACAGTACACAGCTCGTTTATACCCCATCTTTGCGTAGAAACTATCTCTTAAGTAGAAACCACATCGCTCGATTTATACCTCTCCTTATGTATAAACCACAGTACACAGCTCGTTTATACCCCTCTTTATGTATAAACCGCACAGCTCGTTGTATAGGGCTAACCCCTTTATGCGCAAACTAGACTACATAGTTTGTCTGCACCACTCTTTATGCATGCACACATGTCCCGTTCTGCCGTGTGATAAAAAACAAAACAAAGTAAGTTCAACGACGCAAATTTTGAGAAACGCCATCGTGTAATACCCGGCCGTCAATCGAACCGAGGCAAGCGAATGTACCACTTCCTTGGACGCCGAGTCGACAGGAGTTAGCTGTTTCTGGACCTTCCTACCGGACCGTCCCTCGCTACTCTGAGAGCCGAATGTTCTCGACGGACTACCAAGATAGTCCCGAGCTGTTACCGTGAACTGTGTTTCATATAATTCTATGCTCCAGTTCGCCAGCCAGTTTATCGCCAAGTCGATTACTGATGCCATGATCATTTAGTGAGATAAACGAGGAATACATTAACGAAACTTTATAATGGAGACAGTGATGAACAGTCTGAAGTGTGTCGCACAGGCTGAGTTCCGTTCTGGTCATCCTCAACAACTGTGAAACGTACTGTTGTGTATCCGGTCTCTGCCTGTGGTTTGTGAAGACTGTGGTGTTATGAAGACTGTGGTGAAGACTGTGGTGTTATGAAGACTGTGGTGTTATAAAGACTGTGGTGTTATTTTTTCCTTCAGATTGTAGTGAGTTGACCACTCCATTGTAGGTATAGATTTTCCTACTTTTGGTTCTCCCACTTAGCTGCGCAATTTATAAGTAAACCTTTTTTTTATTGTTCATGTTATGAAGTGTTTTGTGTGCAAGTATGAAATATTGGAGTCTGATGACATAGATGTTAGATTTATAATAATACAGGGTGGGAAAACTTATTGCCTGTGTTCTTGAGTTTTTCCCTTTTTCATCTTGCTACACGAATCCTTTACAGTACAAGAGAAGCCTTTGACCAAGTTCGTAGTAAGCAAAATAGCGCCAACTGGTCATCAGGATTTGGAGAGAAAAAGATGTCTATTTAATGCTGTATTGGTGTCGGAATTGTTTGAAATCAAGAACATTTCATTCCTTCAACATGAGAATATCTCAAAGTATGATTGTCCTGATGGAGTACACCCCAACCGAAGAGCTACAGCAACCCTGGCGAAGAACATTGGGCGTCACCTGAATTGGCTCCTATGGAAAAAGTTAGATCAAAAAATGATCGTCGAAGGGAAAATTGGTGGAACAAAAACTGGCAGTTCTACTAAACATCATGCAAAATACAAAGACTGGATTTCACATTTACCAAAAAGTGAAGAAGACAAACCAACACATAATTACATGAAAATAATAACATGTAAATTATTCATGAAGAATTATAATACAAAAGCATTTTTTGTTAAAATAAATAAATACAGACTATATATCTGTAAGTGTAAGTTCAATAAGTTAGAATAATTATGAAGCAAAATGAAATAACATTTTTTCAGTGGAACTGCAGGTCACTGGGTACAAATTTATTATATTTTGAAAAATATATAGCGGATGAGAATTTTCACGTTCTAGCATTACAGTCTTTGAATATTGACCCGAAGAGGCTCCCAAAGTTAAAGAATTATTATTATCCTCCTTTGTTTCATGCTCTTGAATTCGATGACAAAAGAAAAGTACAGACAGCTTTATATATTAGGTGTGATTTAGATTATTGCTTATTTCCATCGCCTGTACCTACGTCACTAAAGAATATTTATAGTACTGCTGCAGTGTTGAAAATTAACAAGCATATTGTTTTAAATGTTTTGTCTGTATATTTACCAGAAGGTCCGAAAGAAGAAAATACAGATTGGTTAAAAACATTAGTAAATTCAAATGCTAAGTGGTTAATAATGGGGGATTTTAATGCGCATTCGCCGTGGTGGGAGCCAGGTTGTACTATAGTAACAAGTAGCCGTTTAGTTGAAAATATTTTGGACTCTAAATTATGCCTCTTAAATGACGGTCAGTATACAAGAATCCCTGATGTTTCATACCACAGGCCCACGGCAATTGATCTGCCATTTACAACACCTGACTTAGCAATAACTTGCACTTGGTCTCCGCTAGACGATTGTCTAGGAAGTGATCATATACCAATTATTATTAAGCTCAAGGATGTTGATTATGATAAAGATGATAAAACAGAAGACATCATTCCTAAATTTAAATATACATTTGCAATATGGGAAGATTTTCAAGCACATCTCAATGCCATCGATACTGACGGTATTATTCATGATGATGTAGATGTGTTTTATTCAAATTTTAGAAATAATATATTAACAGCAGCAGAAAAATATATACCAAAGTGTAAATCTAAGAAACTAAATAACCATTCTGGAAATTCTTGGTGGAACAGTGAATGTGAAACAGCTGTAAATTTTAAAAAAGACTTATATAAGCATTGGATTAAAAATAAAACGGAAGAAAATTTCACAAAGATGAAATATGCTAAGATACAATGTAATAGGGTTATAGCTCAGGCAAAAAAACAGTATTGGTCTGAATTTTGTGTTAAAGAGGTTTCAGAGTCAAAGGATATGCAAAAGGTATGGAAAAAAGTAAAAAAAATGAAAAATGGATTTAAACTTCAGTCGTATCCAATTAAATTAAGCAATAATAATTTTCCAAGTGCTAAAGAGAAGGCTGATGCTTTTGTAAAGATTTTTGCAGAATATTCTTTATCATCAAGTCTTGATCCATCAGTACAACAATTAAGAAAAGAAAAAGAAAATGAGAAAGAATATGAAGACCCTTTGCCAAATAATTCTCATTTTATAAATGCCCCTATTGAATTTGAAGAGTTCTTAGACTGTTTACAATCATTTTCATCAAACAAGACTGCAGTTGGGATTGATGGAATGTCATATCAATTATTAACGCATTTGCCTTTGAAATGGAAAAAATTACTACATTCATTATGCCAACAGTGTTGGCAGAGTGGAACTCTTCCTATTATCTGGAAGAAGTCAGTAGTTATTCCAGTACATAAGCAAGGTAAATCTCGTTCCTCAATTCTTAATTATAGACCAATTGCATTGAACTCACATGTAGGGAAAGTATTTGAAAAAATAATTCAGAAAAGAATAACATATTTTTGTGAAAAGAACAACGTAATTCCTAAAAATCAGGCAGGATTTAGAAAAGGTCGATGCACAACTGACCATTTGGTGAAATTAACTAGTCATATTAAAAAACAGTTTGCTCATAGAAAAAGTACTCTTGCTGCATTTGTCGATGTCAAAAAAGCATATGACAGTGTGTGGCATGCAAGATTGTTATATAAGTTAAAAAAATTGGAATAAGTGGTCATATGTATAATTATATAAAAAATTATTTAAATGGCAGATCTATATGTACACGAGTAGGAAACACTTATTCATCTTATCATAACATTGACATGGGAATTCCTCAGGGCTCTATAATTGCACCATTATTGTTTTCAATACTTATTCACGATCTTCCCACTGTTATTTCTAATTCATTAAATGTTGTTCAGTACGCTGATGATATTGCCATGTGGATTAATACATCTCTTCGAAAACATACAAAGCAGAGAGTATAACACATGTACAAAAACTTTTTCAAGAAGAACTGAAAAACCTTAATCTCTTTATGAAAAATAATGGTCTGGAATTGTCATCTGAAAAAACGTTTTTAATGCTTTTTAATAATGGTATTAATCCTAAATGTTTACCTGTTTTAAAATTAAATGATGAGATTCTTATATACAAGAAACAGGTTAAATTTCTTGGTGTTCAGCTAACTTCTAAATTAAACTGGAAATTACATATTGAACATTTAATAACAAAGGCAAGAAAATCCCTAAATTTATTAAAAATTATTAGTGTACAAAATTGGGGTCAGGATACCAAATCCCTCTTACATTTAGCAATATCACTAGTCCGTTCAAAGCTTGTTTATGGTCAGGAGGTGTACTTTTCATCAAACAATACATTATTAAATAAATTACAAAGCATCGACAGTAGAGCTCTTAAAGTTGCATTAGGTGTTCCAGTTCATGCTAATACAATTAAAACATACCAAGAAGCTGGAATATTACATTAAACCAACAACGTCAATTAGCTACTTCAAAATATGTATTAAGATGTTTATCTGTCCCTAATTCCGTACGGGAAGAAATTTTTATAGATGCAGAAGACTATCCAAAAAGAACTAAATATATTAATTACTTGAAGCCAATTAAGAACTATACAAAAGATCTTTTTGAAAAGTGTAACATTGATATCACAGCAATTCCCGTTATGCCATTAATATCACCTATTCCACCATGGGAGCACAGAAATGCAAATTTTAACATTGATTATAGTGTAACTAAAAAAGATGACAACACTAATCTCTTAGTTGCTGAGGTAAAAGAGCATATTGAAAATAATTATTTAAACCATTTGAAGATTTTTACAGATGGTTCGGTATTAGATTCTTTAAATAGTGGATCGGCTTTTATCATTCCTGCATTAAATGTAAGACGCTCATATTATCTAGGAAAGGGGTTTTCTATATTTACGAGTGAGCTTTATGCTATTGTAATGGCTCTCAACTACATTATGACTTTACCGTTAGAGCTCTTTGGTTTACTGATTTGTGTAGATTCAAAATCGGTTTTGTATGCTTTGAAACAGGGTAATTCCAAAGTAAGAAATGAATTCATATATGAAATTAAACATATGATCCATTGTATTTTTTCTAGAGGTATAGTTGTTGATTTCTGTTGGGTTCCAGCACATTGTGGAATTCATTGGAATGAAGTATGTGACAAGTTAGCCAAAGAGGGAGCGCTAAGATCATTAGATTCTATTTCTGTTAACAATTTGAGTATGTGTTGTCATGAAATGTATTCCTTATTAGAAAAAGCAGTATGTCAAGATACTAGCATTAACAAGATTACTATACCGAACTGTTCACGACAGTTGTCAAAATTAATATACAAGTTAAGAATGAACTCATGGAATACTAAATATTCGGCAAATATCCAGTGTATGTGTGGCAAAAATATATCAGTTTACCACATTTTTTTTGAATGTCCAGTTTTAAATGCAATGTATGAAAACCAAGGACATAATTTGACTGAATATGGACATTCTTTAGATGATGTATTACATCATTCACAGATAACAGCAGTTGTGAAAATTATTGCACAGACTCCTATTGGTAGACTTTTATAGTTTGGTGTTAAATCCTTCTTCCCCTTTCATTCCATTTTGTTACAAGGTTTCTTAATTGTGATTTTATTTATATTGTTGTTGTTCTTAATTAATGTCTAATATCACCTGAATGTGTGAACAGACAATAAATGGAATATTGATTGAAATTTTGAGAAAATCAATGTTGGTTTAGATTTTTTAAAAATGTTTTTTTTACGTATCTCAGCAATAATTGTGGGGAACCACCATATTGGTGATAACTTAAAACTCGTACCTTGAAACGGTTGTGTTGTGGTAAGCTGGCTTCAAGACCGTAGACTGGTGAGATTCGGTTTATTTTTTTGTGTGCGTATGTGATCGTTTTCTATACTGTCTTGGTGGGTCTTAGTGTGTTTATGTTTTGATTACTCGCTTATCTGAATCTCGAAGTCTATACACAACTGACATTGTAAATCAACAGAAAAGAAAGCTTCTCGTCGTATTACTGACTAAATTTTGCCCGTGCTAGATACAGGCGCTTGCATCTTTGTGTAACCATCGCGAAAGATATCCCATTTACTTGTGCATTGGCAATGTCGGTTTGCAACACAGGATCGGCTGTCCTGTTATCCCGACCTCTATGAAGTTGTACGCCTTGCTGCATTTTTTTTAACGTGGTTCAGATTTATTTGTGTATCGCCTTACTTTCAGCGGAAGCTTGCGACTACACCTGAGACTGCGGCTATTATGTATGCGTGCATTTGTGAATGTGAATGGGGAGAGGGGTGGTGAGAAAGAAAATGAATTTTGAATTTTTTTAATTTTTTGTGTATTTTTTTTATAAAATAAAAATAAAATTAATTTCAATGCAATTGCTATCTGTGATATGATGCAGAGTTAGAGGTGATGAGTGCGATTGTGCCACCAAGGGTGATCTAGTGTTAGTGTTTTACTTCTTCTTTAACATTATATATTGTTGCTGTTCGCTTTGTGTGTTGTGTAATGCATTGTATGTAGGTGTTCACCTTACTTTGGTAAATACGTCTATGCTGCTGCCTTTGTAATTGCTCCGTATGAGACAAATAAAGTCGTATTGTATTGTATTATATCTCGTTGTAAGCTTAAGCTTAGATCTCATTTCTTCACTGGTTTTGTTTCTTTTCAAACCTGCGGCACCATTGACCAGAGATTCTATCGTTGGCTATTACACAGGAAAAGGAAAAGGGAAAACGATATCCATTTGTGTGTATTCTACGTTTAGTTTGACGCACACCATGGGTCGTTCCATTGTGCGCCTGTGAGTACAAAATATGGACAAGGCGAAACCGCCCTACCTTTCGATCTGGATTAGCTGCCCCCATTAAGTGCAGCAAATGTCTTTAAAAAGATGGAAATTGTTGGCTCCCTACATCAAAGAAGAAGAAGAAGAAGAACTCACGACAATGGAAGTCACAATCTGTACAGCGCTAGCAGGCTGCACTTCTTGCGTCACCACTCCCAGACTGTTGACGTCCAGATCCTTGGACTTCCACGTCGCTACCTGCGCAGGTACAGACACACACGCTGGACAAGATGGCGTGACATTCAAACGTACATCCAGACTCTCACACACAATTGTCTAATATCACAGATGTGCATCAACGTCAAATTAAAAATTTAAAAAAAAAACTTTTACTGAAACAAAACGTTTCGGAAGTGCTGACAATTAATTTGGGTTTTTTGGTGGAGAGGGGGATGGGGAGGGTAGATGGGGAAGCGGCCAGCTAGGAGTGGGACGGAGGGTGGTATGAGGGTGGGTGGTGGTGTGGACGCGGATGAGGGTAGTGAGGTTGGAAAGTGATGGGATGGGGGATGTGGGGGGGGGATCTAAGATAGAATGAATTATTATTTTTATATTAAAGTCTTTTCACATCGCAGGTAGTTAGGTAGATAATGATTGTTTATAGGGTTCAGCGGACTGCAATGAGCCGAATCAGGACCACATCTTGATTGAAAAAGGGCTCATCCCTGATCCGTATAAAAGATCTGCTGAAACAACCCTAGTGGTAACATTGAAAGCACTTCCCCAGCCGGTCACTTTACAATAAAGACATCCCATGCAGGGAACGCTGAAGCTGTACTCTAATTTATCGAACCCCTGTTTACAAAAACAAAATAGAATATAAACATCATGTCACGGGCCCCGAGCGGGTTCCGTGACTTCAGCACATAAAGCGAGTGGAAAGGAATAAAACTCAAACAAAATAAACTAACACAAATGCCAGAATACAATCACACTCTTTTATTCCACAATTAACATACACGCACAGGATAAATGGGAACTAACCTCCCTCAACCCCTAACAAGACCCCCGTCCCAATACTAACTAACAATTACCTCCCCTTGTAACAAACCCCAAACAGAACTAAACAACAACAGTTTCTTTACAAAGTGTATACAGCAAAATCAAAATCAACAAATCAATTCAAAATGTAAATCTTCAAATAATAAGCAAACAGCGTCTGAATCTTTACTCATAAACTATTATCTGGCGAAGCTGTGGCACCGAAGCAATGTCTCAATGTTCTTGTCAAGTAGCTCAGAGAGCTAAACAGTCTCTTTCACAATAAGCGGATGATTCTTCTAACTAAATGAATATGTTTTTAGGTGTGGTGCAGTGTGAATCTGTGTGTGCATGAATTAGGTATGAAAACCTCCTGTAATGGTGTTGCCTCGATACATAGGCAAAACCTGCAGCAGTGTAAGAGATCACCACAGCACTACTCTGTTGTAGAGGCAAAGGCACACCCCAGGCTGGCTAGAACCCAGTCAGCGTCAACAACAGCAACATCAGTACAGCATAACAGGCAACATCAGAGGCAACAGCGTTGAAATAATGCGTAGAAATAAACAGGTAGAAGAAACACGTAGAAGTAATAGCCCACACCTGTAAGCATATACACAGTCTTAACAACCTGCCTACAAAACAATAACCACTATATAATATAATATAACACGCCGTCCTCCGTCCACCATCTTGACCTGTATATGAATACCATGATAATAATACAAGATGCTATACACACATTTCAATAATATAAATCAACCTTTGATGCTAAATAATTCGCATCTTCTATAAACACAAACATTTATATAAATGTACATAATCATTGCAACCACACTTCAACCACACAGTCCTGATTCATTCCGCCTCCCACTATCACCACCGTCACCCCCAACAATTATAACACATCACGATTATCTCCCTTCTTCCATACTACCTTGCCATACTATACTATAAGCATGCTTCCTTCATAATCATCGCTTCATCTTTGTTCAGCATAATACATTCTATCGTTCTCTCCATACATACACCCCCTCTCTCTCTCTCCCTCTCTACATTCCCCATCGTCGCCTTTGACCCACTTTTATAACAACAACAGCAACGACATTTCCCCATCACATATACAATAAGAAAATCATAAGAAATCATATAAAATCAACAAAATTCATTACACATCCTAAAATACATCCCCTTCCCCACACTCATTACCACTCATACGCGTACGCAATTCTCGGAGCGCGCCACTAAAGAATTGAATGACAGGATTTGCTCACCTTATAGGCCTCGGCTTGTGACACCCTTTCCCCCAACACCACAACACGACACAACACTGTCACAATACACTGGTTAGTCTTTTTGAGAGTCACTTTCTCTTGCTATTGCAGGTTATTTCACTTTCCAAATAACACTTATACTGAGGATGAGGTCACCTTAGCTCTGTCACAGACACTAAGTCTTGGTGGGTGTTCAATCGAGAACTACACACACCTTAAGCATATAACTCTACATTTGTTGACAAATGGTAGTTAATATCTTCCTTTCAAATTCTAAACATCCTTATCCCGACGAGGGCATAAGACCTTGGGTGGCTATATAAACAATAAACACACCCTTCCAACAGTACCCTACACTACAATGACCTCTGTCACAGGGTTGCTGCCTCGTTAGATTCGATCCTCTCGCAACAGCATCTCAAACCACTCTGCCCTCCAAAAAACGCGCCGGCCACAAGCAAAATAGTCGAGCTCTCGTCAGTATGCACATTCTTTATTACGCGTATCCCTGTTCTGAATTTAGCCTACCCCCTGTCTTCTACGAAACGCACGGACTTTACGAAACTGCACTTTCATACGCAAAAAGTAAATCGGTCACGCTATTCTATGTACACTATATACGGAGAAGTGTAATTCGTGAAAAGTATAATTCTCCCTGCTACCTGAAAACTCGTGTCGTCACACATCATAATAAAATATTTACAAAATACATACATATAAAATGCCAACATTGCTAAATAATATTACCATAAAAAGCCCTAGTGACCATTTGGCAGAAAGCATCCTATATCCACAAGCTGATTCAAAAGACTCATACACAAATGAGGAGTTTGGGAGTTTTTTTTAAAAAAAAGGTCGCTAAGAAGATAATAGATTAATAGAACATATTAGGAACGAGAAAGAACAAATGAGAATGCCAGAAACAGTGGTATAAAGCACTAAATTTCCACACAGTAGGGATACTATTTATACAGAGAACCCCGGCACCTTAACTGGTTGTCCCACCGCCATAGCTCAAGTGGTAGAGCGTTCGCCTGGCACACCGATGACCCAGGTTCGAATACCGGGATGGGCGATATAAAACGTGGCCATTTTTACTGTCCATTGTAGCAGTATCATTGATCTGGCGGTTCCAGTGTTGATTCAGGTACCTACTCCTCTTTTCCTGGGATGGTTATCTCCGTCTGTCATATCGCCAATGGTGGGTGTAGACGTTAAACCTCAATATTCACCTGAACTGGGGTCACATCGCAGTGAATTTAGAAGTAAACTAATTTTAAATGAAACAATAGCAACTATAAACACAGTTTTATTGAACTGGGAAAAAAATCTCAGCTACCAAATAATTATGAAAGCTTTCCTACTTAAGATGCATATATTACGGTTTTTTTTATATCATAGATCAGATCATCAACATTATCATCATATATCACATATTTTCTTTATCATATTGAAGATTATTCTTTTTATATAAATTTGTCAATATGGGACATTCGGACAAACTATTTTTTTGTCAATGCATACCCATCGAAAACTATCGACATATTTACCTCTACAAGAGTTTAGTCTTAATTTATAAACATACTGGCAACATTTTGTGAATATGATCTATAATATTTTATTAAATAATAAAGTGATTTTGATTATTGAATAGCTAACAGGGATATTTGAAATCTGTCATTTAAAAATAGAATGACACCTTATAATATTACTAATCAATGGAATTGAGAGTGTTCGATACTAAACTGGGGAGTGCACTGTTTTAAATCATATAACAATATTTTTTAAACTTCATTACAGTTATTTATATCTGTGCATTAAACGACCACTCTCTTTCAAGTCTTCAGAATACTTAAAAACAAGATGGCAGGAAACTCACACGTATTTTCAGACTCTCTCTCTCTCTCTCTCTCTCTCTCTCTCTCTCTCTCTCTCTCTCTCACACACACACACATATACACACACACACACACACAAATACACACAGCTGAAACCCAGCATTTTTCCAAAGTGTTTTTCTTTTTTTTTTTGAGTGGGTCACAATCCCCACTTTACTGTATTCTTTGCGTTAGAAACTCGACTTGCGAATTCTCCTTGCATTGTTTTTGTAATTTTCATTTTTTATAAACAACAGCAAAACAAAGTCAGTTGCTGTAGAAGTGTATTTGGGTGCTGTTTTTTGTGTTTTTTATCCCCACAGTAGTCGCTTTTCTATTTATAAAGCGCCTTAACCACGCCGTTTTGTACAGACATTTAATTTTCATTTATTTAGTCGTTCATCGAATCATTTAATTCTCACCTTTTTCATGTTTTGCTTGAACTGGAGGTTGTAGACGTCGATGTTGTAATCGGATCGCTTCTGATTCTTGAAGTCCACAGGTCCTGACAACCCTTCGAATGTTACCTTTCACAGAAACACAGTCTTTGTGAGAGCACAAGACCGAACCGCTATGGCGAGCGTGCAATAGGCTGCATAAATAAACAACACATACATTGCGCCACTTTGTAGATTCCAGAATACATGCATGATGGAAGCCATCTCATCTTTCCACTGCCACGAAATGCAAACATATATGTTCACACACTTTTTTCGAGGTTCTCAGATTCCGAACATAGATTGCTGAACCTTTTGAAGAAACAAAAATGTTCAGGAACCTAGGTTCGGGATCTCGGATCCATAAAAAAACGTTTTTGAACCTCCCCTAGCCTTCCAATTAAGACAGGCCATTAGGCAACCCTCCAGTGAACTTTAGGCAACCCTCCAGTGAACTTTAGGCAACCCTCCAGTGAACTTTAGGCAACCCTCCAGTGAACTTAAGGCAACCCTCCAGTGAACTTAAGGCAACCCTCCAGTGAACTTTAAGCAACCCTCCAGCGAACTTTAAGCAACCCTCCAGCGAACTTTAAGCAACCCTCCAGTGAACTTTAGGCAACCCTCCAGCGAACTTTAGGCAACCCTCCAGCGAACTTTAAGCAACCCTCCATCGAACTTTAAGCAACCCTCCAGCGAACTTTAAGCAACCCTCCAGTGAACTTTAGGCAACCCTCCAGCGAACTTTAAGCAACCCTCCAGTGAACTTTAAGCAACCCTCCAGCGAACTTTAAGCAACCCTCCAGCGAACTTTAGGCAACCCTCCAGCGAACTTTAAGCAACCCTCCAGTGAACTTTAGGCAACCCTCCAGCGAACTTTAAGCAACCCTCCAGCGAACTTTAAGCAACCCTCCAGTGAACTTTAAGCAACCCTCCAGTGAACTTTAAGCAACCCTCCAGTGAACTTTAAGCAACCCTCCAGCGAACTTTAAGCAACCCTCCAGTGAACTTTAAGCAACCCTCCAGCGAACTTTAAGCAACCCTCCAGTGAACTTTAGGCAACCCTCCAGTGAAAAGCCTGGTACTGAAAGAGTTAGTCAACCTCTTGTTTTTTCCCCTCTTCTTCTTTATTATTTTTGTTTGTTTGTTTTTTTGTTGTTGTTTTTTTTATTCCTTACCGCGTAATTTTCACATGTCCATGTTCCGAACTGAAGAAGGGGATTATAATATCTCCTAAATATTTTTGAAATTATCATTGCTGTGTGTCACTGTCCTTTTTTGTACGTCTTCTTCTTTTTTATCTTCCCCAAATAAGATCTTTTGGGGTTTGAAAGTGTTTCCAGCTTAGCGTGAGGACGGATGAATGAATCAGTTGTACGTTGGGTTGTGACAGAAGAGCGCAAAACGTGTTGCGATGTGTGAAATAAAACACATAAAAGACTTAAAAGAAGAAGTGAAAACTTAAAAGGATTCTAAACCGTCACAAAAATGTGTATACCCAAACTACAGTCTAAACGCGTACCCGTTTTCTTTAGAAGCGCGCTCGGGTGGGTCAGCATATAACCCCCCAGCAAAGTTCATGTTCCCGAAGGTTGCCGAGTGCGATTGAAAACGCCAAGGGAAAAAAATGAATTTTCACTTACGTCACAAACCATTAAAATCGCTCGTAGTCTTGATACAAATTGATCCATTGCCTTTTATTATATGACTGTGCATGCCAATACCGTATCTTGTGACGGAATGAAATTGCACATCGACAGACAAGCACATATTCGACCCATATGGATTCATAAACAGGGAAGCCAATTTTGCCGTTTGACTTCCGATTTAGTGTTTCACCACAGGCGCTTACATTCGGGGCTCGCTAACGGCATTATAGAGACGGTTGTCTGCCGTCGTAACCGTCAAAGTTTTTGCAATGACAGGTACCACAAACGTCACTACGGTTAAATTTGCTTACAAAATATATAGGCGAGATCCACTTTAATACATTGTTTATTAAGCCCCACCACGCTGGCAGTAGGATCTGTAATCACAAACCAACCATTCCTTTATTTCATTCACTGTCGGGATATTTCGGGTAAGTCTACATAATCCAAAGAAATCCAAAGAGAACCCAGCGCGCAAGTTTGAGAACTACTGTAGGTCTTTTTGAGCAAGTGCGCCAGTGTTCATCCAATTGTAACACTCTGATAATGCGGCTTGAGTTAGATTATGTATCGACCAGCGCCTTGAGCAGCTCTTGAGCTGTAACAAATACTATAAGAACGATAACAAAGTTGTAGTAATAATAGCAGCAGCAGTAGAAGACTTCTACTTCATGTTGATGGCCCACTATCAATGCGCCAATCATTCTGGCTTTTCTAGTAGTAGTAGTAGTAGTAGTAGTAGTAGTAGTAGTAGTAGTAGTAGTAGTAGTAGTAGTAGTAGTAGTAGTAGTAGTATGGAAAATTTATCTTAATTGCCTGTTCATGATACGAATAGTTCTGTCAGGCAAATAAAATTACCTATAAATTTGTTTCGCGGGTGTACGTGAGTTAGTAGTGAGGAGTGGAAGAGTTTGTGTGCGTATGTGTTACGAGTAAAATTAAAAGTATGTATGTATGACTTTTTGGAAAATGTATGTTTAGTACTGGTTATATAGTGATTGTATATATAATTGTATTTGTTTTTAAAAACATATTTTCTTCTTGTCTTGTTTTCTGAGAGTGTTACGTTGAAACACGAATGGTAGTATGTCTGAAACGCGCACGATAGATCTAATCGTTTCGTTTTGCAAAGTATTCAATAATGGAGTTTCCTTCATACGTCGACTTTGTGACTTGTATGCTGATTGAGCGGGTTGCGTGAATAAACGAATCTGAGCTACACTCATCAGTACTTCAGCATTGGGGCTGAATCCACTACTGATAGAAAACACCAACATCAAACGGAGTGTTACAGAGAGGCAATGCGCTGTATGAATTCTCCATTTGTGGGTAATCAAGATTGGTTAATTTTGGGTAATCAAGATTGGTTAATTTGACTACTACTACTACTACTACTACTACTACTACTACTACTAGTAGTAGTAGTAGTAGTAGTAGTAGTAGTAGTAGTAGTAGTAGTAGTAGTAATAGTAGTAGTAGTAGTAGTAGTAGTAGTACACTGACCCTTCTGAGACTGTCCAGTATCTTGTCGCCCGCAAAGGAGGGATTTGGTTTATCCAGTCGGCAGCTAGCAGGAGACTGTCCCAGAGGCCTGTTGTTAGGCATAAGGTTGCGAGTCATCTGGATGGCCTCAAACGTTGTTCTCACTGCGTCTATCATCAGTGCAGCCTCCGACTAGAGACAAGACCCAACAATGGACCAACAAACACACAACATTTATGCCTGACACGTGTTCCTTGTTCAGTGTCTTTTAGAAAAATCATAAATATTCAGGAAATGCATGGTGGAATAAAGATTGTGAACAAGCTGTACACACTAAAAAAGAACATTTTAAGAAGTGGTTAAAGAACAAAACATTAGAAAATCACAATGAAATGAAACGCACCAAAATTCAATGCAGCAGAATAATTGCACAAGCTAAAAAGAACTATTGGACAGAATTTTGTAAATGTCAAGTTTCAGATCGAAAGATACATATAAGGTTTGAAAAAAAGTAAAGCAAATTAAAACTGGGTACCATCTTCAAAATTATACTCAAAAAATTGACAATAATCCATTTCCTAGTTCTTTCGTTAAAACTGAAGCTTTTCTTAAAAACTTTACAGAAAATAGCATTTCTTCAACACTCGATAAAACTCAGCAAAATTTTAGATTAAAAGAAGAAAATAAAGAGGATTATGAAGATCCACTCCTGAACGAAAATCATTATATAAATTCGCATATCACATACGACGAATTTTTAGAAACCCTAAATACATTTAAATCTAATAAATCTGCTGTTGGTATTGATGGTATTTTTTTTATCAAATGTTGATCCATTTGCCTGATATTTGGAAACAGTTACTTCACTCATTTTACCAAAAATGTTGGTTAAATGGAGCTCTTCCTGATATCTGGAAGAAGTCAGTTGTAATTCCAGTTCTAAAACAAGGCAAGACAAGATCTTCAGTTGATAGTTATAGACCAATAGCATTAACTTCACACGTTAGCAAATTATTGGAAAAGATTATACTTCATAGAGTGACTCACTATTGTGAAAAAAATTCTATTTTTCCACTAACTCAAGCAGGTTTTAACTGTTTAAATCAGTTTCAAATTCTGTTTCAGAGGAAATATTTATTGATGCTAATGTAGATTTTCCCAAACGAGCTAGACATTTATCATATCTCCAACCAAGACGAAATTATACATACGATATTTTAACAAATTGTAATATTGACATTTCTTCTATTCCTATATTACCAATTACACCTCAGATTCCGCACTGGGAGCATAGAAACGCAACGTTCCATATTGATTACTCAGATACCATGAAAAGTGAAAATGTACAGTTAATTGTTAATGAGGCTAGAGAGCTGCTGGAGAAACAATATTCTAATCATTTAAAAATTTATACTGACGGCTCAGTTCTAGAAACATTACATGCTGGCGCTGGAATTGCAATTCCTGATTTAAAAATTCAAAAGTCATATTATATTGGTAAGAATGTCTCAATATTTACAGCCGAATTGTATGCAATCCTTATGGCTTTAAATATTATTTGTAATTCTTCATTGGCTTTATTTAATATTCTTTTATGTGTAGATTCAAAATCAGTTTTATATTCTTTGAAATATTGGTCATGTAAAACGAGGACAGATATTTTATTTGAAATTAAGTCTTTAATACATTATATTATATCTAAAGGTATTGGAGTCTCCTTTTGTTGGATTCCTTCTCATACCTGCATTTATTGGAATAATATAGTTGATAAATTGGCTAAACGAGGAGCAATGAAATTAGGCGATACTATTACATATAATAATATAAAGACTTCAGTATTTGAATTAATATCTTTATTAGAAAAAATATATATATATTCTAAATTACCTAGCAATGGAAAGAATGAAAAATTTTCTTGTCCAAGACATTTGTGTAGATTAATTAATAAACTAAGAGTAAATTCATGGAACACCAAGTTTTCAAAAGATTTAGTTTGTACTTGCTTACAACCAATATCTGTTAAACATCTGTTATATGAATGTCCTATTTTGGTTATGTTATATAAAGAAAAGAATATCGATGTAAATAGTCAAGAATCAATTGACATTTTGATGCATAGTCCAGCAATGATAGATATTGCCATAATAATTTACAATTCTGCAGTTGGTAAACTTTTGTAGTACTGTTAGGTATTTTGTATGGTTATAGTTCAACTTTAAATTGTTATATTACATGTTTGTGTACATGCGTGAGAATGACTGTATGGTCTAAAATCACATACGTGAAAAGACGTTAAAATAAATTATTGAATTGAATTGAATTCAGTGTCTTTTGGATTTCTCAGGGCATAATTTCTGTCGTTATGACAATCACATTCGCGTGTGCTTGTTAGTTTGATTTTGAAATAAGCTGCGATTCGCAATGAGATGTGTTTGTGGGGTGGCAGCAACAGCAGCAGCAGTAGTAGTAGTAGTAGTAGTAGTAGTAGTAGTAGTAGTAGTAGTAGTAGTAGTAGTAGTAGTAGTAGTAGTAATAGTATATTTTATTAACCTGTACTAAAACTAAAGGTCAATCAAGACGACATATACAAATGCTATATTAAACCGTGAATAAAATATCACTAAAGGAACAGAGAGTGCATGAATATATGATTGTTTATGTTGGTTACAGATCACCGAGCTTTGTCTGATTTAAAAATAAGGTGCGAAAACCATCCAGTACTATTATTAATAATGTTAATCTCTTTCTTGCTCTTATCATCTACTGGCAACTCGGCACAACAGGCAGTGGCAAAATACACATTATATAGAAAATAAATACACACATTAATGAATGATGATTATGATTATGATGATGATGATGATGATGATGATGATGATGATGATGATGATGACGACGACGATGACGATAATAATGATGACGATCATGATGACGATCATGATGACGACGGCGACGATGATGATGGTTACCGTGATGGGGAAGAGGTCTTTGTACTCCTCTTTGTACTCTCGCCAAGTCTGTTCCCACTTCTGGTAGATGCCGCTGGTGTTGGCCACGAAGGTGAATGCCGTGATGTTGACCCCGCCATACAGAAACTGAGAGAAGAAGTCAAAACTCATCCCTAGATCCATGGCTCCCTACAGCAAAAAAACAAACAAAACAAACTGAATAATCAGGCTGAAAACAGCAAATATTAGTATGAAAGGACTTCACAACTCGGTGGCACAAACAAACGTTCACACTAGAACAGTGACATCTAGTCGGGAATCAAACGAATCAAATGCCGGTCGTTCCGATCTTCGAGAGTTCCGTTCCGCGCCAATTCTCAAGAATCGCTGGACAGATTTTGTTCAGAATTCATAGGAACATTACATGTACAAAGGTTAGCGACTAGATTTCTCAAATGTCAAGGTCGCTGGTGTCAATTATTTGCGAAACATGTTCAGCTCTATATTATCAAAGACCTTGATATATAAAGACATGCCATGAGGCCCACTTCAACAGAGTTTACATGTAAAACAGCGATCCTAGCGGTAGTCCTGTTTCTATGTCAAGGGAGGTAATACGCGTTCAATAAACAACTGTGTCGGCAAGGTCTACAGTCGATGCAAAAGCTCTGTTATTTTAAACTTTTCTTTGTTTTGCGTAATTTAAAAAAAAAATAAATAAATAAATAAAAGTAGTTTTTGTTATATTAAAATATATACTACTTTAAAACAGTCAAGCTGATCTCATGCTGATAAACAAAAGAAGTAAGTTTGCATGCTACTTTCCTACTTTGATAAGTTCAGCATGCCCCTGCTGTCATATTATTTTATCTGGTATACCCCTATACGCTTATGTGTCCGGGGACGTTAATCTATATTCAACTCATTATCTTTACTTGCTATAAATGTTTAAATAAACCTGTAGAAATTTCAGAGTTTTACCTCTTTGGGTACTATATTTTATAACAAACTGAAATGTAATGTAAACACAGACTGTCCTGTAAAACGTGGACAGAGAGAGTGCATCTTCTCCGCCATCTCGATAGTTTTTCTGTTAGCTCAGATATACTTAGTCGATTTTATCAGTCATTTATATAAATTTTCTTTTATTTGCTGGTTTCGAAGTTTATCTGTATCTGATGGAAACAGCTTGTCAAGTATCGCAAATCTGTACTCAAAGATTACTGGCTTGAGACATCAAGACCTGAGCAGTTCTATTTTTTTCTTTGTGTAGGTGTGTGTGTGTTTGTTTTTCTATGAGCACCACCCCACAATGTGTGCCACCTTTTCGTACTTTCTTCTTAGCGCGCGGCATTTTCCCAAGTGACGACAGTTATTTCGCTAGGTAGCGCTTCTCTAATATCGAAAGTAGCGAACTCCCGGAAGTGGGCCTCATGGCATGTCTTTATATATCAAGGTCTTTGATATTATAAAGAAAACAAAACTGAACCGAATTTGTTTTTGGTATACGTGCACTTGAACTCATGGCTAAACCATTCAGTTGCAGTCAGTTCAAAATACTGTTATTTTGCATTGTCTTAAATATGACGACCGATCTTGATATATGTTTACTATACCTGTAGGTTATTTTACTACAGTGGAACCTCCGGTATCCGGCTCTCTGGTATACGACTCCCTCCGTTATGTGACCCGAAAACTTCTGACGGATTCACTTCCAATAATAAATGACCTCTGGTATGCGACAACCTCGTTTATGCGACCAGCGACCGTGTCTTAAGCCCTTTATACGACCGTCTTAGGGCAATTTAAAAGAGATATCAGTTAATTTGCTGTCTGTACCTTTCGTTTTTTCTCTCATGTTAGTGTACGCCTGCTGTTGTCTGCTATTTCCGGTTCGCAAATAAAGGGACATTACTCGCCTACACTGGCTGTCAAAATGGCGTCGCGCAAGAGGAACGTTGTGGCAGAGAGAATGAAAGTGATTGAAAGAAGTGAAAATGGGGAGAGTTGTTTGTCTATTGCAAGAAGTTTAGACGTTGGGAAGACCCAAATTCAGCTCATCATAAAGGATAAGGAATCTGTGAAACTACGATGGGAGAGTGGAGAAAGTGGCGAAAAGGGAAACATCGAAACTGAGAGCTTCTGCACTGACAGACTTGGATGAACGCGTCTGGCAGTGGTTCGACTGTTTTCTATTTTTGAAGTTGTGAATAAAAGAACAAAGCTAAAAATGAAACATGTTTTACAGTTTCCTTTGTCAGAGAATACATGCTGGTGAGTGTGAAAATTATGACTACATACCCCTCCGAGCCTGACCCCCCTCCCCCTCACCCCACCCCTTGTTTCCGGTATAAGATCACCTCTATTATAAGACCGTTTTTTCTCAGATTTTGGACGGTCGTATACCGGAGGTTCCACTGTATAACCCACTTTTGACCATGCCCCCTCGGCAGACCCTTTTAACATTCACAGTGAGTGTTACTATACTAAAAAAAAAGCGTACGCCAAACGATAACAGTGTCTCATAGAATTATCTACAAAATCGCTATTTTCTGTTACAAGTGCGTCCATGGCTTAGCCCCTTCCTACCTCACCCAGAACAGTCAATTCTATAAGCCTTCTAGAAATCTTCGTTCTTCCTCTGACACCCTTATGCTTCACATACCCCGCTGCAAACTCTCCTTTGATGGTCGTCGATCTTTCTCAGTGCTTGGCCCTTCAACTTGGAACTCTCTTCCCCTCTCTCTTCGCAGCTCTCCAAACATAGCTACTTTCAAATCCAACTTGAAAACTCATCTCTTCCTTAAATGTTTCTGATCTTGCCTCCCATCATCATCGTCGTCATTCCTCCATTTGTTTTGTTTTGGTTTTTGTTTTGATTCAGACCACCGCCACCACACACATCATCACCCATCCTTAGCTCTCCCTTCCTCGCTCCCTCCCTCGTCTCTTATTCGTTAGCAAGTGTCTGATTTCATTTTGTATGAAGCCGGATGTTTAGAATGAATGCGTGAGTACTGCGCTTTGAACTGATATTGTTCATTGTGAAAAAAGCTCTATATAAATATTAATATTATTATTATTATTTTTTTGGAAAATCATAAATTATTATTATTATTATTATTATTATTATTATTATTATTATTATTATTATTATTATTATTATTATTATTATTATTTAACTCTTAAAAAAATTTTAATTAATAAACTTTGTAAATGGTGTGCCTATTAATAGCAACAGTCGTTGGCTCGACAGTCTTTGCAAAAAATGATTTTCTACATCAAAGAAGAAGAAGAGAACAAAAAGAAAGTAGAAGAAAAGGCAGAAAAAGAAAGAAGGAGAAAGAAGGGAAAAGAAGAAGGAAGAAGAAGAAGAAGGGTGCAATGAACTCACCGCTCCTGCTAAGATGTAATGATATTCATCCCTGTTCATGCCCACATCTATCACCTGAAACAGAAACGCCATTTTATTATGTAACGAATTTATGTTAATTAATAATACAGCACAAGCTTGTGAACACTTCCCAAGCTCGTGTGTAAGTTTAATTTCCTGGGCTGTTTGTTTTAAAGTCAAGCTGCGGGAGATGCTGCTACTTTGTTTTGTAAACGGTGTGTGGTTTCTGCTTACGTAGGTAAAAAGGTACAGGGTCTACCTTTTGGTCGTAGGACAGAGAAAGGCGTTTCGGGCTTCCCTTTGCTCGGGGCCGGCTTTATGAGAGTGGTGCTCATCTCTTCTCTCCACAGCAGCCTTACCTTTACCGGTTCTGAACAGAACAAGGTACCTACTTTAGGCGGGGTGGACTGGGCTGTGTTTTGCGCTGTTTCACTCTGTTTGCCGTCCAGTGTTTGATTGTCTCCAAGTAGGCTGCTATCCATTCGCGTCCTAGTCGCTAACCGCTTTCGAAGATGCTTCATCCTATTTTATCCTATCCTATCCCGTAACTCTGAGAGGATCGTTTAACCAGCGTACTCCATCTTTCCCTGTCCTCAGCAACCCTGATGGTTTCGCTCAGTGTCAAGCCACTCCATTCTCGAATGTTGTCCTCCCACCTCTTTTTCGGTCCTCCCTCTTCTTCTACCTCCTTGCACTGTGACTTGCAGGATGGTCTTTGCAAGACCTGATGATCTGGCGACGTGGCCATACCATCGGAGTTTCCGTTTCTTCACCAAGCTATTAATGCTTCACCAAGCTATTAACATGTTAACTTGTGCCCACACCACTACGCTATCGCCTCACCCCTCGTGTATTAGTAATGTATTATTTTGTATTGACTTACACCCAAAAGCCACGGTTTTTTTTAACAGACTTTGAGGAGGGATGAAAATAAAATTAGTACCTTAAAAAGTATATAATGAGATAAAATAGGTTGCTGAATTGAGATAAACCCCTGGCTTTCGGAGAAAACTCCTTCAGTGGGATCAGATCTTGACAGGTAAAAGATTTGCAGTAAAATCAAAAGATGGGATGGGGGTGTTACGTTGAAACGCGCACGATAGATCTGATCGTTTTATTTTGCAAAGCATGCAATAATAGAGTGTATTTACCTTTGATTTCGTAACAGGGGGCTTCCCTCATTTCACGGTCTAATATAATCTCTATGTTAAAAAAAAAAAGACAAATTAAAGTCTGTTTGAAATCAAACGAACTTTGTTGTGTATGATCTGTTACCTGTTCCATGACACTTCGGTAGGCAGAAGCCGACTCCAGGTCCAGCACGATGATTTTCATTTCATTGTCTTTCTTGTCGAAGGCTCGGAGCACGCTGTAGGCCTCGCTGACGTTCCTTATCCTGAAGGCGTCTACTGGCCTGGCCATCTCTGCTCTCTTCTGGAAGAACTCGTACAGTTGCTGCAGCCTCAGCAAACCTGACAACACCCAGTACAATTAAGCTAATACCTATTTTCATTCATGTTCCGCTTTATCCTATCAGCATTGCCCTACTTTAAATGATAATTCTTATGATAAAATGTAGTTTCAGGAATGAGTAAATGTTGTTATGTTGGTAACTAATGAATGAAGCGTTGCTGGCATGGTAATGCTTAATCTTGTTTTGGCCTTTTTAGCGTGCATTTAGTTTATATATCCATTTCTTTCTAAATATTTTGGTTGCTAATAGTTGAATTCGGTTTCTCCATTACAATTTTCTGTCCCGTACTGGTCAAACGCGGCATGCCTGAATTTATCTGTTTAATATAATAATGTATTTTTCAATCTCGATTCCTAAACCGTATTATCCATATGGGATCCACAAGCGGACTGGTTTGTCCTCCTATCACTTTTATTTTATAACATTGTTTTCAGGTCAGTTTGTAGCACAAATCATCCCTCACAATGTTACATTATCTGCATCGTAACGCACTCCTTATTGTACACGTCAGGCTGAAAAAAGGCAGAGTGATGCTATAGCAGTGTACCAAGGTAAACCATAGAATCTCAATCAAGATAATACTTACTCAATATGACCACTCCAAATTCTGGGAACGAATAGTCTAGTCTACTTTCCTTTATCCCGAACAGTTGTCAGATATGTAGCGGAATTGTGGCTAAAAATCTAGAGATCTGGATAATGTTTTCCAAGTCAAAGGTTGTTAACAGGTCGGCGATCAAATAAATGGGAGAGTGATTTCCCTTTCTTTCTTTATGTTCATAGCTTACTATTAGCTACTCAACCGAGCAATGACAGAAAGGAGTAAATAAATAAATACATAAATAAATAAAATACTAACCATCATCGTTGTCGTAAACGTAATAAATCTTGTGCTCTCTGGGGATTGAGGCAATGGTCTTGATAGTGGCATCGACAAATGGTGGCGACAGGCTGACGTCAAAGTGGTACTGGTCACGTGCCCTCTGTCGCGTGCTAGAAGCGAGGATGAAGGGAACGTGCAAGGCGTTGCTGTACGACTGGATCGTGTTGTAGGTCGAGGGGTGGGAAGTGCCAACCACGGCGTGTACTCCAAGGCTGAACAGGTTGCAAACTGAGAGATGAAAGTTACAAAGCAGTCACTGAATGTTATATACTACTACTACTACTACTACTACTACTACTACTACTACTACTACTACTACTACTACTACTACTACTACTACTACTACTACAACTACTACTACTACTACTACTACTACAGTTACAGATAGGCTATCTCTTCTATTCCGTCGTCCATTATATATATTTCAATGTGCCGTCTACACCATACATTTGGTGTGTTGCTGTCTACACCATACATTTGGTGTGTTGCTCACTTCATCACATTCCTCAATTTCTCAAATAAAGCTCACGGGAAAGGTTTGAAGGAATCTTTTAATTGCAGAGAACATAACAACACCGTATGCACGGTCACCTCCCACACTACTTCCACATTCCACCCCACTCACAAACTCTACTCTTTGTTTCTAATAACAATTTTATACACGCACTAGAAAGACGTCATGGGAGCAGTTTTATGAACATAATATTATATTTAGAACTTTAGAGGTTTACGTCTCTTGTATGTTTCTATTTAACATTATCTACTCTCATTCAATAGACTATATAGTCTATATCTAGAAACTGCAAAAAAGACGTCATGCAGTTGTGTAAGCGGAATGTTACATATCACTTTAGAGATGTAAACCTCATACACGTTCTTTATATATCCGTCCATAAAACTGCCCCCTTAATGCTCCAAAGTGAATAGTACTCGTTGTGCCCAGTTTATAGTTGTCATTGAGGTCGGTCCTGTTGCCAATTTTGTAGAGGATGTAGTTTCGGACGTTCTGCTCCCGACTGCTGAGCATTTTGTGGTTCAGCACCATAGTGGCGAATTCGAACGCTCGCTCCAGAGTCGTGGAATTCTCGTGGAGAATTAAACCTGGCGAGGACAGAACAAAAGCGTGATTTATAACATAAACTGAAAAAAAAAACTCCAGTCGTCCCACGAAGTTTCTTTGTATTACTTTGACGTTTTGCCTAATATAGGGCTTTCTCAGAACAATTATTTTCTATTATGTGGCAGAACTTTGTAGAATATATATGTCGCGCATAACGTATCATTACAAGCTGACTTATTCCTTTGTATGGATGGATTTGTAATGGGTCATAATGAAATAAGTAACGGGTCATAAATAAATAAAGCATGATGACTTGAATTGTCTTGGTGTCTTTTGTTTGACCTAGATATAGACACACACACACGCACACACACACACACACACACACACACCGCCACACACACACACACACACACACAGAGCATAATGGAAGAGAATGAGAGAATCGACCAAGGAGTCTTTGTACCATCACCGTTGAAATATTACAAGAACACCAAGCTACATTCGTATAAACGGTAAGGTTATTTTTTTTATTAATATATTGTTGTTGTTGTTGTTGTTGTTGTTGTTGTTGTTGTTGTTGTTGTCTTCTTCTTCTTCTTCTTCTTCTTCTTCTTCTTCTTCTTCTTCTTCTTCTTCTTCTTCTTCTCTCTCTCTCTCTCCCTCTCCCTCTTAGATTCACAATGTCTGCTCTTTCTCTTCTTTTTTTATTATTTATTTTTTCTTTCTCTCCCCCCCCCCTATCCCTCCTTCTTCTCGATGCTGACATTGATGATGATGACATTGATGATGGTGACGACTATGAATGATTATAGCTAATCGCGCAATTACACGGAGGGTGTTACACGTTATTTATCAATAGTTGATTCAGCCCCCGATGCTTGAAGCTTGACATGTGCAGGAGTCGTTGTATGAGGTTTTCCAACTTTTTTTCAGCAAACATCAACTACTGCATGCAAGACCGCTTTCCGAAAATCTCTACAAAAATAACTTTTTTTTGTAAAAGCAGACAGTGCATTACTTTTCTGCGATCGAAACTTCGAACATTCCAGAATGATGCAATAACACCCTATCAAAATAAAACTAGTGATCGGAACTACGCACTGTCTTACGTCGTAGAACTTTTTTTTAGGTTAGAAGAATCGCTTAGGCCAAACACAAATATACCTGTTTACGGTAACATAAGAAAAAAAAAGGGTGGGTAGATCAGCTTCTTTTTTTAAAATACCTTTTTTTTTTTACCTTGGGTGCAATTTTGTGGGCTTTTTTCACATTTTTTTCCGGACGATCCCATTAGAGTCGGGCCAAAAAATAAGGGTCGGTCGAGAGACTGTAAACAGACTTTTTTTTGGGCCTTAGCTAACACGAGACAGATCTGGAAACTTCGATCGACAATAAACAAGTAATTCCAAAAATTCCCCACACACCAGCTCAATGCCTATGTGAGCAGCACTGTTTAGTGCCTCCACATTTGTTTGTTTGTATGTAGATTATAGTCACACGACACTTTCGCATATAGGTGACTACTGGACCGATTTATACTGACACCAGCGGGCCAGTTGTTGGTAAAGGGGAAAATAATATGATCACACATTGACCAATCCGGGATTCGAACCAGCGACCTTTCGGTTACTAGCAAGACGCTCTTACCAACTGAGCTACCCGGCCCCTCATGCCTCCACATTTTGCTGGCTGCGGGCTATTTATAGCTTGCCTGCGCCCTCCCTTCCAGTGAAAGGAAAGGAAAGGAAGCACGGTCGAAGCTATTTATAGCTAGCCTGGCTGACCTAACCTCAAAACTACAAAAGCTTTGGTTGAGTCGGTGTGCCCACGATACTAAAACCATATCGATCGACGAAAATTCTGAACATTATACAAAGATTTTTCTAGCAACAGTGCAAAATCAAATCAAAAGGGAAAATACACGCTCTCATTGCATGCTTTGCAAAATAAAACGGTCGGAACTATCGCGCGCGTCTCAGTCGTAACGGAGGGGGAAAAGGAGCGAATGATCTTAAAGGTCAAGGCATTAGGCTTAGGGAAAGGGGAAGTGCTGGCGCCACGGACCTCGTATTTCTCTGTACATTTTCACTTGTGGAAGGAGAAAGCGATAGGGGAAACGAGAACGGGAAAGAGAAAGAGATGTAGTGCTACAAACACGACTGTGTGTTTATTAGACTGTCATACCCTCCCTTACCCTTCCTCTCCATCCCACTCCCACAAAAACACACCAAAACGAAACTAACTAGAAGAAAGGGCGAAGTGGGTAGAAGAACAGGAGAGGGTTTAGGGGTGAAAGGCGGGTAAAGGACAACACAAAGAAAAACCAAAAACAAACCGCGGCACACTCGCAAGCTACCAGATATTGATTTGTGAAGAGCACAGGAGTTGTCCACATCCTTCAGGGACTTACGAAGCCAACAACAGTGCAGTGACCACTGCATTCTCCCACACTCCAAAACAAAACTGTCCCTTTGGCAGAGAGAATGCCCAATGCATAATGCCCCATTGCAATATGTATGTGTGCGTGGCCAAACAAAATGCAGTCATTCCAAGCGGGCAAAATTCCGGTTCCATTCAACAGCGCCATCCAGAACAAAGCCAAAAAACATAGGATGAGTGCATACCGTGTTTTTTTTTTAATTTGGCACTCACCGGTATAGAGCATGTGCGTCAGGATCTTTAAAGTCCATGCGATAGAATGCACGCGTGTATATAATTCTGCCTTCAACTGCCACGAGACCTGTGTCTATTATTGCATCTCGTCAGACCACGGCAAATGGGCTTTTGACACCTTTGCTAGCGTGCAAGACATGGACGCTTCTTCACGGCTTCTTCGCAAGCATCGGTGACCATTTATTGACGATTTGGCCCAAAAGAAGTTGTTGCTACAAATGTAATCCATTCCATTAGAAGTGTCCACGTGAATTGCGCAGAACTGCATGACCCCAAAAAACATGCTGGGATCGCTGAGCTAGACGCTGTGAAAGGCCGAGGTGCAACTCAAGAAAGTTACCCCTTCTACAATGATGATAAAGTTACCCCTTCTACACGATGATGATGATGATGATGATGATGATGATGATGATGATGATGATGATGATGATGATGATGATGATAACGATAACAATAACTTTGCAAGCTGGGATAATGTTAAATTTCAGGATGAGAGGGCAGGGACTGTGGTGGCGAAAAAGAGGGGGAGGGGTGGGGTAGGTGGTGTAACGGGTAGGTAAGAAGGAGGTAGACGTTGATGTGCATGATTATTTAGAAAGAAAAAACATCTTGGTTGCTAGCCGCACTCTCCTTGCTTTTTGTTGAATGCCAACCATCACTAACTCCCACTCCCGCTCGCCTTCCCCCCCCCCTCCTCTCCCCCTTCCGGTACACAGAGCGATGATGCCAGTGTTGAACAATGATTGTTTACGACAACATGAGAGAACACAATGTGAATGGTTGATGTTTCAACTGTTGAATTTCACATTATGTATGTGGAATAACGAGTGTTAGTGGATGGGTTTGGGAGGCATGTGTGTGCGTGGTGTGTTTGTGTGTGTGTGTGTGTGTGCATGTGTGTGCGTGGTGTGTATTGTGTAATGTGTGTGGTGTGTGTGTATGAATGCGCGCGCGCAAGGCTACGAACTGGGACTAGGAAAATGAGTGGTAGAAAAGAAAAAGATAGAGCGTGAAGATAGCAGGATAGGCAGCCATGATGCTGGGTGAACACGTGCAGATAGGGAGGTGGGTAGGATGGACGGGAAGTGCATGGTCACTGGGAGAAGGGAGAGAAATTAGAACGTGTCGCTAGGAAAGGGAGAAGGAGTGAGCGGGCAGGTGGGGGGGGGAGTAGTATCGTTTAGTTGCAGCACCCTCAACAATTAGCTGCATGATATCTGTATCCCGGGGAAAGAGGAAATTCTGCAGCATTCTGTGTCGGCAACAAAAGAAACAGACAGTTGCTTCCTTGCACAATGGATTGTATGTCATCCGCCAGTATCTTAGGAACCCAATGTAAACCACGAGGTTTTAGAAATTGCACGGGGTGTAGGGTGGAGGAGGGGGGTGGAGGTTGTGAGGGGCGTGAAGGGGAGAGAATATTGGTTTAATGGAAGCCATAAATTTGCAAAGCACAATAGCTGTTGAGTTGTTGTTTTTATACAGTGTTTACATTTGACACAACCCCCTCCTCCATTTACATCTTCTCTCTCTCTCCTTCTCTCTCGCTCTCCCTCCCTCTCTCTCTCTCTCTCTCTCTCTCTCTCTCTCTCTCTCTCTCTCTCTCTCTCTCTCTCTCTCTCTCTCTCTCTCTCTCTCTCTCTCTCTTTGTCTTTCTGTTTATCTTTCTGATTACTCACCTTTATTGTGACCTTTCAACTTGCATACAGGTGACTTATAATCAGGGTCTCTTGCAAGCTATTTTCCCCCTTTTAGTTGTTTACTTGAAATTTTATTCTAATCAGAGGCAACGAACAATCTCTAATAAAGAAATAGGAATATAAAATATCACGAGAAAGAAGGAGAGAGAGAGAGAGCGAGAGAGAGAGAGAAAGAGAGAGAGCAGGAGAGATAGCTGTAAAAGAGAGAGAGACAGAAAGAGAGGAGAAAAAGGAAGAGAGAGAGAGACAGAGTCAAGGAGAGAGAGAGAGATGTCCAACAACACAAAACTAACCGATAGGGATTTCAACGGCGGATCCGACTCTCTGCAGCAGCAGCGTCAGTAGCAGGACCGGCACCATCACCACTCTTTTTAGCCAGAGCGCCATCACTTCTCTCTCTCTCTCTCTCTCTCTCTCTCTCTCTCTCTCTCTCTCTCTCTCTCTCTCTCTCTCTCTCTCTCTCTCCGTCCACTCTGCAGCCTGCAACGAAGTAGTCATAGTCGAAATTAAAATTTAAAAAAATATACATTAATATTATTTAACTTTTTCTTGGACTTCTGTTGGGAAAAGAAGCATTGGTTTGTTTGTTGGGTTTTTTTTTGTGTTTGTGTGTCCGCCTGACGAAGAACTATACGGATTTTAAAAAAATATCTAGCACTGTGTGTTGTTGTTGTTTTTTTTTCTCCTAAAACAAATTACCATTAATTTTGTGTACCTATTTGTTTTCAATTATTGAAAAGTTTGAATGCAAGTAGTGCTCTATTTTATTCACAGCAGGTGCATGATGATGCAAAAACAAGTAAATAAATACATCAGTAAGTTAGTTACCATTGTTTAAAGGGTCCAATGTACTACAAAGAGCCGATTCAGGACCTGGATACATACACTAAAATGAAATACTACGCATGGTAATGTTGCACAAAGGAATCTATACATTGCATACTCCAATAAGATGCAAGATGATGAATAATAAATAGATATATAAACACAATGAAGCATAAGACGCTTGCTGGAAATTGTTCAGTCGCCATCGTAATCTTCTTCTACTTCTGCTTCTTCTTCTTCTGCTTCTTCTTCTTCTTCTTCTTCTTCTTCTTCTTCTTCTTCTTCTTCTTCTTCTTCTTCTTTTTCTTCTTTTTTTTTCTTCTTCATTGTCGTCGTCATCATCATCATCATCATCATCATCATCATCATCATCATCATCATCATCATCATCATCATCATCATCATCATCTTCTTGTTCTTCATCTTGTTCTTGGTCTATTTGTTTTTTTTCTTGTTGTTGTTGTTGGTCTTCTTCCCTCTTATTCTTCTCTTCATGCATCCTTCTCCTTTTTGACGTCCTCAGATCTCTTTCGTCGATCTAACAAATTACTGTTCTCAGCATTTGTGTTGTTCTTGGATAGACCTCTCACATTGTTTTTGCCGTTCAACTTTCTGCTGAGCAAGACAATGGGGCGTTTCGTCCAAACATATCAACTCTTCTTCGTCATCGCTTTGCTGTACCCTACCCTACTCTACTGTCCCCGTACCCTACTCTACTCTACCCTAACTCTATCCCACTTCTAAAATGATTAACGATTTGTTTTTTAAAAGACAACACTCGGAGCTCTCTGAATAATTCATTAGATTAGGGTTCGTTGCAGGGATGGATCTACTGTAGGGAATGGGGTGCGGGTGAATTCCAGGATTTTGAGGAACCCCCCCCCCTTCCTCCTCCCTTCCAGCTCCATATAGATATCGATAGGGGGAGGCTTACAATGCACCTCTTAACGTTACATTATCTTCAGCGTCAGGGGGAGCTCCCCTCCTCCCCCCTTCCCCGACCTCCCGGCAAGGCCTTCCTTATCTTACTCCTGGATTGGGCCTTGTGTTGCTTACTTTTCAGTTTAATTTTGGGTAACATTGTTTCACAAAATCCCCAATAATGAACGCTAAACTTATTTTTAATGGCACATATGACAATACTAAGTAAGTGATGACGTAAACATCGTACATTCATTTTAAATCAAATATTTCACCTGCCTCATGAATAGGATAAAAAGATGAGTTAACTAAAACTCATTTCGACTACAGAAATGCATACTGTTGCAGCCATGGACATAGAACATACACATTTTGTTTTGGTCCACAAGAAATTCAAATTCGCAGTAGCAAAACACCGAACACGATAAGAGTCATTGATCAAACTGTTGTCAATGACAGACGGTCAATGCTTACCTTTGATGTAATGTAGATGACAATGGTTTTACGGCAGCATCAAACTGAAGGCAAGAACTGGCCCCAAGTTCGTTCTTGAAATGAGCAGAACAACATTGCGAAATCAAAACAGTTTTCACCTCAGTGAAAATGAAAGTTCACAATGGACTTCAAACGGAGCAACACAAAGCACAGCCTGCCATTTTGTCCATCCAATCGCCTCTCGCAGCACGCAGCCTCACCACCGGATGCGCGGCCATCTTGAAGAGCGAAAACGAGGCCGCGTCAGCTGCAGACGTACCGCGAGTGGCGGCGGGGTGTAGTTTCTGTGAGCCAAGGCCTTGGCAACGGTGGACAAGCGAAGGGGCGTGGAGATGAGTCCTAAGCAAAATCGCACTACAATAGCTAACACCCCGGTCTACCATTCTCTGCCAGCGCAAAATCGATTTGTCTTTTCTTTCGCTTAAGACTGATAGTTCATGATCCCTTTTTACCCAGCATAGAAACATGGAGAAAGGCAAGAGATAAAGAAAGAGGAGACGAAAGTGAAGGGGGTGGGTGGGTGGGGCTGCGATAGATGAAGATGATGTTCAGATGAAAGTGCATTTGGATGGGAAGAATAGAGGGAACACTACAAACAAGGATGGGGAAAACTAACACGGGAATGCAAGGATAACTTGCTTTGGGGAGTCAATATTTCTGCAACTTTTAATAGCATTCAGACTCCTCAACAATGACAAGATCCACAAACATTGTCAGCATCAACATGAGCTTTTGCCAACAAATATATATATATTTTTTTATTGAAGTCTTCACTCGCTGATGATAGGGCCCACACGTAACATGATTTCGTAGGGTTGGATGAACCCGATATAATATTAATTTAGAACACGTTCGTTTTATCTGTGAGTACATGAACTGTTTTTTTGTTTGTTTATCGAATGTTTTTGAGATGCGGATGATGTGATGTAATGTAATGTTTTTTTTTTTGTTGTTTGTGTATATTTATGAAGAATGAAGAAGAGAAAGACACATGAGGAGAAGAGTGAAGGAGAAGGAAAGAAGAGAAGGAGGAGAAGAGAAAAGAGAGGAGAGAAGAAGGAGGAGGAGAAGTGTTTTAAGAAGAGGAAAGGAGGGGAATTGAATTGGGTGTGTGGTTTTTATTATTTTGAACTCATTAAAACACATTATGGTATTTTAAGAGTTTTAATTATGTGTATACTTAAATTTATGGTTGTGTTAAGATATGATTATCAGATCATCATGTATAATGATCATTATCATGATCATGACATCATCATGATCATCATCATCATCATCATCATCATCATCATCATCATCATCATCACATCATCACCATCATCACCATCATCATCATCATCATCATCATCACCAAAAAACTACTCTCATGCGGTTATGAAATGTAATGTTGGACAGTTCACTCCATGGCCGTGGTGTGTAACAGCAAGGGCGCGAGACTGTTGGTCCCCGGGGGTCCACCTTCCTCACACCGTCCATTCCTGGATGAGCGATCCGTCAAGTCCGTGTTTAATTATTCATCCTCTTTCATTCTTCTCTGTTTGCTGAATCAAATCTTGCGGAATGGCTGCGAAGGAGAAGAAGAAGAGGATGAAGTAAGATATGAGTTAGGAGGAGGAGCTGCACAGCGAAAGAAACATGATTGTGAAAGAGGACGTGTGTGTGTGTGTGTGTGTGTGTGTGTGTGTGTGTGTGTGTGTGTGTGCGTGTGGGTGTGTGTTTGTGGGTGTGTATTGATGGAGTTATGGGGTGCTAAACTTGCACTTTCATGCACAAAATGGGGCTTTTAGCTAGCTCCCCACTTGTTTCCAGCGCCCTTTTCTAAGTATATGGGAGTGCTTTTTTTTAGTACATGGGAGTGCTCTTGTAGTGCATGGGACTGTTTTAAGTACATGGGAGTGCTCTATCCAGAACGGGCTGCTTTCTATACGCCTTTGGAGAATTAGGGTGAGGGTTATGGCAATTTTTTTAACGAGAAAAGCCAGTTTTTGATCTGGTTTTTACAATTTTAGATGAATTTTGCGCTCTTTCCGTTAAAAGAACCCGCTTTCTGATGACTACATTTCGTCCAAAGCCCAATTTTCCATGATTACAGGTTTGTGTGTATATGTGGGTGTTGTGTGTGTGCAAGTGTGCTTTTGTAAGGTTTCTGCGTGTTTGTGTGTGTGTGTGCTCGTCTTTGTGTTTATTTGTATGTGCTTGTGTGTATATTTGTGTGTGTGTGCATGGCCTTTTGTGTTTGGGTGAGTGTCTGTGTGTTTGTGTGTGTGTCTGTATTTTTGTGTGAATGTGGTTTTGTGTGTTTGTGTATGTGACGAATACAATACAATACAATACAACTTTATTCATCTCAAACTGTAATTGCTCAGTTTGAGATGAATAAAGTTGTATTGTATTGTATTGTGTGTGGCGATGTAGAAACGCCGTTATTGATACACACTCTTATACCTACGTTCTTTTGACGGCCCCCTTATTTGGACGTCAAAACAGTGTTCCGTTAGAGTTAGGGCTGTGTTAGGCTTAAGGTTAGGATAAGGGTTAGAGTTAGGGTTTGAGATTTTTTGTTAGAGTTAGGGTTTGAGGTAGAGTTAGGGTTTGGGTTAGGGTTAGCTTAAAAAAATTTAGAAATGTCAAAAAATGTGCAAAGAACGTATGTGGCCTTTTATAATAGTCATAACAGCGTTTTTACACGGTTGTGTGTGAGCATGTGTGTGTGTGTGATACCAAAAGAAAACGTTTGAACAAGGAAGAACAGTGAATGAAGAATTAGCATGCCAAACGCAAACAAATAATCCGAAGAGGGAAAGAGTAATGGAAAGGAAGGGTATAAGCTTATTTGTTAGTGTGTGTGGTGTGTGTGTGTGCGTGTGTGTACCCACAAAAGCGCACAAATGGGTAGCAGACCTTGTCTTTCTTAGTAACAAATGGGTTCATTTGCTTGGACCCCACTTTTTTCCAGGACCCCACTTTTTTCTAAGTGCGCGGGAGTGCTCTTTTAGTGCATGGGAGTGCAGTTCTAGTGCATGAGAGTGTTTTAAGTACACAGGAGTGCTCTATCCGGGACGGAAAAAATACAGTCAATTTTCGGAGAAATTTTGAAGAAAAGTCGACCTATTTCGTCGCCTATAGGAGACGAACTAGGTCAACTTTCTAGATGGAAAGAGCCAATTTTGACTTAGATTCTTACATTTCTAGACGAAGTTTGCGTTCTTTCTTTCCGTCAAAGAACCACTTTCCGATTCCTACATTCTGAAATAAACCCAGTTGTGGTGTATTGCAAATATGAGTGTGTATGTGTGTCTGTGTGTATGTGTCTGTGTGTGCGTATGTATATAAATGTGGGTATATGTGTGTGTAGATGTGTGTGTTTGTGTATGTAGGAGAGCGCGTGCGAGGGAGAGATTGAGGGAGTGGAATAGAAAAAAAAGAGAGGTGAGAAATGACAATGTTTGGCACCACTGTATAATGTTTTTCTTAGCAGCTGGAGATGATGATGTATGATGATGTGTGATGAGTTGTTCTTGGGGAGGAAGGGTGTTGTGGGCGTGGGAGTGGTTGGGGGTTCAGGGGTGGTTTCATCTTAGTTTGTCGACGAGCTACAATGTGAATCGATTGAATTTTTAATAGAACGCCATGCGTAGAAAAATAGCGTACGAGGACGAGCAAGCCTTTTATTCAATCTCTCTACACAATTTGACTATTTTTCCGTATTTATGTAATGAAGATTCAAGATATATTTATTGTCCCCATACATTACAAGGACATGTATCATTCATATATATATATATATATATATATATATATATATATATATATATATATATAAATATATATATAATATATAATATATATATATATATATATATATATATATATATATATATATATATATATATATAATATATATATATATATGAGCGATTTTGCAGTTCAAGAGCTGCTCAAGGCACTGGCTAATACAAGATTTAGCTCAAACCGTCCGAGGTGCCAACTTGTTGCCTTAAGCGCATCGTCTGACACCGAAAACAACTGAGCACGATCCTGGACGACCGAGAATTTTGGTCAAAAGTTACCTAAACGCGCGAGCTGGGCGTATTTGTGTAGCTGCCGCTCACCCGTCTAGGACATGAGGGTAAGGATCTTTAAACCTTCAAAGACCGTGCGATAGAATGCGTGTATGCTCAGACTAGATGTCGGTGTGTACTCTCATACGAAATGAGTATTATCAGGTGTGTAGGTGGTGGTGATTCACATCCCTCAAATCGTCGCTATGGACGCTAAAGAACCTGCTCATGCGGTACAAAATAAAGAACAAAACAGGCAGCGGACAGGTTCAGATTCATACGCATACAATTAGATAGCTCAGTTGGCCTAGGCGCCTTACAACACTGTTGATGTTGCAAGTTGGCCCCTTGGTGGCTTGAGCTAGATTCTGCGCCTTGGGTAGCTCTTTGTAAGCTCTGGTAAGCGCGCTATAGAAAAATAATGCATCTGTTCCCACCATGTTCTTTAAACATTTATACAGATAAGCCCTCTAATGCTACTACATTATTTATTATGGAACCTTTTGCTGAAAAGATGCAGATGATAGTCTTCTTCTTCTTCTTCTTCTTCTTCTTCTTCTTCTTCTTCTTCTTGTATATGCAGTGGATATTCTGACTGAAGAAACACTCCACACTTTTGGGGTGCGTACCGCAGGCTCACATTACGAAGTAGCGACTTAGAGTTGAAGGAGTAATGGTTTAGAAATGTACACTTTGTACAGGAGATGGCGCTAAACAAATGGTCTTTTTGCTTTCGCTGAATTCAATTCAATTTTTTAGATTCTTGTCTGTTCACAACAATATGAATTTAGACAACGAAAACGAATAAATCTGAAGGTAAATAAATAATTTAATTACAAAAAGAAAAGCATAATCAAAAATGGAAACTATAATATTAGTAATAATAAGCCTAATAATAATAATAATAATAATAATAATAATAATAAGCCTAATAATAATAGGCCTAATAATAATAATAATAATAATAATAAGCCTAATAATAATAATAATAATAATAATAATAATAATAATAATAATAATAATAATAATAATACAGTAAAACTTCTGTTTTACGACCTTAAAATTGCCATTAAAACGAGGTCTTAAATCGGAGGGGTCTTAAGAAGGAGGTAGGACATTTTCGAAAAAGACATTTAGAAAATTGATTAAGTAAAATAAATACATGTACAAAAAGTACACATACCCTTAAGTATAGGGAACATCTGCCATCTTTCAGAAATATAGACTAAACTCTGTCTCACAAACAATACAGTCAATATCTTCCTGTTCCTCATTATTTACAATATATAAAATCAATCTTGGTATGATAGTTGTTTAAAAGTGTATGTAAGTGCTGAGTGCATGTTTGGAGTTATAACTATTTATACAATAACCCCATTAATATTGCTGTAATTATTTTTATTCAATCATTGAATAGTTTGTTTTGTGGTTGTTGTTTTTTTTAAGAAAGCGGTTATTTCTGTTTGTTTGCATGATTCCACACCGTACATGTTCTCTTAGTATGTCACTTTGAACATCAGACATGGTGTCGGCAAGATCTGAAAGGCCCATGCTAAGGGCAAATCTGGTCAGCTCCTTAGAGTATTTCAAGCTGTTTTAATGCATCGTCTGCTGTTAAAAGTTGTATACGAAACTGTTTTCTTCAAGCGCACAAATATAGTATTGCTTTGGAATCGGAATGTTTTAGATGATGGGCCGTAAAATTTAATTATTTGAAGGTCGCAAGTCGCGTTTTAGAGGTAGTCGTTTAAGAGAGGTCGTTTATATAGTACAAACCATCGGTGAATTTTTTTCCGGTCGTATGTTGGAGGAAGTCGTTTAAGAGATGGTCTCAAAATGAGGTTTTACTGTAATAATAATAATAATAATAATAATAATAATAATAATAATAATAATAATAATAATAATAATAATATAATAATAATAATAATAATAATTTTGCTGAACGTACTCAGTGGCTACCTGAAAAATTGGTTATTCAATACAGTTCGTTTCAATTGTTTTAATGTCGATCGAGTTTTAAAAAATACAATTGAGGTAAAAACAACAACAACAACACACGAATAACGAATAACGAATCTTTATAGTCCCTATTTGCACAAGGATATTTGATAAACAATTAGAAACCTTGTTTTGAATGAACAAGGAAGTTTAACATTAACCCCCACCTATGGCGATAGGGTAGGCAATAACCACAGATATTTTTTATGTATCGACTATAATAATTATTGTCCTTGTCATGTTTCATGTGCCACATGTCCAACTTCCTGCTGTAAATATTGGGACAATAAAACATCTGTATCTTGTGCCTTGACAGGGATAACCCATAGCGAAGGGAAAAAAAGGTGTTGACTTAAATAAACACTGAACCACCAAAGCGATCACGCTGCTAAGACAGGACAGGTTAAAATGGCTCCTTTTATCTTACCCACCACGGGACTGGGACCTGGTTGTGAGAGAGGCGAGCTCTCTACCACTGAACTCTGGCGGTGGGTCAAACATTATTTTAAACTACAATCAGGAATTGGAAAAAAAAAAACCTCTGAGACACTGCGCCGCTACTCCTTCGGATGAGAGTATAAACCGAGGTCTAGTCTGTGAACGCACGCATACCATCGCATGGACTAAAGATCCTGACGCTGATGTCCTAAACAGGTGAGTGCATAAATACACCCAGCACTCGCTAAGTCCCTTTTCCCCATCCCCGGTACCCCAGGATTGGGCTCAGTTGTCTGAGGTTAAGACTATGCGCCCAACGGTTGCAAGTGGGCGTCTCGGGCGGCTTAATTTTGATTCTGTATCGGCCAGCGCCCTGAGCAGCACTTCAGCTGAAAAAGCGCGATATATGAACGATTACTATCCTATTCTATCCTATCCCGTAACTCGGAGGTCGTAGGGGCACCACAGATGATCGTTTAACCAGCGTACTCCATCTTTCTCTGTCCTCAGCAACCCTGATTGTTTCGCTCACTGTCAAACCAATCCATTCTCGAATGTTGTCCTCCCACCTCTTTTTCGGTCTCCCTCTTCTTCTACCTCCTTGCACTGTGCCTTGCAGGATGGTATTTGCAAGACCTGAGTATCTGGTGACGTGGCCATACCATAGGAGTTTCCGTTTTTTCACGATTACATTGAATTATAACTAACATTCCGTAATAAACGGGTAGGAACAGTACTTAACTAAATAACGACCTAAGTAAATAAATACTCTCTTGGTTATTGTAGTTTTTAAACAGCTGACTGAGCTCTTTTGGTTGCGGCTGCACTCAACCTGCACTAGAAAGTTTGCTGTGAACAGTCAAGTGAGTAAAAACACAGTTATCTCTCTTCGCCCGTGTGACGACGCTCTCTCTCTCTCTCTCTCTCTCTCTCTCTCTCTCTCTCTCTCTCTCTCTCTCTCTCTCTCTCTCTCTCTCTCTCTCTCTCTCTCTTTCTCTCTCTCTCCCTCTCTCTCTCTCTCTCTCGCTCTACCTCTCTCTTCCTCTCTCTCTCTCTTTCTTCCTCTCACTCTCTCTCTCTAACTCTAACTTCATCTCATCTCATCTGTTTTGATGCCTACCTTGTCCTAACTCTGCAGGTCCCTGTCCCCAGATCTGTTTCTGCGGCTCGTTGCCTCTCGGAGGTTATCGTGATTTCCCCCGGGAAAGCCGGAAATGTCCCCCACCATGTTTCCCTGTGGTATCTTTGGGAAGCCCGTTTATATCCGATGCACACAGAGCGTGGCGATTCGTGGGAGTTAAAGCTTTTTTTTTTTTTTTTTTTTTTTCCCTTGCCATGCCAACCCATAGACCAGGAATATATAGACCGCGCAGTGACGCCATTGGTGTGATGACGCGTCAAGAGTTATGCGACTTGTTTGTAACATGTGTGAAAAGGCCTGCTTCACAGAGAGAAGATCTGATGGAGAGGGGGAAAAAAAATCGCAGGAGCAGTTACGGTGACCACTGTGCAACTTTGAACTGCACAAATGCACGATTAAAGGCTGCATGCAAGGGGAAGAGTTTTTTTCGTTTCCCAAAGGAAGAAGAACGGTTAAGTTCTTGAAGAAATTGTAGATCTATTCTGACAGACAAGAATCATGATATGAATGAATTATGATGACCAAGACCTGTCAATGAATGGTTGTCAATGATACAAGACGGATGGGAACTAAGGTGATGTTTCGTGTAAGAAACGGTTTGGATTAGCCCAAGGAATTAATAAAGGTTGTGTGTAGGGTTAGTACTTAGTGATAATTAACTTGAATTTAGTTCAGTATCAATAAAAAGTACGCCTACTCACTACTGTCATTGTCAGTGTCAATAAGCCACAGTAGAACTAAAAAGGGGTGCCCTCTGGCCGTTTGCTGTCATGTATCACCCTCTGTCTAGATCTAGATTTAAAACGATTCTGGTGCACTGCAAAGTCTTGGTATAAACGTGATTAATGTGATGTTTGTTAAGTAACCCAACTTGATTTGCCGCACTAATTAGCTCACTATTGTCATGTTCTCTGCAATTGTTAACTCCAAGGCTACTTAAAAAAATTAAAAAAAAAGAGATTGTAAAGACAGTATGAGAAAAGCAAAATTTCAGCGGCTTGTTATTTGCTGTCCACCGAACTGTGTCTGTAATTCCTCAACTTCAATCCGTATGCTGTATAACCCCATACGGAACAAAAAATAAATTACGCATGTATGACACATATTCTAGACTAGTGTTGTTGTTGTTTTTATTATTATTATTATTTTTATTTTAACTCAATTTATCTTATACATACTGTTTATTTCAAGCAACAAAACAATGCAAAAGCCACCTATATCACGGGTTACAGTTTAGGAAGCGCTCATAACACCCTTACGGTCAAGAGGCAGCAAGTCATGAAAAAATAAACAGATGTGCATAAAAAAAAATTTCTCAAATTTGAAAAGCCTTATTTCAAACATTTTCAACAGCAAAAGGTGAAAATCGCGGTCTAAAACATTTTTTAAAAATATAATTAAAAACCCCCATATATAGACAAGAGACTAAGAACCGAAAGCAAGCCCATGTGAGGTTGAAGGGACGTAACTCCTCCACCGTACATCACTTCTCATAGAGGCGATATCGCGAAGTGATCTCTCTCTTCTTCCTTTCTCTCTGGCCAACCTTAGCAATGTCCTCATCACCAATATACACATACACAAGTAACGTGTGAATTAGATTTTCCCCTTTCGCATTTAATGGTGAGTTTGTGCTTGCTTGTTTGTTGGTTGTTGTGTCCCCCCTCCCACCTGCCTCCTTTCTCCTTTTCCCCTCTCTTCCCCCCCCCCCTCTCCTTCGCCCCCTAGGTTCGGGGGATAGTGAAGAGAGGGTGGGGGAGTTGGATAAGGAAATTGTTTATTATTCATTCGCTTGTTTTGCATCGATTTTATTTCCTTTTCTTTGTGAAAAAAAATGTGTGAGTGTGTGTGTGTGGTTGTGTGAATATGTGTATGTATGTATGTATGTAAGCCTAGATATATATATATATATATATAGAAACCTGCGCAAAGTAAAGTAACCATTCCGTTATTTCCGGTATTTAATATGAGCGAATGAGAGAGAAAGAAAGAGAGAGAGAGACCGAGATAGACAGAGACAGAAAGGGATAGAGAGAGACAGATACAGATACAGAAACAGAGAACCAGAGACAGAAAGCCAAAGACTCAGAGACAGACCGAAACAGAGAGAAATTGTTGTATAGGCCAGCGAGGTGGGGTAAGGTTTTGTGAAGTAAATACATTAACTGTTCACTATAATTATGGACAAAACCCCAGTTGAGAGAGAGAGAGAGAGATAGAGAGAGGGAGAGAGAGAGGGGGGGAGAAAGAGAGAGAGAGTTTATAAAGTGACGGGGTAATGGTTTGTGACGTAAATATCTTAGCTATTCATTTTAATTATAGACAAAACCCGAATATTTATTTCAAGAGTAACACCCCCCCCCCCACCTCCTCCCCTTAACTCCTCCACGTGCCACAC